>CM038627.1:34601568-34939068 GCA_021554675.1 Leuciscus idus | reverse complement strand
AAATGAGAAAACACATTGCTGAGAGATGCGCGTGATGATTCTGCTGTGATCTTTTTGTTTAACTATTTTCGCTGCTGAAACAGAACAAAAACAGTCAATATTGCATCTAAAATGTAAGTGACTTGATTGTAACTGTTTTTTAACCTGTTGTATGAAATCAATGTCACAGTTTCAATCGTGATTGTATTCAGGAAACAGCCTTCTCGTCAAGTGAGGTTGCTTAACTGTTATAAAATATATCAAAACTCCATATTTATAATTTTTATAGTCAGTAAGTTGTTAACTGAGTTTGTTTTTTGTGTGCTGATCTCATTTGTTTACATTTCTTCTGGAGAAGCTGCATGAGCCTCAGCAGCGCAACCTTGTTACCATTGATCAACTGATTACTGGTAATCCATTTATTAACAACTGTTGATTGCAACTTAAAATGAATGTAATAAAATTAGAATAATCTCTCGTTTTAGTGATTCCCAAGTTATTTTTTTGTCATTGACGTTCTAATCAGGCTACTCTGGTCGGGCAAGTAAAATTCTCTTTCAGGTTGGCCTATTGTATTTATATATAAATATATTAGGGATGTGACTGTGAGAAAATTTTCCCACCGGTTAATCGATGTGTGACACCGCTGGGGGCTTTTGAATCGGTAACTTAAAAACGAAAGTAAAATATGTTCGTCCGCACGGACATTGATAATGGTGCAGAGCGAGCGCATTGCAATCTTGATATCGCAGTCTGTTCATTATAGCCTTTATAAAATATAATAATAAAATAGTCAACCTAACATATAAAAATTACACTGCTCTGAATAGTATGAATTGTACTGACTATTTAAACACAGTAATCACCGCTAAACTGTGATGTTTCCAAGCACATATTTGCGCATGTGAAGAGGATAATTTTTCCCTTCAATAGTGGAACGTGAGTGAAGTACAAAGCCTATAATAAACAAATGTTTAGCATCCAAAAAATGTTATATATATATATATATATATATATATATATATATATAAACACACTTAAAAAAAAAATATATATATATATATATATATATTTTGTTTTTGTTTTTTTTGTTTTATATATATATATATATATATATATATATATATATATATATATAAATATAGCTGCGAGCAGCGATGGAGGGCCCAAGCCGGTGAAACCGCCACCCCCGCTGCCTTTAGTGTAACTAAAGGCACCAGGGTGGCGGTGCCACCGGCTTGGGCCCGCAATCGCTGCTCGCAGCTATATTTATATATATATATATATATATATATATATATATATATATATATATATATATATATATATATATATAATTTATTATTATTATTCTTCTTCTTATTCTTATTTTTCTGTCAACCTTTCGGGTACTTTTGAGACCCTTAACGTGCTCGAAAACTCTTGAAACTTTGCACACGGGTCAGAACCCGCGGCCATCAGGGCCGGGCTGAAGCTGGTACCCGGGCGTGGCAGGGGGGCTCGACAGCGCCCCCTTGAACGGGGTCCGAAAACTTGGTCCATAAATCAGACACGCTTGCATGTAATAATATGAAACTCGGTACACATATAGATCTCATCGGGCCGAACAACTTTCGTACTTTTACTTTTTACACCAGCCCAACAGGAAGTCGGCTATTATGGGTTGTTTGGAAACGCATGCTGTGGAATTTAATGTACTCCTCCTAGGGAATTCATCCATTCGCCTCCAAACTCAGTCAGCATGAAGTCAAGACATTGAGGATGCTAAATTGCGGACAGATTTTTGATATCTCGAACGGTTTGGCCGTGGCGAGGACACGAATTGATGGCGAATAATGGAAACAGGAAGTGTGTTATAACTTCTGCATACATTAACTGATCTTGATGAAACTTCAGCAGTGTGTTCGTTGTAAGAGGCCGATCACATGGATGTGACTATTGTGAGTCAAAGTTATAGCGCCACCAACTGGCAGCAGGAAGTGTGTCCCTTTCAAAATGCTTTGAAATCACCCTCTTATTTTTACCCGATTTGCTTCAAAGTTTATGTGTATAATGTAAACACACGGCAGATGTAGACCTGTGAAAGGATTTTTGATATCTTTAATACTGTTGCCATGGCAACGCTTCAAACTTTAATATTCTTTTTTGATGCTTTTGAGACTCTTAACATACTTGAAATTGGATGAAACTCGACAGACATCACATTTATTAGCCCGTAGACATGTGCAAAGTTTCAGAAACGGGCGTGGTGAGGGGCTCAGTAGCGCCACCTTTAGTCATAAGTGGGGGGGTTAGTTTTATCAACATCAACAAAACTTGGTATGTGTATTGTTCTCATCAAGACGGACAACTTTCTAATTTACATTAACGATCTCCGACCAACAGGAAGAGAGATATTTTGGTTTGAATGTGGATTTTCTGAAGAATTTTCTCTCCCTCTCTCTGTGTCTCTGTGTGTGTGAGGGGAGGGGGGATTTGACTATTGCTTTTATATTGTTAATCAAGGTTTCAGGGGCTTTTGGGGTCCTTAACGTGCTCAAAAACTCTTGAAACTTTACATACAAGTCGGAACCCCCTGCCATCAGGGACGGGTTGAAGCTGGTACCCGGGCGTGGCAGGGGGACTCAACAGCGCCCCCTTGAACGGGGTCCCAAAACTTGGTCCATAGATCAAACACGCTTGCATGAATTAATTTGAAACTCGGTACACATATAGATCTCATCGGGCCGAACAACTTTTCCCCGGTCAAGTTTTACGCCAGCCCAACAGGAAGTCGGCTATTATGGGTTGTTTGGAAAACGCTTGCTGTGGAATGCGAAGTACTCCTCCTAGAGAATTCATCCAATCCCCACCAAACTCGGTGTGCATGAAGTCAAGACATTGAGGATTCTAAATTGCGGACGGATTTTTGATATCTCGAACGGTTTGGCCGTGGCGAGGAAACGAATTTATGGCGAGAAAAGAGAAACACGAAGTGGAATAACTTCTGCATACATTAACTGATCTTGATGAAACTTCAGCAGTGTGTTCGTGGTAAGAGGCCGATCTGATGGATGTAACTATTGTGAGTCAAAGTTATAGCGCCACCAACTGGCAGCAGGAAGTGTGTCACTTTCAACATGCTTTTGACAAAAGTGGGCGGGTTAGTTTTAACTACAGTAAAAAAAAATAGTTTGTATATTGTACTCATCAAGCCGGACAACTTTCTAATTTACATTCATTAGCTCCGGCCATCAGGAAGTCAGATATTTTGGTCTGAATGTGGATTTTTTTGCAAAATCAGCCTCTGAATTTTTTGCCACTCCTCTTAAACTATTTATTTTATTCCCACCAAACTTTTTCAACATGATGAAAATACATTAAATATGCTAAATTGTGAACGGATAATAAATATCTCAAACGGTTTTGACATGGCGAGGGATTAAAGTAATGTCAAAAAAGGAATCAGAAAACATCTCATATCTTCTACAAATGTAATTATACACCGTTTATTTTTATATAAAATTATACAAATATTAGAACTAAACCCATTTTATTCTGTTTTTGCAATTCAAGAAGTATAAAAAAAGTTAAAAACAGGCTATTTAGTGCTATTTGATTCAACAAAAAAGCAAACATAGGGCTATACTGCCCTCTTGTGTCCAAAAGGATATAAAAATAGTATATAAAACTTTTTACCAGGTAGGCCTATATTGTATTTAAATATAAATGTATTAGGTATATGACTGTGAGGATATTTTCCCATCGGTTAATCGACGTGTGACACGAGCGGGTGCTTTTAAATCGCTTATATAAAAGTGAAAGTAAAATTCGGACGTCCGCACGGACATTGATAATGGTGCACACACGTTGGAAAGAATGATACTTTTAAACATAACACTAAACCGCCATTAGGTGTCGCCAGGCGACCGTCTTAATGAGCGAGTCATTGATTCATTCGTTCAAACGATTCGTTCGAATGACTGAGTCATTCATGATTGAGACAGATGTTTATGGATTGATCATTGAATCTTTGAGTCAACCGATTCGTTCAAAATGCTGAATCATTCAGTAATGAGAAAACAAGTTGCCGTGAGATGCGCGACGGTTCTGCTGTGATCTTTGTTTAACTATTTTTGCTACTGAAACAGAACAAAAACAGTCAATATTGCATCTAAAATGTAAGCGACTTAATTATAACTGTTTATTAACCTGTTGTATGAAATCAATGTCACAGTTTCAGTCGTGATTGTATTCAGGAAACGGTAGCCTACTCGTCAAGTGAGGTTGCTTAACTCTATCATAGGTTATAAAATATATAAAAACTCCATATTTGTAATTTTTATAGTCAGTATGTTGTTAACTGGGTTTCTTTTTTGTGTGCTGCGCTCATTTGTTTACGTTTCTCCTGGAGAAGCTGCATGAGCCTCAGCAGGGCAACCTTGTTACCATTGATCAGTAATACATTTATTATCAACTGTTGATTGCAACTTAAAATGAATGTAATAAAATTAGAATAATCTCTCGTTTTAGTAATTCCCAAGTTATTTTTTGTCATTGACGTTCAAATCAGGCTACTCTGGTCGGGCAAGCCAAATTCTCTTTCAGGTAGGCCTATTGTATATATATATAAATATATTAGGGATGTCGGTTAATCGACGTGTGACACCGCTGGGGGCTTTTAAATCGCTAACTTAAAGTAAAATACAGATGTCTGCACAGACTTTAATTATGGTGCTGAGTAGAGCGAGCATTTTCAATGAATTCCTATGGAAGTAGGAATTAACTAAAAAACGTTCGCTCTGTTCTGCTTGTTCCTCGCCGTGGGCGCTCACAGTTATGAATGCCTGTTTAGCCAAGAGCTTTTAGTTTAATTTTAAAATGAACGCCATTTCGGGGGGTGGATTGCTTGAATTTATTTTACAAAAGCACAATGTTGTGTTTTATTGCGAGTGTATATAAATATAAGTAAACACTTTGCAGTTTGAATGATGTCCTGTATGAACAAAATTATGTGCCAATTATGTTTTTATGTGTCTACTGTTAAATCACACACACATTCCAGCATTGCAAACTTGACATCGCAGCCTGTTCATTATAACCTTAATAAAATATAATAAAATAGTAAACCTAACATATACACACTGCTCTGTTTAAATAGTCAGTAGTACAGTTCGTACATTCACAGTAAGCACTGCTCCACTGTGATTTTTCCAAAGCACATTTTTGCGCGTGTGAAGAGGATGATTTTTTCCGTCGATATTGGAACACGACTGAAGTACAAAGCCTATAATAAAGAATAGTTTAGCATCCAAATACATCACAACTGTTGAAACGTTTTGATTCTAATGAAAGGGTTACGTGAGCCCAACACTTACTTTCGTTTTTATTTTTACATTAAATTTAAAGGATTTGTTGTGGAATATTTTGAGTGTATCATAAAATCAGAATAAGGTAAGACAAGTAAAATTTCCCGTCTTTATTATATATATATATATATATATATATATATATATATATATATGTGTAAATATAGCTGCGAGCAGCGATGGAGGGCCCAAGCCGGTGGAACCGCCACCCCCGGTGCCTTTAGTGTAACTAAAGGCACCAGGGTGGCGGTGCCACCGGCTTGGGCCCGCAATCGCTGCTCGCAGCTATATTTATTATTATTATTCTTATTTTTCTGTCAACCTTTCGGGCACTTTTGAGACCCTTAACGTGCTCGAAAACTCTTGAAACTTTGCACACGGGTCAGAACCCGCGGCCATCAGGGCCGGGCTGAAGCTGGTACCCGGGCGTGGCAGGGGGGCTCAACAGCGCCCCCTTGAACGGGGTCCGAAAACTTGGTCCATAAATCAGACACGCTTGCATGTAATAATATGAAACTCGGTACATATATAGATCTCATCGGGCCGAACAACTTTCCTACTTTTACTTTTTACGCCAGCCCAACAGGAAGTCGGCTATTATGGGTTGTTTGGAAACGCATGCTCAGGAATTTGATGTACTCCTCCTAGAGAATTGATCCAATTGCCTCCAAACTCGGTGTGCATGAAGTCAAGACATTGAGGATGAAAAATTGCCAGGGGATTTTTGATATCTCGAACGGTTTGGCCGTGGCGAGGAAACAAATTTATGGCGAATAAAGGGTCACAGGAAGTGTATTATAACTTCAGCATACATTAACTGATCTTGATGAAACTTCCACAGTGTGTTCATTGTAAGAGGCCGATCACATGGATGTGACTATTGTGAGTCAAAGTTATAGCGCCACCAACTGGCAGCAGGACATGTGTCACTTTCAAAATGCTTTGAAATCACCCTCTTATTTTTAACCGATTTGCTTCAAACTTTATGTGTATAATGTAGACACACGGCAGATGTAGACCTGTGAAAGGATTATTGATATCTTAGATACTGTTGCCGTGGCAACGCATCAAACTTTAATATTCTTTTTTGATGCTTTTGAGACTCTTAACATACTTGAAATTGCATGAAACTCGACAGACACATCACATTTATTAGCCAGTAGACATGTGCAAAGTTTCAGAAACGGGCGTGGTGCAGGGGCTCAGTAGCGCCACCTTTTGACAAAAGAGGGGGAGTTAGGTCTATACTTTTATCTACAATGATAAAACTCAGTACGTATATTGTTCTCGTCGAGCCGGACAACTTTCTAATTTACATTCATTACCTCCGACCAACAGGAAGTCAGATATTTTGGTTTGAATGTGGATGTTTCGAAGAATTTTCTCTCTCTCTGTGAGAGGGAGAGGGAGAGGGGGGGGAGAGATTTTTCTTTGAGTGAGAATACTTTGAATTATTGGTTTTCATGGTTTCAGGGGCATTTGGGGCCCTTAACATGCTCGGAAACTCTTGAAACTTTGCACACAGGTCAGAACCCGCAGCCATTAGGGCCGGGCTGAAGCTGGTACCCGGGCGTGGCAGGGGGGCTCGACAGCGCCCCCTGGAATGGGATTCGAACACTTGTCCATAAATCAAACACGCTTGCATGTAATAATATGAAACTCGGTACACATATAGATCTCATCGGCTTGAACAACTTTCGTGCTCTAAGTTTTACGCCAGCCCAACAGGAAGTCGGCTATTATGGGTTGTTTGGAAACGCATGCCCCTGGATTTCGATATACTTCTCCTTGGGAATTGATCGGATTGCCACCAAACTCGGTCAGCATGAAGTCAAGACATTGAGGATGATAAATTGCCAGCGGATTTTTGATATCTCGAACGGTTTGGCCGTGGCGAGGAAATGAATTTATGGCGAGAAAAGAGAAACAAAATGTGTGTTATAACTTAGTCCGTTTTACTTACAGTTACAAAACTCGCCACATATATTGTTCTCGTCGAGCCGGACAACTTTCTAATTTACAGTCATTAGCTCGGATCAACAGAAAGTCAGATATTTTGGTTTGAATGTGGATTTTCTCTGACAGAGAGAGTGCCCTCTGCCATTCTGTGTGTGTGTGTGTGTCTGTGTGGGGAGGGGAGGGGGGTGTCTGTGTGTGTGTGGCAAGGAGGAGGAGGGGCTCTCACTCTCTCTGTGTTTGTGTGTGTGTGGCTGTCTGTCTGTTACAGTGAAAAGAGCTTAACCATTTCATTCATTTGTTCTGCATTAAATGATAAATAATTATCTAAGGCCTTGCTTTTTTATATATAAAATATTTATATATAAAAATTATATGTATATATAAATATATATTAGGTATGTGACTGAGGATATTTTCCCACCGGTTAATCGATGTGTGACACCGGCGAGGGCTTTTAAATCGCTAATATGAAAGTAAAATACTCCCGTCCGCACCGACATTGATAATGCTTCGGAGCAGGGCGAGGGTTTTCCATTATTTGCTATGGAAGTAATTAACTAAAAAACGTTCGCTTTGTTCTGCTCGCTCCTCGCCGTGGACGCGCACCGTCATGAATGACCATGCAGCTGTGCACTTAGTTTGTTTAAAATTAGTCCTGCATTAAAAGGATAAAGAAATATCTAAGGTCTTGTCTTTTTGCATAGCACTTTATGGATATTTTTAAAATGACAAAATATGCATAGAACATATCTTTTAAATGTATTGTTTGCTTTAAATAAAATTAATATTGTATGTTTGGTGATTCAAGCTGAATGAATTTAAAATTAATGTGCTATATATATTAGATCAATATATATGTTTTCCTTAAAATTTTAATCAACACTAACTTTATTCTCATCAGAATTATAAATTTTTGTATAAAATAATACTACCATTAAAAAAAACAAAAACAGTCATTAGCTTGGATCAACAGGAAGTCAGATATTTTGGTCTGAATGTGGACTTTTGGCAAAATCAGCCTCTGATTTTTTACCCACTCCTCTTAAGTGGTTTATTTAATTCCCACGAAACTTTTTCAAAATGATGAAAATACTTTAAAGAAGCTAAATTGTAAACAGATAATAAATATCTCAAACGGTTTTGCTATGGCAAGGGATTAAAGTAATGTCAAAAAAGGAAACGCCTAAAACCTATCTTCTAAACATGTAATTATACTCCATTTATTTCTATATATAATTATACAAATATCAGATCTAACCCCATTTTATTCTGTTTTTTCAATTTAATAATTGTTTAAGGCGAGACACTACAGGTGAATAGGGTAACATTTTTAACTAGCAGATATCACCATGAAACTTTCCCAGTTGATTACCTACATTAAGATGAGAAGAAAATGTATTACAAGTTTTCTATAATTTAATGTTTAAATATGCAAATGAGGCAATATCTAATTAAATATGCGCTATTTTGCATATATTTTAAAAAACGAAATCTGAGTATTGGATAAAGCCAGGTTAAAAAGAATTTTTTCATTGTGTTCACATATTAGATGGGAAAAGAATTACAGAGGGATTTATGGATATCTACTTTAGTTATCCTGTAAATCAGAATATACTGTCAATAGCCTTAAAAAAATGATTTTCGCCATGTTTTTTGGAATAAAATGTTATATAAATCAGGCTAGGAATAATATATTTACAAATCCCTCTGTAAATGTCTTCATAATATAACTAGGTACAAGACTGGAAAGTTTGGTGTATATAGGTGCTACTGAAGTGAAGATTTCGTACTTGGAGTATGAGAGAAAGGTCATTTTGAGAAAACGGGCTTTAAAGATTTATCATCAGCCAATGAGATTGCGCATTCAGCCCTTTTACTTTCACGATTGGTTGCTGATAAAAAGGAAATTACCATATTTGGATCCGACAGCATTGTACAGGAGAGAGAGAGCTATCCAGACGTGCGTGTGATGACAGGAAGAAGACAGAGATCGCGGAGCAGCGGGAGGATTAAGAACGCCAACTTTTGTTGAATTTATGAGAAATCTACAGACGCCAACAGACAAAGTGTAGTAAAATAAAGACCTAAATGTGTATTTCAGACTTTTTTTCACCACAAGTCTGAAAGAAGACGTGTTATTGAAGACAAATATCCAAAAATCTCAAAATTGACCAGTAAAAAAAAAAACGATGTTTTTGCCTGCCGTGTCTCGCCTTAAGTTTAAAAACATCCAGAATGTTTTTTTAGTCCAAAAAAAAAAAAAATATATATATATATATATGTCATTCATTGTGCTATACTGCCCTCTTGTGTTCAAAGTCAGGTAGGCCTATTGTATCTATGTAAAATATAAAATATACTAGGTACCCGTATGTGATGGTGAGGAATATTTTACCACCAGTTAATCAACGTGTGACACCGCTGGGGACTTTTGAATTGCTAACTTAAAAACGAAAGTAAAATATGTTCGTCTGCACTGTAATGGATAATGGTGCAGAGTGAGCGTTTTCAATGAATTCCTATGGAAGTAGGAATTAACTAAAAAACGTTTGCTCTTCTCTGCCCGTTCCTCGCCGTGGACGCACACCATATATATATATATATATATATATATATATATATATATATTTTTTTTTTTTGTTACATATATATAATGTTTTTTTTTTTTTTTTTTTTACATTTATATATATATATATATATATATATATATATATATATATATATATATATATATATATAAATATAGCTGCGAGCAGCGATGGAGGGCCCAAGCCGGTGACACCGCCACCCCGGTGCCTTTAGTGTAACTAAAGGCACCAGGGTGGCGGTGCCACCGGCTTGGGCCCGCAATCGCTGCTCGCAGCTATATATATATATATATATATATATATTTCTTCTTATTCTTATTTTTCTGTCAACCTTTCGGGCACTTTTGAGACCCTTAACGTGCTCGAAAACTCTTGAAACTTTGCACACGGGTCAGAACCCGCGGCCATCAGGGCCGGGCTGAAGCTGGTACCCGGGCGTGGCAGGGGGGCTCGACAGCGCCCCCTTGAACGGGGTCCGAAAACTTGGTCCATAAATCAGACACGCTTGCATGTAATAATATGAAACTCGGTACACATATAGATCTCATCGGGCCGAACAACTTTCGTACTTTTACTTTTTACGCCAGCCCAACAGGAAGTCGGCTATTATGGGTTGTTTGGAAACGCATGCTGTGGAATTTAATGTACTCCTCCTAGGGAATTCATCCATTCGCCTCCAAACTCAGTCAGCATGAAGTCAAGACATTGAGGATGCTAAATTGCGGACAGATTTTTGATATCTCGAACGGTTTGGCCGTGGCGAGGACACGAATTGATGGCGAATAAAGGGTCACAGGAAGTGTGTTATAACTTCTGCATACATTAACTGATCTTGATTAAACTTCAGCAGTGTGTTCGTTGTAAGAGGCCGATCACATGGATGTGACTATTGTGAGTCAAAGTTATAGCGCCACCAACTGGCAGCAGGAAGTGTGTCCCTTTCAAAATGCTTTGAAATCACCCTCTTATTTTTACCCGATTTGCTTCAAAGTTTATGTGTATAATGTAAACACACGGCAGATGTAGACCTGTGAAAGGATTTTTGATATCTTTAATACTGTTGCCATGGCAACGCTTCAAACTTTAATATTCTTTTTTGATGCTTTTGAGACTCTTAACATACTTGAAATTGGATGAAACTCGACAGACACATCACATTTATTAGCCCGTAGACATGTGCAAAGTTTCAGAAACGGGCGTGGTGAGGGGCTCAGTAGCGCCACCTTTAGTCATAAGTGGGGGGGTTAGTTTTATCAACAACAACAAAACTTGGTATGTGTATTGTTCTCATCAAGACGGACAACTTTCTAATTTACATTAACGATCTCCGACCAACAGGAAGAGAGATATTTTGGTTTGAATGTGGATTTTCTGAAGAATTTTCTCTCCCTCTCTCTGTGTCTCTGTGTGTGTGAGGGGAGGGGGGATTTGACTATTGCTTTTATATTGTTAATCAAGGTTTCAGGGGCTTTTGGGGTCCTTAACGTGCTCAAAAACTCTTGAAACTTTACATACAAGTCGGAACCCCCTGCCATCAGGGACGGGTTGAAGCTGGTACCCGGGCGTGGCAGGGGGGCTCAACAGCGCCCCCTTGAACGGGGTCCCAAAACTTGGTCCATAGATCAAACACGCTTGCATGAATTAATTTGAAACTCGGTACACATATAGATATCATCGGGCCGAACAACTTTCCCCCGGTCAAGTTTTACGCCAGCCCAACAGGAAGTCGGCTATTATGGGTTGTTTGGAAAACGCTTGCTGTGGAATGCGAAGTACTCCTCCTAGAGAATTCATCCAATCCCCACCAAACTCGGTGTGCATGAAGTCAAGACATTGAGGATTCTAAATTGCGGACGGATTTTTGATATCTCGAACGGTTTGGCCGTGGCGAGGAAACGAATTTATGGCGAGAAAAGAGAAAAACGAAGTGGAATAACTTCTGCATACATTAACTGATCTTGATGAAACTTCAGCAGTGTGTTAGTGGTAAGAGGCCGATCAGATGGATGTAACTATTGTGAGTCAAAGTTATAGCGCCACCAACTGGCAGCAGGAAGTGTGTCACTTTCAACATGCTTTTGACAAAAGTGGGCGGGTTAGTTTTAACTACAGTAAAAAAAAAATAGTTTGTATATTGTACTCATCAAGCCGGACAACTTTCTAATTTACATTCATTAGCCGCAACCAACAGAAAGTCAGATATTTTGGTCTGAATATGGATTTTTTTGCTAAATCAGCCTCTGAGTTTTTAGTTACTCCTCCTAAAAGGTTTATTTTATTTCTACCAAACTTTTTCAACATGATAAAAATATATTAATGATGCTAAATTGTAAACGGATATTGAATATCTCAAACGGTTTTGCTATGGCGAGGGATTCAATTAATGTCAAAAAGGAAGCAGGAAACATCTCATAACTTCTAAAAATGTAATTATACACCATTTATTTTTATATACAATTATACAAATATTAGAAATAAACCCATTTTATTCTGTTTTTGCAATTCAAGGAGTATGAAAAAGTTAAAAACAGGCTATTTAGTGCTATTTGGTTCAACAAAAAAAGCAAACATAGGGCTATACTGCCCTCTTGTGTCCAAAAGGATATCAAAATAGTATATAAAACCTTTTACTAGGTAGGCCTATTGTATTTAAATATAAATTTATTAGGTATATGACTGTGAGGATATTTTCCCATCGGTTAATCGACGTGTGACACGAGCGGGTGCTTTTAAATCGCTAATATAAAAGTGAAAGTAAAAAACGGACGTCCGCACGGACATTGATAATGGTGCACGTTGGAAAGAATGATACTTTTAAACATAACACTAAACCGCCATTAGGTGTCGCCAGGCGACCATCTTAATGAGCGAGTCATTGATTCATTCGTTCAAACGATTCGTTCTGAATGACTGAGTCATTCATGATTGAGACAGATGTTTATGGATTGACCATTGAATCTTTGAGTCAACCGATTCGTTTCAAAATGCTGAATCATTCAGTAATGAGAAAACAAGTTGCTGTGAGATGCGCGATGGTTCTGCTGTGATCTTTGTTTAACTATTTTTGCTGCTGAAACAGAACAAAAACAGTCAATATTGCATCTAAAATGTAAGTGACTTAATTGTAACTGTTTATTAACCTGTTGTATGAAATCAATGTCACAGTTTCAATCGTGATTGTATTCAGGAAATAGTAGCCTACTCGTCAAGTGAGGTTGCTTAACTCTATGTTATAAAATATATAAAAACTCCATATTTGTAATTTTTATAGTCAGTATGTTGTTAACTGGGTTGCTTTTTTGTGTGCTGCGCTCATTTGTTTACAATTCTCCTGGAGAAGCTGCATGAGCCTCAGCAGGGCAACCTTGTTACCATTGATCAGTAAAACATTTATTATTAACTGCTGATTGCAACTTAAAAATGAATGTAATGAAATTAGAATAATCTCTCGTTTTAGTGATTCCCAAGTTATTATTTTTTTTGTTATTGACGTTCTAATCAGGCTATACTCTGGTCGGGCAAGTAAAATTCTCTTTCAGGTAGGCCTATTGTATTTATATATAAATATATTAGGGATGTGACTGTGATACAATTTTCCCACCGGTTAATCGACGTGTGACACCGCTGAGGGCTTTTACATCGCTAACTTAAAAGCGAAAGTAAAATACAGACGTCCGCACAGACATTGATAATGGTGCGAGTAGAGCGAGCATTTTCAATGTATTCCTATGGAAGTAGGAATAAACTAATACATTTTATTTATGTTTTTATGTGTCCACTGTTCAACCGCAACAGTGTCACACACACACACACACATTCCAGAATTGCAATCTTGACATCGCAGCCTGTTCATTATAGCCCTAATACAATATAATAATAAAAATAGTCAACATAAGATATACGAATTACACTGCTCTGTTTAAATAGTCAGTAGTACAATTTGTACCATTCACAGTAAGCAGAGCTCCGCTGTGATGTTTCCAAGCACATTTTTGCGCGTGTGAAGAGGATGATTTTTTCCATCGATATTGGAACACGAGTGAAGTACAAAGCCTATAATAACGAATAGTTTAGCATCCAAATACATCGCAAATATTGAAACATTTTGATTCTACTGAGAGGGTTACGTGAGACCAACACGGCTTACTTTCGTTTTTATTTTTACATTAAATTTAAAGGATTTGTTGTGGAATATTTTGAGTGTATCATGAAATCAGAATAAGGTAAGACAAGTAATATTTTCTGTCTTATATATATATATATATATATGTGTGTGTGTGTGTGTGTGTGTGTGTGTGTGTATATATATATATATATATATATATATATATATATGTGTGTGTGTGTGTGTGTGTGTGTGTGTGTGTGTGTATATATATATATATATATATATATATATATATATATATATATATATATATAAATATAGCTGCGAGCAGCGATGGAGGGCCAAAGCCGGTGGCACCTCCACCCCGGTGCCTTTAGGTAACTAAAGGCACCGGGGTTGCGGTGCCACCGGCTTGGGCCCGCAATCGCTGCTCGCAGCTATATTTAGGGCCCAAGCCCTGAAAGGGCGAAGGCCCTATTGTTTCCGGTAGGATTATTATTATTATTTTTCTTACGACTATTCAGGCACTTTTGGGGCCCTTAACATGCTCAAAAACTCTTGAAACTTTGCACACGAGTCAGAATCCGCGGCCATCAGGGCCGGGCTGAAGCTGGTACCCGGGCGTGGCAGGGGGGCTCGACAGCGCCCCCTTGAACGGGGTCCGAAAACTTGGTCCATATATCAAACACGCTTGCATGAATTAGTATGAAACTCGGTACACATATAGATCTTATCGGGCCAAACAATATTCGTGCTTTAAGTTTTACGCCAGCCCAACAGGAAGTCGGCTATTATGCGTTGTTTGAAAAACGTACGCTCTGGAATTTAAAATACTCCTCCTAGGAAATTCATCCATTCGCCTCCAAACTCGGTCAGCATAAAGTCAAGACATTGAGGATGCTAAATTGCGGACGGATTTTTGATATCTCGAACGGTTTGGCCGTGGCGAGGAAACGAATTTATGGCGAGAAAAGAGAAACAGGAAGTGCTTTATAACTTCTGCATACATTAACTGATCTTGATGAAACTTCAGCAGTGTGTTCGTTGTAAGAGGCCGATCACATGGATGTGACTATTGTGAGTCAAAGTTATAGCGCCACCAACTGGCAACAGGAAGTGTGTCACTTTCAAAATGCTTTGAAATCACCCTCTTATTTTTACCCGATTTGCTTAAAACTTTATGTGTATAATGTAGACACACGGCAGATGTAGACCTGTGAAAGGATTACTGATATCTTAGATACTGTTGCCGTGGCAACGCATCAAACTTTAATATTCTTTTCGGATGCTTTTGAGACTCTTCACATGCTTGAAAATGCATGAAACTCGACAGACACATCACATTTATTATCCAGTAGACATGTGCAAAGTTTCAGAAACGGGCGTGGTGGAATGGCTCAGTAGCGCCACCTTTAGTCAAAAATGGGGGCTTAGTTTTTCCTAGAATCACAAAACTTGGTACGTATATTGTTCTCATCAAGCCGGACAACTTTCTAATTTACAGTCATTAGCTCAGACCAGCAGGAAGTCAGATATTTTGGTTTGAATGTGGACTTTCTGGAGAATTTTCTCTCTCTCTCTGTGTGTTTGTGTGTGTGTGTGTGGGGGGGGGGGGGTTGTCTATTCCACTTAATCTTTGTTTTTCAAGGTTTCAGGGGCTTTTGGGGCCCTTAACGTGCTCCAAAACTCTTGAAACTTTTCACACAGGTCAGAACCCACGGTCATCAGGGCCGGGCTGAAGCTGGTACCCGGGCGTGGCAGGGGGGCTCAACAGCGCCCCCTTGAACACGGTCTGAAAACTTGGTCCATATATCAAACACGCTTGCATGAATTAATATGAAACTCGGTACACATATAGATCTCTTCGGGCCGAACAACTTCCGCACTCTAAGTTATTAGCTCCGCCCAACAGGAAGTCGGCTATTATGGGTTGTTTGGAAAACGCATGCCGTGGAATTTGATGTATTCATCCTAGAGAATTCATCCAATCGCCTCCAAACTCGGTCAGCATGAAGTCAAGACATTGAGGATGCTAAATTGCGGACGGATTTTTGATATTTCGAACGGTTTGGCCGTGGTGAGGAAACGAATTTATGGCGAGAAAAGAGAAATACAAAGTGTTATAACTTCTGCACACATTAACTGATCTTGATGAAACCTCAGCAGTGTGTTCGTAGTAAGAGGCCGATCAGATGAATGTAACTATTGTGAGTCAAAGTTATAGCGCCACCAACTGGTAGCAGGAAGTGTGTCACTTTCAAAATGTTTTTGACAAAAGTGGGGGGGTTAGTTTTACCCACAATTACAAAAATAAGTACGTATATTGGTCTCATCGAGCAGGACAACTTTCTAATTTGCAGCCATTAGCTCTGACCAATAGGAAGTCAGATATTTTGGTTTGAATGTGGATTTATTTGCAAATTCAGCCTCTGCATTTTTACCCTCTCCTGCTAAGTGGTTTATTTTATTCACACCAAACTTTTTCAACATGATGAAAATACATTAAAGATTCTAAATTGTGAACGGATATTGAATATCTCAAACGGTTCTGATATGGCGAGGGATTAAAGTAATGTCAAAAAAGGAATCAGAAAACATCTCATATCTTCTACAAATGTAATTATACACCATTTATTTTTATATAAAATTATATAAATATTAGAACTAAACCCATTTTATTCTGTTTTTGCAATTCAAGAAGTATATAAAAAGTTAAAAACAGGCTATTTAGTGCTATTTGGTTCAACAAAAAAGCAAATATAGGGCTATACTGCCCTCTTGTGTCCAAAAGGATATAAATATAGTATATAAAACTTTTTACTAGGTAGGCCTATATTGTATTTAAATATAAATGTATGAGGTATATGACTGTGAGGATATTTTCCCAATGGTTAATCGACGTGTGACACGAGCGGGTGCTTTTAAATCGCTAATATAAAAGTGAAAGTAAAATTCGGACGTCCGCACGGACATTGATAATGGTGCACACACGTTGGAAAGAATGATACTTTTAAACATAACACTAAACCGCCATAAGGTGTCGCCAGGCGACCGTCTTAATGAGCGAGTCATTGATTCATTCGTTCAAACGATTCGTTCGAATGACTGAGTCATTCATGATTGAGACAGATGTTCATGGATTGATCATTGAATCTTTGAGTCAACCGATTCGTTCTAAATGCTGAATCATTCAGTAATGAGAAAACAAGTTGCTGTGAGATGCGCGACGGTTCTGCTGTGATCTTTGTTTAACTATTTTTGCTGCTGAAACAGAACAAAAACAGTCAATATTGCATCTAAAATGTAAGTGACTTAATTATAACTGTTTATTAACCTGTTGTATGAAATCAATGTCACAGTTTCAATCGTGATTGTATTCAAGAAACAGTAGCCTACTCGTCAAGTGAGGTTGCTTAACTCTATCATAGGTTATAAAATATATAAAAACTCCATATTTGTAATTTTTATAGTCAGTATGTTGTTAACTGGGTTTCTTTTTTGTGTGCTGCGCTCATTTGTTTACGTTTCTCCTGGAGAAGCTGCACGAGCCTCAGCAGCGCAACCTTGTTACCATTGATCAGTAATACATTTATTATCAACTGTTGATTGCAACTTAAAATGTATATATATATATACACACACACACATATATATATATATATACATATATATATATATATACATATATTTATACATATATACATATATATATGTATATATGTATATATATGTATATGTATATATATATATATATATATATATATATATAAATGTAGCCTATGTATGTATGTATGTATATATATATATATATATATAAATATAGCTGCGAGCAGCGATGAAGGGCCAAAGCCGGCGGCAACGCCACCCCGGTGCCTTTAGGTAACTAAAGGCACCGGGGTTGCGGTGCCACCGGCTTGGGCCCGCAATCGCTGCTCGCAGCTATATTTATTCTTATTCTTATTTTTCTGTCAACCTTTCGGGCACTTTTGAGACCCTTAACGTGCTCGAAAACTCTTGAAACTTTGCACACGGGTCAGAACCCGCGGCCATCAGGGCCGGGCTGAAGCTGGTACCCGGGCGTGGCAGGGGGGCTCGACAGCGCCCCCTTGAACGGGGTCCGAAAACTTGGTCCATAAATCAGACACGCTTGCATGTAATAATATGAAACTCGGTACACATATAGATCTCATCGGGCCGAACAACTTTCCTACTTTTACTTTTTACGCCAGCCCAACAGGAAGTCGGCTATTATGGGTTGTTTGGAAACGCATGCTGTGGAATTTAATGTACTCCTCCTAGGGAATTCATCCATTCGCCTCCAAACTCAGTCAGCATGAAGTCAAGACATTGAGGATGCTAAATTGCGGACAGATTTTTGATATCTCGAACGGTTTGGCCGTGGCGAGGACACGAATTGATGGCGAATAATGGAAACAGGAAGTGTGTTATAACTTCTGCATACATTAACTGATCTTGATTAAACTTCAGCAGTGTGTTCGTTGTAAGAGGCCGATCACATGGATGTGACTATTGTGAGTCAAAGTTATAGCGCCACCAACTGGCAGCAGGAAGTGTGTCCCTTTCAAAATGCTTTGAAATCACCCTCTTATTTTTACCCGATTTGCTTCAAACTTTATGTGTATAATGTAAACACACGGCAGATGTAGACCTGTGAAAGGATTTTTGATATCTTTAATACTGTTGCCATGGCAACGCTTCAAACTTTAATATTCTTTTTTGATGCTTTTGAGACTCTTAACATACTTGAAATTGGATGAAACTCGACAGACACATCACATTTATTAGCCCGTAGACATGTGCAAAGTTTCAGAAACGGGCGTGGTGAGGGGCTCAGTAGCGCCACCTTTAGTCATAAGTGGGGGGGTTAGTTTTATCAACAACAACAAAACTTGGTATGTGTTTTGTTCTCATCAAGACGGACAACTTTCTAATTTACATTAACGATCTCCGACCAACAGGAAGAGAGATATTTTGGTTTGAATGTGGATTTTCTGAAGAATTTTCTCTCCCTCTCTCTGTGTCTCTGTGTGTGTGAGGGGAGAGGGGATTTGACTATTGCTTTTATATTGTTAATCAAGGTTTCAGGGGCTTTTGGGGTCCTTAACGTGCTCAAAAACTCTTGAAACTTTACATACAAGTCGGAACCCCCTGCCATCAGGGACGGGTTGAAGCTGGTACCCGGGCGTGGCAGGGGGGCTCAACAGCGCCCCCTTGAACGGGGTCCCAAAACTTGGTCCATAGATCAAACACGCTTGCATGAATTAATTTGAAACTCAGTACACATATAGATATCATCGGGCCGAACAACTTTCGTGCTCTAAGTTTTACGCCAGCCCAACAGGAAGTCGGCTATTATGGGTTGTTTGGAAAACGCTTGCTGTGGAATGCGAAGTACTCCTCCTAGAGAATTCATCCAATCCCCACCAAACTCGGTGTGCATGAAGTCAAGACATTGAGGATTCTAAATTGCGGACGGATTTTTGATATCTCGAACGGTTTGGCCGTGGCGAGGAAACGAATTTATGGCGAGAAAAGAGAAACACGAAGTGGAATAACTTCTGCATACATTAACTGATCTTGATGAAACTTCAGCAGTGTGTTCGTGGTAAGAGGCCGATCAGATGGATGTAACTATTGTGAGTCAAAGTTATAGCGCCACCAACTGGCAACAGGAAGTGTGTCACTTTCAACATGCTTTTGACAAAAGTGGGCGGGTTAGTTTTAACTACAGTAAAAAAAAAATAGTTTGTATATTGTACTCATCAAGCCGGACAACTTTCTAATTTACATTCATTAGCTCCGGCCATCAGGAAGTCAGATATTTTGGTCTGAATGTGGATTTTTTTTGCAAAATCAGCCTCTGAATTTTTTGCCACACCTCTTAAACTATTTATTTTATTCCCACCAAACTTTTTCAACATGATACAAATATATTAATGATGCTAAATTGTAAACGGATATTGAATATCTCAAACGGTTTTGCTATGGCGAGGGATTAAATTAATGTCAAAAAGGAAGCAGGAAACATCTCATAACTTCTAAAAATGTAATTATACACCATTTATTTTTATATAAAATTATACAAATATTAGAACTAAACCCATTTTATTCTGTTTTTGCTATTCAAGGAGTATGAAAAAGTTAAAAACAGGCTATTTAGTGCTATTTGGTTCAACAAAAAAGCAAACATAGGGCTATACTGCCCTCTTGTGTCCAAAAGGAAATCATAATAGTATATAAAACGTTTTACTAGGTAGGCCTATTGTATTTAAATATAAATGTATTAGGTATGACTGTGAGGATATTTTCCCATCGGTTAATCGACGTGTGACACGAGCGGGTGCTTTTAAATCGCTAATATAAAAGTGAAAGTAAAAAACGGACGTCCGCACTGACATTGATAATGGTGCACGTTGGAAAGAATGATACTTTTAAACACTAAACCGCCATTAGGTGTCGCCAGGCGACCATCTTAATGAGCGAGTCATTGATTCATTCGTTCAAACGATTCGTTCGAATGACTGAGTCATTCATGATTGAGACAGATGTTTATGGATTGACCATTGAATCTTTGAGTCAACCGATTCGTTTCAAAATGCTGAATCATTCAGTAATGAGAAAACAAGTTGCTGTGGTTCTGCTGTGATCTTTGTTTAACTATTTTTGCTGCTGAAACAGAACAAAAACAGTCAATATTGCATCTAAAATGTAAGTGACTTAATTGTAACTGTTTATTAACCTGTTGTATGAAATCAATGTCACAGTTTCAATCGTGATTGTATTCAGGAAATAGTAGCCTACTCGTCAAGTGAGGTTGCTTATATTTTATAAAATATATAAAAACTCCATATTTGTCATTTTTATAGTCAGTATGTTGTTAACTGGGTTGCTTTTTTTGTGTGCTGCGCTCATTTGTTCACAATTCTCCTGGAGAAGCTGCATGAGCCTCAGCAGGGCAACATTGTTACCATTGATCAGTAAGACATTTATTATTAACTGCTGATTGCAACTTAAAATGAATGTAATGAAATTAGAATAATCTCTCATTTTAGTGATTCCCAAGTAATTTGTTTTGTTATTGACGTTCTAATCAGGCTATACTCTGGTCGGGCAAGTAAAATTCTCTTTCAGGTAGGCCTATTGTATTTATATATTAGGGATGTGACTGTGATAACATTTTCCCACCGGTTAATCGACGTGTGACACCGCTGAGGGCTTTTAAATCGCTAACTTAAAAGCGAAAATAAAATACAGATGTCCGCACAGACATTGATAATGGTGCGGAGTAGAGCGAGCATTTTCAATGTATTCCTATGGAAGTAGGAATAAACTAATACATTTTATTTATGTTTTTATGTGTCCACTGTTCAACCGCAACCGCGTCACACACACACACACACACACACACACACACACACACACACACACACACACACACACACACACACACACACACACACACACACACACACACACACACACACACACACACACACACACACACATTCCAGAATTGCAATCTTGACATCGCAGCCTGTTCATTATAGCCCTAATACAATATAATAATAAAAATAGTCAACATAACATATACGAATTACACTGCTCTGTTTAAATAGTCAGTAGTACAATTTGTACCATTCACAGTAAGCAGAGCTCCACTGTGATGTTTCCAAGCACATTTTTGCGCGTGTAAAGAGGATGATTTTTTCCATCGATATTGGAACACGAGTGAAGTACAAAGCCTATAATAAAGAATAGTTTAGCATCCAAATACATAGCAAATATTGAAACATTTTGATTCTAATGAGAGGGTTACGTGAGACCAACACGGCTTACTTTCGTTTTTATTTTTACATTAAATTTAAAGGATTTGTTGTGGAATATTTTGAGTGTATCATAAAATCAGAATAAGGTAAGACAAGTAAAATTTCCCGTCTTTATTATATATATATATATATATATATATATATATATATATATATATATATATGTGTGTGTATATATATATATATATATATATATATAAATATAGCTGCGAGCAGCGATGGAGGGCCCAAGCCGGTGACACCGCCACCCCGGTGCCTTTAGTGTAACTAAAGGCACCAGGGTGGCGGTGCCACCGGCTTGGGCCCGCAATCGCTGCTCGCAGCTATATTTTATTATTAGGGCCCAAGCCCTGAAAGGGCGAAGGCCCTATTGTTTTCAGTAGGATTATTATTATTATTATTATTATTTTTCTTACGACTATTCAGGCACTTTTGGGGCCCTTAACATGCTCAAAAACTCTTGAAACTTTGCACACGGGTCAGAACCCGCGGCCATCAGGGCCGGGCTGAAGCTGGTACCCGGGCGTGGCAGGGGGGCTCGACAGCGCCCCCTTGAACGGGGTCCGAAAACTTGGTCCATACATCAGACACGCTTGCATGTAATAATATGAAACTCGGTACACATATAGATCTCATCGGGCCGAACAACTTTCGTACTTTTACTTTTTACGCCAGCCCAACAGGAAGTCGGCTATTATGGGTTGTTTGGAAACGCATGCTGTGGAATTTAATGTACTCCTCCTAGGGAATTCATCCATTCGCCTCCAAACCCGGTCAGCATGAAGTCAAGACATTGAGGATGATAAATTGCGGACGGATTTTTGATATCTCAAACGGTTTGGCTGTGGCGAGGAAGCAAATTTATGGCGAATAATGGAAACAGGAAGTGTGTTATAACTTCTGCATACATTAACTGATCTTGATTAAACTTCAGCAGTGTGTTCGTTGTAAGAGGCCGATCACATGGATGTGACTATTGTGAGTCAAAGTTATAGCGCCACCAACTGGAAGTAGGAAGTGTGTCCCTTTCAAAATGCTTTGAAATCACCCTCTTATTTTTACCCGATTTGCTTCAAACTTTATGTGTATAATGTAAACACACGGCAGATGTAGACCTGTGAAAGGATTTTTGATATCTTTAATACTGTTGCCATGGCAACGCTTCAAACTTTAATATTCTTTTTTGATGCTTTTGAGACTCTTAACATACTTGAAATTGGATGAAACTCGACAGACACATCACATTTATTAGCCCGTAGACATGTGCAAAGTTTCAGAAACGGGTGTGGTGAGGGGCTCAGTAGCGCCACCTTTAGTCATAAGTGGGGGCTTAGTTTTAAGTAGAGTCACAAAAATCGTTATGTATATTGTTCTCATCAAGCCGGACAACTTTCTAATTTATAGTCATAAGCTGTGACCAACAGGAAGTGAGATATTTCGGTTTGAATGTGATTTTTTGGAGAATTCTCTCCCTCTCTCTCTCTGCCTCTGCGTCTCTGTGTGTGTGAGGGGTGGGGGGATTTGTCTTTTGAGTGAGATTTGTTTAAAATTCCTGTTTTTCAAGGTTTCAGGGGCTTTTGGGGCCTTAAACGTGCTCGAAAACTCTTGAAACTTTGCACACAGGTCTGAACGTGCGGCCATCAGGGCCGGGCTGAAGCTGGTACCCGGGCGTGGCAGGGGGGCTCAACAGCGCCCCCTGGAACGGGATCCGAACACTTGTCCATAAATCAAACACACTTGCATGTAATGATATGAAACTCGGTACACATATAGATCTCATCGGGCCGAACAACTTTCGTGCTCTAAGTTTTACGCCAGCCCAACAGGAAGTCGGCTATTATGGGTTGTTTGGAAAATGCTTGCTGTGGAATGCGAAGTACTCCTCCTAGAGAATTCATCCAATCCCCACCAAACTCGGTGTGCATGAAGTCAAGACATTGAGGATTCAAAATTGCGGACGGATTTTTGATATCTCGAACGGTTTGGCCGTGGCGAGGAAACGAATTTATGGCGAGAAAAGATAAACACGAAGTGGAATAACTTCTGCATACATTAACTGATCTTGATGAAACTTCAGCAGTGTGTTCGTGGTAAGAGGCCGATCAGATGGATGTAACTATTGTGAGTCAAAGTTATAGCGCCACCAACTGGCAGCAGGAAGTGTGTCACTTTCAACATGCTTTTGACAAAAGTGGGCGGGTTAGTTTTAACTACAGTAAAAAAAAAATAGTTTGTATATTGTACTCATCAAGCCGGACAACTTTCTAATTTACATTCATTAGCTCGGATCAACAGGAAGTCAGATATTTTGGTCTGAATGTGGATTTTTTTGCAAAATCAGCCTCTGAATGTTTAGCCACTCCTCTTAAACTATTTATTTTATTCCCACCAAACTTTTTCAACATGATGAAAATACATTAAATATGCTAAATTGTGAACGGATAATAAATATCTCAAACGGTTTTGCTATGGCGAGGGATTAAAGTAATGTCCAAAAAGGAAAAACTAAAAGCCTCAAATCTTCTAAAAATGTAATTATATACCATTTATTTCTATATAAAAGTATACAAATATTACAACTAAACCCATTTTTTTCTGTTTTTAAAAAGAATTTTATTCTAATTTTATTCTAAAATTAAAATCAGTAAAAAAAAAAAAAAAAGTCATACATAGGGCTATTCTGCCCTCTTGTATCCAAAAGGACATCAAAATAGTATATAAAACTTTTTACCTGGTAGGCCAATATTGTATTTAAATATACATTTATTAGGTATGTGTCTGAGGATATTTTCCCACCAGTTAATCGACGTGTGACACGAGCGGGTGCTTTTAAATTGCTAATATAAAAGTGAAAGAAAAATACGGACGTCCGCACGGACATTGATAATGTTGCACACACAAATCACACACACGTTGGAAAGAATGATACTTTTAAACATAACACTAAACCGCCATCAAGTGTCGCCAGGCGACCGTCTTAATGAGTGAGTCATTGATTCATTCGTTCAAACGATTCGTTTGAATGACTGAGTCATTCATGATTAAGACATATGTTTATGGATTGATCATTCAATCTTTGAGTCAACCGATTCATTCAAAATGCTGAATCATTCAGAAATGAGAAAACACATTGCTGAGAGATGCGCGTGATGATTCTGCTGTGATCTTTTTGTTTAACTATTTTCGCTGCTGAAACAGAACAAAAACAGTCAATATTGCATCTAAAATGTAAGTGACTTGATTGTAACTGTTTTTTAACCTGTTGTATGAAATCAATGTCACAGTTTCAATCGTGATTGTATTCAGGAAACAGCCTTCTCGTCAAGTGAGGTTGCTTAACTGTTATAAAATATATCAAAACTCCATATTTATCATTTTTATAGTCAGTAAGTTGTTAACTGAGTTTGTTTTTTGTGTGCTGATCTCATTTGTTTACATTTCTCCTGGAGAAGCTGCATGAGCCTCAGCAGCGCAACCTTGTAACCATTGATCAACTGATTACTGGTAATCCATTTATTAACAACTGTTGATTGCAACTTAAAATTAATGTAATAAAATTAGAATAATCTCTCGTTTTAGTTATTCCCAAGTTATTTTTTTGTCATTGACGTTCTAATCAGGCTACTCTGGTCGGACAAGTAAAATTCTCTTTCAGGTTGGCCTATTGTATTTATATATAAATATATTAGGGATGTGACTGGGAACATTTTCCCACCGGTTAATCGATGTGTGACACCGCTGGGGGCTTTTGAATCGGTAACTTAAAAACGAAAGTAAAATATGTTCGTCTGCACGGACATTGATAATGGTGCAGAGCGAGCGCATTGCAATCTTGATATCGCAGTCTGTTCATTATAGCCTTTATAAAATATAATAATAAAATAGTCAACCTAACATATAAAAATGACACTGCTCTGAATAGTATGAATTGTTCTGACTATTTAAACACAGTAATCACCGCTAAACTGTGATGTTTCCAAGCACATATTTGCGCATGTGAAGAGGATAATTTTTTCCCTTCAATAGTGGAACGTGAGTGAAGTACAAAGCCTATAATAAACAAATGTTTAGCATCCAAAAATTTTATATATATATATATATATATATATTGTTTTTGTTTTTTTGTTATATATATATATATATATATATATATATATATATATATATATATATATATATATATATATATATATATATATATATATATAAATATAGCTGCGAGCAGCGATGGAGGGCCCAAGCCGGTGACACCGCCACCCCGGTGCCTTTAGTGTAACTAAAGGCACCAGGGTGGCGGTGCCACCGGCTTGGGCCCGCAATCGCTGCTCGCAGCTATATTTATTCTTCTTATTCTTATTTTTCTGTCAACCTTTCGGGCACTTTTGAGACCCTTAACGTGCTCGAAAACTCTTGAAACTTTGCACACGGGTCAGAACCCGCGGCCATCAGGGCCGGGCTGAAGCTGGTACCCGGGCGTGGCAGGGGGGCTCGACAGCGCCCCCTTGAACGGGGTCCGAAAACTTGGTCCATAAATCAGACACGCTTGCATGTAATAATATGAAACTCGGTACACATATAGATCTCATCGGGCCTAACAACTTTTGTACTTTTACTTTTTACGCCAGCCCAACAGGAAGTCGGCTATTATGGGTTGTTTGGAAACGCATGCTGTGGAATTTAATGTACTCCTCCTAGGGAATTCATCCATTCGCCTCCAAACTCAGTCAGCATGAAGTCAAGACATTGAGGATGCTAAATTGCGGACAGATTTTTGATATCTCGAACGGTTTGGCCGTGGCGAGGACACGAATTGATGGCGAATAATGGAAACAGGAAGTGTGTTATAACTTCTGCATACATTAACTGATCTTGATTAAACTTCAGCAGTGTGTTCGTTGTAAGAGGCCGATCACATGGATGTGACTATTGTGAGTCAAAGTTATAGCGCCACCAACTGGCAGCAGGAAGTGTGTCCCTTTCAAAATGCTTTGAAATCACCCTCTTATTTTTACCCGATTTGCTTCAAAGTTTATGTGTATAATGTAAACACACGGCAGATGTAGACCTGTGAAAGGATTTTTGATATCTTTAATACTGTTGCCATGGCAACGCTTCAAACTTTAATATTCTTTTTTGATACTTTTGAGACTCTTAACATACTTGAAATTGGATGAAACTCGACAGACACATCACATTTATTAGCCCGTAGACATGTGCAAAGTTTCAGAAACGGGCGTGGTGAGGGGCTCAGTAGCGCCACCTTTAGTCATAAGTGGGGGGGTTAGTTTTATCAACAACAACAAAACTTGGTATGTGTATTGTTCTCATCAAGACGGACAACTTTCTAATTTACATTAACGATCTCCAACCAACAGGAAGAGAGATATTTTGGTTTGAATGTGGATTTTCTGAAGAATTTTCTCTCCCTCTCTCTGTGTCTCTGTGTGTGTGAGGGGAGGGGGGATTTGACTATTGCTTTTATATTGTTAATCAAGGTTTCAGGGGCTTTTGGGGTCCTTAACGTGCTCAAAAACTCTTGAAACTTTACATACAAGTCGGAACCCCCTGCCATCAGGGACGGGTTGAAGCTGGTACCCGGGCGTGGCAGGGGGGCTCAACAGCGCCCCCTTGAACGGGGTCCCAAAACTTGGTCCATAGATCAAACACGCTTGCATGAATTAATTTGAAACTCAGTACACATATAGATATCATCGGGCCGAACAACTTCCGTGCTCTAAGTTTTACGCCAGCCCAACAGGAAGTCGGCTATTATGGGTTGTTTGGAAAACGCTTGCTGTGGAATGCGAAGTACTCCTCCTAGAGAATTCATCCAATCCCCACCAAACTCGGTGTGCATGAAGTCAAGACATTGAGGATTCTAAATTGCGGACGGATTTTTGATATCTCGAACGGTTTGGCCGTGGCGAGGAAACAAATTTATGGCGAGAAAAGAGAAACACGAAGTGGAATAACTTCTGCATACATTAACTGATCTTGATGAAACTTCAGCAGTGTGTTCGTGGTAAGAGGCCGATCAGATGGATGTAACTATTGTGAGTCAAAGTTATAGCGCCACCAACTGGCAGCAGGAAGTGTGTCACTTTCAACATGCTTTTGACAAAAGTGGGCGGGTTAGTTTTAACTACAGTAAAAAAAAAATAGTTTGTATATTGTACTCATCAAGCCGGACAACTTTCTAATTTACATTCATTAGCTCCGGCCATCAGGAAGTCAGATATTTTGGTCTGAATGTGGATTTCTTTGCAAAATCAGCCTCTGAATTTTTAGCCACTCCTCTTAAACTATTTATTTTATTCCCACCAAACTTTTTCAACATGATGAAAATACATTAAATATGCTAAATTGTGAACGGATAATAAATATCTCAAACGGTTTTGCTATGGCTGGGATTCAATTAATGTCAAAAAGGAAGCAGGAAACATCTCATAACTTCTAAAAATGTAATTATACACCATTTATTTTTATATAAAATTATACAAATATTAGAACTAAACCCATTTTATTCTGTTTTTGCTATTCAAGGAGTATGAAAAAGTTAAAAACAGGCTATTTAGTGCTATTTGGTTCAACAAAAAAGCAAACATAGGGCTATACTGCCCTCTTGTGTCCAAAAGGAAATCAAAATAGTATATAAAACGTTTTACTAGGTAGGCCTATTGTATTTAAATATAAATGTATTAGGTATGACTGTGAGGATATTTGCCCATCGGTTAATCGACGTGTGACACGAGCGGGTGCTTTTAAATCGCTAATATAAAAGTGAAAGAAAAATACGGACGTCCGCACGGACATTGATAATGGTGCACACACAAATCACACACACGTTGGAAAGAATGATACTTTTAAACATAACACTAAACCGCCATTAAGTGTCGCCAGGCGACCGTCTTAATGAGTGAGTCATTGATTCATTCGTTCAAACGATTCATTTGAATGACTGAGTCATTCATGATTAAGACATGTTTATGGATTGATCATTCAATCTTTGAGTCAACCGATTCGTTCAAAATGCTGAATCATTCAGAAATGAGAAAACACATTGCTGAGAGATGCGCGTGATGATTCTGCTGTGATCTTTTTGTTTAACTATTTTCGCTGCTGAAACAGAACAAAAACAGTCAATATTGCATCTAAAATGTAAGTGACTTGATTGTAACTGTTTTTTAACCTGTTGTATGAAATCAATGTCACAGTTTCAATCGTGATTGTATTCAGGAAACAGCCTTCTCGTCAAGTGAGGTTGCTTAACTGTTATAAAATATATCAAAACTCCATATTTATCATTTTTATAGTCAGTAAGTTGTTAACTGAGTTTGTTTTTTGTGTGCTGATCTCATTTGTTTACATTTCTCCTGGAGAAGCTGCATGAGCCTCAGCAGCGCAACCTTGTTACCATTGATCAACTGATTACTGGTAATCCATTTATTAACAACTGTTGATTGCAACTTAAAATGAATGTAATAAAATTAGAATAATCTCTCGTTTTAGTGATTCCCAAGTAATTTTTTTGTCATTGACGTTCTAATCAGGCTACTCTGGTCGGGCAAGTAAAATTCTCTTTCAGGTTGGCCTATTGTATTTATATATAAATATATTAGGGATGTGACTGTGGGAACATTTTCCCACCGGTTAATCGATGTGTGACACCGCTGGGGGCTTTTGAATCGGTAACTTAAAAACGAAAGTAAAATATGTTCGTCCGCACGGACATTGATAATGGTGCAGAGCGAGCGCATTGCAATCTTGATATCGCAGTCTGTTCATTATAGCCTTTATAAAATATAATAATAAAATAGTCAACCTAACATATAAAAATTACACTGCTCTGACTAGTATGAATTGTACTGACTATTTAAACACAGTAATCACCGCTAAACTGTGATGTTTCCAAGCACATATTTGCGCATGTGAAGAGGATAATTTTTCCCTTCAATAGTGGAACGTGAGTGAAGTACAAAGCCTATAATAAACAAATGTTTAGCATCCAAAAAATGTAATATATATATATAAACACACTTAAAAAATAAAAAAATATATATATATATTGTTTTTGTTTTTTTTGTTATATATATATATATATATATATATATATATATATATATATATATATATATATATATATATATATATATATATAAATATAGCTGCGAGCAGCGATGGAGGGCCCAAGCCGGTGAAACCGCCACCCCCGGTGCCTTTAGTGTAACTAAAGGCACCAGGGTGGCGGTGCCACCGGCTTGGGCCCGCAATCGCTGCTCGCAGCTATATTTTATTATTATTATTCTTATTTTTCTGTCAACCTTTCGGGCACTTTTGAGACCCTTAACGTGCTCTAAAACTCTTGAAACTTTGCACACGGGTCAGAACCCGCGGCCATCAGGGCCGGGCTGAAGCTGGTACCCGGGCGTGGCAGGGGGGCTCAACAGCGCCCCCTTGAACGGGGTCCGAAAACTTGGTCCATAAATCAGACACGCTTGCATGTAATAATATGAAACTCGGTACATATATAGATCTCATCGGGCCAAACAACTTTCGTACTTTTACTTTTTACGCCAGCCCAACAGGAAGTCGGCTATTATGGGTTGTTTGGAAACGCATGCTGTGGAATTTAATGTACTCCTCCTAGGGAATTCATCCATTCGCCTCCAAACTCAGTCAGCATGAAGTCAAGACATTGAGGATGCTAAATTGCGGACAGATTTTTGATATCTCGAACGGTTTGGCCGTGGCGAGGACACGAATTGATGGCGAATAATGGAAACAGGAAGTGTGTTATAACTTCTGCATACATTAACTGATCTTGATTAAACTTCAGCAGTGTGTTCGTTGTAAGAGGCCGATCACATGGATGTGACTATTGTGAGTCAAAGTTATAGCGCCACCAACTGGCAGCAGGAAGTGTGTCCCTTTCAAAATGCTTTGAAATCACCCTCTTATTTTTACCCGATTTGCTTCAAAGTTTATGTGTATAATGTAAACACACGGCAGATGTAGACCTGTGAAAGGATTTTTGATATCTTTAATACTGTTGCCATGGCAACGCTTCAAACTTTAATATTCTTTTTTGATGCTTTTGAGACTCTTAACATACTTGAAATTGGATGAAACTCGACAGACACATCACATTTATTAGCCCGTAGACATGTGCAAAGTTTCAGAAACGGGCGTGGTGAGGGGCTCAGTAGCGCCACCTTTAGTCATAAGTGGGGGGGTTAGTTTTATCAACAGCAACAAAACTTGGTATGTGTATTGTTCTCATCAAGACGGACAACTTTCTAATTTACATTAACGATCTCCGACCAACAGGAAGAGAGATATTTTGGTTTGAATGTGGATTTTCTGAAGAATTTTCTCTCCCTCTCTCTGTGTCTCTGTGTGTGTGAGGGGAGGGGGGATTTGACTATTGCTTTTATATTGTTAATCAAGGTTTCAGGGGCTTTTGGGGTCCTTAACGTGCTCAAAAACTCTTGAAACTTTACATACAAGTCGGAACCCCCTGCCATCAGGGACGGGTTGAAGCTGGTACCCGGGCGTGGCAGGGGGGCTCAACAGCGCCCCCTTGAACGGGGTCCCAAAACTTGGTCCATAGATCAAACACGCTTGCATGAATTAATTTGAAACTCGGTACACATATAGATATCATCGGGCCGAACAACTTTCCCCCGGTCAAGTTTTACGCCAGCCCAACAGGAAGTCGGCTATTATGGGTTGTTTGGAAAACGCTTGCTGTGGAATGCGAAGTACTCCTCCTAGAGAATTCATCCAATCCCCACCAAACTCGGTGTGCATGAAGTCAAGACATTGAGGATTCTAAATTGCGGACGGATTTTTGATATCTCAAACGGTTTGGCCGTGGCGAGGAAACGAATTTATGGCGAGAAAAGAGAAACACGAAGTGGAATAACTTCTGCATACATTAACTGATCTTGATGAAACTTCAGCAGTGTGTTCGTGGTAAGAGGTCGATCAGATGGATGTAACTATTGTGAGTCAAAGTTATAGCGCCACCAACTGGCAGCAGGAAGTGTGTCACTTTCAACATGCTTTTGACAAAAGTGGGCGGGTTAGTTTTAACTACAGTAAAAAAAAAATAGTTTGTATATTGTACTCATCGAGCCGGACAACTTTCTAATTTACATTCATTAGCTCCGGCCATCAGGAAGTCAGATATTTTGGTCTGAATGTGGATTTTTTTGCAAAATCAGCCTCTGAATTTTTAGCCACTCCTCTTAAACTATTTATTTTATTCCCACCAAACTTTTTCAACATGCTGAAAATACATTAAATATGCTAAATTGTGAACGGATAATAAATATCTCAAACGGTTTTGCTATGGCGAGGGATTCAATTAATGTCAAAAAGGAAGCAGGAAACATCTCATAACTTCTAAAAATGTAATTATACACCATTTATTTTTATATAAAATTATACAAATATTAGAACTAAACCCATTTTATTCTGTTTTTGCAATTCAAGGAGTATGAAAAAGTTAAAAACAGGCTATTTAGTGCTATTTGGTTCAACAAAAAAAGCAAACATAGGGCTATACTGCCCTCTTGTGTCCAAAAGGATATCAAAATAGTATATAAAACCTTTTACTAGGTAGGCCTATTGTATTTAAATATAATGTATTAGGTATATGACTGTGAGGATATTTTCCCATCGGTTAATCGACGTGTGACACGAGCGGGTGCTTTTAAATCGCTAATATAAAAGTGAAAGTAAAAAACGGATGTCCGCACGGACATTGATAATGGTGCACGTTGGAAAGAATGATACTTTTAAACAAAACACTAAACCGCCATTAGGTGTCGCCAGGCGACCATCTTAATGAGCGAGTCATTGATTCATTCGTTCAAATGATTCGTTCGAATGACTGAGTCATTCATGATTGAGACAGATGTTTATGGATTGACCATTGAATCTTTGAGTCAACCGATTCGTTTCAAAATGCTGAATCATTCAGTAATGAGAAAACAAGTTGCTGTAAGATGCACGATGGTTCTGCTGTGATCTTTGTTTAACTATTTTTGCTGCTGAAACAGAACAAAAACAGTCAATATTGCATCTAAAATGTAAGTGACTTAATTGCAACTGTTTATTAACCTGTTGTATGAAATCAATGTCACAGTTTCAATCGTGATTGTATTCAGGAAATAGTAGCCTACTCGTCAAGTGAGGTTGCTTAACTCTATGTTATAAAATATATAAAAACTCCATATTTGTAATTTTTATAGTCAGTATGTTGTTAACTGGGTTGCTTTTTTGTGTGCTGCGCTCATTTGTTTACAATTCTCCTGGAGAAGCTGCATGAGCCTCAGCAGGGCAACCTTGTTACCATTGATCAGTAATACATTTATTATTAACTGCTGATTGCAACTTAAAATGAATGTAATGAAATTAGAATAATCTCTCGTTTTAGTGATTCCCAAGTTATTTTTTTTGTTATTGACGTTCTAATCAGGCTATACTCTGGTCGGGCAAGTAAAATTCTCTTTCAGGTAGGCCTATTGTATTTATATATAAATATATTAGGGATGTGACTGTGATACAATTTTCCCACCGGTTAATCGACGTGTGACACCGCTGAGGGCTTTTAAATCGCTAACTTAAAAGCGAAAGTAAAATACAGACGTCCGCACAGACATTGATAATGGTGCGGAGTAGAGCGAGCATTTTCAATGTATTCCTATGGAAGTAAGAATAAACTAATACATTTTATTTATGTTTTTATGTGTCCACTGTTCAACCGCAACAGCGTCACACACACACACACACACACATTCCAGAATTGCAATCTTGACATCGCAGCCTGTTCATTATAGCCCTAATACAATATAATAATAAAAATAGTCAACATAAGATATACGAATTACACTGCTCTGTTTAAATAGTCAGTAGTACAATTTGTACCATTCACAGTAAGCAGAGCTCCGCTGTGATGTTTCCAAGCACATTTTTGCGCGTGTGAAGAGGATGATTTTTTCCATCGATATTGGAACACGAGTGAAGTACAAAGCCTATAATAAAGAATAGTTTAGCATCCAAATACATCGCAAATATTGAAACATTTTGTTTCTACTGAGAGGGTTACGTGAGACCAACACGGCTTACTTTCGTTTTTATTTTTACATTAAATTTAAAGGATTTGTTGTGGAATATTTTGAGTGTATCATAAAATCAGAATAAAGTAAGACAAGTAATATTTTCTGTCTTATATATATATATATATATATATATATATATATATGTGTGTGTGTGTGTGTGTGTGTATTATATATATATATATATATATATATGTGTGTGTGTGTGTGTGTGTGTGTATATATATATATATATATATATATATATATATATATATATATATATATATATATAAATATAGCTGCGAGCAGCGATGGAGGGCCAAAGCCGGCGGCACCGCCACCCCGGTGCCTTTAGGTAACTAAAGGCACCGGGGTTGCGGTGCCACCGGCTTGGGCCCGCAATCGCTGCTCGCAGCTATATTTATTATTATTAGGGCCCAAGCCCTGAAAGGGCGAAGGCCCTATTGTTTTCGGTAGAATTATTAGGGCCCAAGCCCTGAAAGGGCGAAGGCCCTATTGTTTTCGGTAGGATTATTAGGGCCCAAGCCCTGAAAGGGCGAAGGCCCTATTGTTTTCGGTAGAATTATTTATTATTATTCTTATTCTTATTTTTCTGTCAACCTTTCGGGCACTTTTGAGACCCTTAACGTGCTCGAAAACTCTTGAAACTTTGCACACGGGTCAGAACCCGCGGCCATCAGGGCCGGGCTGAAGCTGGTACCCGGGCGTGGCAGGGGGGCTCGACAGCGCCCCCTTGAACGGGGTCCGAAAACTTGGTCCATAAATCAGACACGCTTGCATGTAATAATATGAAACTCGGTACACATATAGATCTCATCGGGCCGAACAACTTTCGTACTTTTACTTTTTACGCCAGCCCAACAGGAAGTCGGCTATTATGGGTTGTTTGGAAACACATGCTGTGGAATTTAATGTACTCCTCCTAGGGAATTCATCCATTCGCCTCCAAACTCAGTCAGCATGAAGTCAAGACATTGAGGATGCTAAATTGCGGACAGATTTTTGATATCTCGAACGGTTTGGCCGTGGCGAGGACACGAATTGATGGCGAATAATGGAAACAGGAAGTGTGTTATAACTTCTGCATACATTAACTGATCTTGATTAAACTTCAGCAGTGTGTTCGTTGTAAGAGGCCGATCACATGGATGTGACTATTGTGAGTCAAAGTTATAGCGCCACCAACTGGCAGCAGGAAGTGTGTCCCTTTCAAAATGCTTTGAAATCACCCTCTTATTTTTACCCAATTTGCTTCAAAGTTTATGTGTATAATGTAAACACACGGCAGATGTAGACCTGTGAAAGGATTTTTGATATCTTTAATACTGTTGCCATGGCAACGCTTCAAACTTTAATATTCTTTTTTGATGCTTTTGAGACTCTTAACATACTTGAAATTGGATGAAACTCGACAGACACATCACATTTATTAGCCCGTAGACATGTGCAAAGTTTCAGAAACGGGCGTGGTGAGGGGCTCAGTAGCGCCACCTTTAGTCATAAGTGGGGGGGTTAGTTTTATCAACAACAACAAAACTTGGTATGTGTATTGTTCTCATCAAGACGGACAACTTTCTAATTTACATTAACGATCTCCGACCAACAGGAAGAGAGATATTTTGGTTTGAATGTGGATTTTCTGAAGAATTTTCTCTCCCTCTCTCTGTGTCTCTGTGTGTGTGAGGGGAGGGGGGATTTGACTATTGCTTTTATATTGTTAATCAAGGTTTCAGGGGCTTTTGGGGTCCTTAACGTGCTCAAAAACTCTTGAAACTTTACATACAAGTCGGAACCCCCTGCCATCAGGGACGGGTTGAAGCTGGTACCCGGGCGTGGCAGGGGGGCTCAACAGCGCCCCCTTGAACGGGGTCACAAAACTTGGTCCATAGATCAAACACGCTTGCATGAATTAATTTGAAACTCAGTACACATATAGATATCATCGGGCCGAACAACTTTCGTGCTCTAAGTTTTACGCCAGCCCAACAGGAAGTCGGCTATTATGGGTTGTTTGGAAAACGCTTGCTGTGGAATGCGAAGTACTCCTCCTAGAGAATTCATCCAATCCCCACCAAACTCGGTGTGCATGAAGTCAAGACATTGAGGATTCTAAATTGCGGACGGATTTTTGATATCTCGAACGGTTTGGCCGTGGCGAGGAAACGAATTTATGGCGAGAAAAGAGAAACACAAAGTGGAATAACTTCTGCCTACATTAACTGATCTTGATGAAACTTCAGCAGTGTGTTCGTGGTAAGAGGCCGATCAGATGGATGTAACTATTGTGAGTCAAAGTTATAGCGCCACCAACTGGCAGCAGGAAGTGTGTCACTTTCAACATGCTTTTGACAAAAGTGGGCAGGTTAGTTTTAACTACAGTAAAAAAAAAATAGTTTGTATATTGTACTCATCAAGCCGGACAACTTTCTAATTTACATTCATTAGCTCCGGCCATCAGGAAGTCAGATATTTTGGTCTGAATGTGGATTTTTTTGCAAAATCAGCCTCTGAATTTTTAGCCACTCCTCTTAAACTATTTATTTTATTCCCACCAAACTTTTTCAACATGATGAAAATACATTAAATATGCTAAATTGTGAACGGATAATAAATATCTCAAACGGTTTTGCTATGGCGAGGGATTAAAGTAATGTCCAAAAAGGAAACACTAAAAGCTTAAAATCTTCTAAAAATTTAATTATATACCATTTATTTCTATATAAAAGTATACAAATATTACAACTGAACCCATTTTTTTCTGTTTTTAAAAAGAATTTTATTCTAATTTTAATCTAAAATTAAAAACAGTAAAGTAAAAAAAAAAAAAAAAGTCATACATAGGGCTATTCTGCCCTCTTGTGTCCAAAAGGACATCAAAATAGTATATAAAACTTTTTACCAGGTAGGCCAATATTGTATTTAAATATACATTTATTAGGTATGTGTCTGAGGATATTTTCCCACCGGTTAATCGACGTGTGACACGAGCGGGTGCTTTTAAATTGCTAATATAAAAGTGAAAGAAAAATACAGACGTCCGCACGGACATTGATAATGTTGCACACACAAATCACACACACGTTGGAAAGAATGATACTTTTAAACATAACACTAAACCGCCATTAAGTGTCGCCAGGCGACCGTCTTAATGAGTGAGTCATTGATTCATTCGTTCAAACGATTCATTTGAATGACTGAGTCATTCATGATTAAGACATATGTTTATGGATTGATCATTCAATCTTTGAGTCAACCGATTCGTTCAAAATGCTGAATCATTCAGAAATGAGAAAACACATTGCTGAGAGATGCGCGTGATGATTCTGCTGTGATCTTTTTGTTTAACTATTTTCGCTGCTGAAACAGAACAAAAACAGTCAATATTGCATCTAAAATGTAAGTGACTTGATTGTAACTGTTTTTTAACCTGTTGTATGAAATCAATGTCACAGTTTCAATCGTGATTGTATTCAGGAAACAGCCTTCTCGTCAAGTGAGGTTGCTTAACTGTTATAAAATATATCAAAACTCCATATTTATCATTTTTATAGTCAGTAAGTTGTTAACTGAGTTTGTTTTTTGTGTGCTGATCTCATTTGTTTACATTTCTCCTGGAGAAGCTGCATGAGCCTCAGCAGCGCAACCTTGTTACCATTGATCAACTGATTACTGGTAATCCATTTATTAACAACTGTTGATTGCAACTTAAAATGAATGTAATAAAATTAGAATAATCTCTCGTTTTAGTGATTCCCAAGTTATTTTTTTGTCATTGACGTTCTAATCAGGCTACTCTGGTCGGGCAAGTAAAATTCTCTTTCAGGTTGGCCTATTGTATTTATATATAAATATATTAGGGATGTGACTGTGGGAAAATTTTCCCACCGGTTAAAGGTGAACTAAGTAACTTTTTTTACCTTAACTGAACAGCTTCGGAGTCATTGGAATGGTTATATTACTTATTTCGGGTTGAATGGTGGTCGTTTCGCACCCCCCTGGTGCCCGTGAGCGGAAAATACGCACTTGCAACTTTGAGCCGGCGGGCCGCCGGCCGCTGCGTCAGGAAGTCTCGCCTGATATCAGGTCTCGCGATGTAAACAATTGCTTTACGGCCAAAAGAAATCTGCTAAAATGCTGTCATTATTGCGCTCCCTCACGCTGTCCGAACCCGAATGAAGAAGACGTTTTAAAGAACGTCCCATCTGCTTTGATGTCGTTGATCTATAGCCTCTGGTGTCTGAGAATCACCAACGAGTTTTTACGACAGTGTTGTCAAATATCTATTCCGAAGCTGTGGGGGGAGCTCTAGAGAGAAACCTGCGAGCAAAAAGCGAGAATACAGCGAAGAAGTCCCGAAGCTACTGAGTGCTGCTTTAATCGATGTGTGACACCGCTGGGGGCTTTTGAATCGGTAACTTAAAAATGAAAGTAAAATATGTTCGTCCGCACGGACATTGATAATGGTGCAGAGCGAGCGCATTGCAATCTTGATATCGCAGTCTGTTCATTATAGCCTTTATAAAATATAATAATAAAATAGTCAACCTAACATATAAAAATTACACTGCTCTGAATAGTATGAATTGTACTGACTATTTAAACACAGCTAAACCGCTAAACTGTGATGTTTCCAAGCACATATTTGCGCATGTGAAAAGGATAATTTTTCCCTTCAATAGTGAAACGTGAGTGAAGTACAAAGCCTATAATAAACAAATGTTTAGCATCCAAAAATTTTTATATATATATATATATATATATAAACACACTAAAAAAAAAAAATATATATATATATATATATATATATATATATTGTTTTTGTTTTTTTTGTTTTATATATATATAATAAATATAGCTGCGAGCAGCGATGGAGGGCCCAAGCCGGTGAAACCGCCACCCCGGTGCCTTTAGTGTAACTAAAGGCACCAGGGTGGCGGTGCCACCGGCTTGGGCCCGCAATCGCTGCTCGCAGCTATATTTATTATTATTATTATTTTTCTTACGACTATTCAGGCACTTTTGGGGCCCTTAACATGCTCAAAAACTCTTGAAACTTTGCACACGGGTCAGAACCCGCGGCCATCAGGGCCGGGCTGAAGCTGGTACCCGGGCGTGGCAGGGGGGCTCGACAGCGCCCCCTGGAACGGGGTCCGAAAACTTGGTCCATACATCAAACACGCTTGCATGTAATAATATGAAACTCGGTACACATATAGATCTCATCGGGCCGAACAACTTTCGTACTTTTACTTTTTAGGCCAGCCCAACAGGAAGTCGGCTATTATTGGTTGTTTGGAAACGCATGCTGTGGAATTTAATGTACTCCTCCTAGGGAATTCATCCATTCGCCTCCAAACTCGGTCAGCATGAAGTCAAGACATTGAGGATGATAAATTGCGGACGGATTTTTGATATCTCAAACGGTTTGGCTGTGGCGAGGAAGCAAATTTATGGCGAATAATGGAAACAGGAAGTGTGTTATAACTTCTGCATACATTAACTGATCTTGATTAAACTTCAGCAGTGTGTTCGTTGTAAGAGGCCGATCACATGGATGTGACTATTGTGAGTCAAAGTTATAGCGCCACCAACTGGCAGTAGGAAGTGTGTCCCTTTCAAAATGCTTTGAAATCACCCTCTTATTTTTACCCGATTTGCTTCAAACTTTATGTGTATAATGTAAACACACGGCAGATGTAGACCTGTGAAAGGATTTTTGATATCTTTAATACTGTTGCCATGGCAACGCTTCAAACTTTAATATTCTTTTTTGATGCTTTTGAGACTCTTAACATACTTGAAATTGGATGAAACTCGACAGACACATCACATTTATTAGCCCGTAGACATGTGCAAAGTTTCAGAAACGGGCGTGGTGAGGGGCTCAGTAGCGCCACCTTTAGTCATAAGTGGGGGCTTAGTTTTAAGTAGAGTCACAAAAATCATTATGTATATTGTTCTCATCAAGCCGGACAACTTTCTAATTTATAGTCATAAGCTGTGACCAACAGGAAGTGAGATATTTTGGTTTGAATGTGATTTTTTGGAGAATTCTCTCCCTCTCTCTCTTTGCCTCTGCGTCTCTGTGTGTGTGAGGGGTGGGGGGATTTGTCTTTTGAGTGAGATTTGTTTAAAATTCCTGTTTTTCAAGGTTTCAGGGGCTTTTGGGGCCTTAAACGTGCTCGAAAACTCTTGAAACTTTGCACACAGGTCAGAACGTGCGGCCATCAGGGCCGGGCTGAAGCTGGTACCCGGGCGTGGCAGGGGGGCTCAACAGCGCCCCCTGGAACGGGATCCAAACACTTGTCCATAAATCAAACACACTTGCATGTAATGATATGAAACTCGGTACACATATAGATCTCATCGGGCCGAACAACTTTCGTGCTCTAAGTTTTACGCCAGCCCAACAGGAAGTCGGCTATTATGGGTTGTTTGGAAAACGCTTGCTGTGGAATGCGAAGTACTCCTCCTAGAGAATTCATCCAATCCCCACCAAACTCGGTGTGCATGAAGTCAAGACATTGAGGATTCTAAATTGCGGACGGATTTTTGATATCTCGAACGGTTTGGCCGTGGCGAGGAAACGAATTTATGGCGAGAAAAGAGAAACACGAAGTGGAATAACTTCTGCATACATTAACTGATCTTGATGAAACTTCAGCAGTGTGTTCGTGGTAAGAGGCCGATCAGATGGATGTAACTATTGTGAGTCAAAGTTATAGCGCCACCAACTGGCAGCAGGAAGTGTGTCACTTTCAACATGCTTTTGACAAAAGTGGGCGGGTTAGTTTTAACTACAGTAAAAAAAAAATTTTTTGTATATTGTACTCATCAAGCCGGACAACTTTCTAATTTACATTCATTAGCTCCGGCCATCAGGAAGTCAGATATTTTGATCTGAATGTGGATTTTTTTGCAAAATCAGCCTCTGAATTTTTAGCCACTACTCTTAAACTATTTATTTTATTCCCACCAAACTTTTTCAACATGATGAAAATACATTAAATATGCTAAATTGTGAACGGATAATAAATATCTCAAACGGTTTTGCTATGGCGAGGGATTAAAGTAATGTCCAAAAAGGAAACACTAAAAGCCTCAAAACTTCTAAAAATGTAATTATATACCATTTATTTATATATAAAAGTATACAAATATTACAACTAAACCCATTTTTGTCTGTTTTTAAAAAGAATTTTATTCAAATTTTATTCTAAAATTAAAAACAGTAAAGTAAAAAAAAAAAAAAAAGTCATACATAGGGCTATTCTGCCCTCTTGTGTCCAAAAGGACATCAAAATAGTATATAAAACTTTTTACCAGGTAGGCCAATATTGTATTTAAATATACATTTATTAGGTATGTGTCTGAGGATATTTTCCCACCGGTTAATCGACGTGTGACACGAGCGGGTGTTTTTAAATTGCTAATATAAAAGTGAAAGAAAAATATACGGACGTTCGCACGGACATTGATAATGTTGCACACACAAATCACACACACGTTGGAAAGAATGATACTTTTAAACATAACACTAAACCGCCATTAAGTGTCGCCAGGCGACCGTCTTAATGAGTGAGTCATTGATTCATTCGTTCAAACGATTCGTTTGAATGACTGAGTCATTCATGATTAAGACATATGTTTATGGATTGTTCATTCAATCTTTTAGTCAACCAATTCGTTCAAAATGCTGAATCATTCAGAAATGAGAAAACACATTGCTGAGAGATGCGCGTGATGATTCTGCTGTGATCTTTTTGTTTAACTATTTTCGCTGCTGAAACAGAACAAAAACAGTCAATATTGCATCTAAAATGTAAGTGACTTGATTGTAACTGTTTTTTAACCTGTTGTATGAAATCAATGTCACAGTTTCAATCGTGATTGTATTCAGGAAACAGCCTTCTCGTCAAGTGAGGTTGCTTAACTGTTATAAAATATATAAAAACTCCATATTTATAATTTTTATAGTCAGTAAGTTGTTAACTGAGTTTGTTTTTTTTGTGCTGATCTCATTTGTTTACATTTCTCCTGGAGAAGCTGCACGAGCATCAGCAGCGCAACCTTGTTACCATTGATCAACTGATTACTGGTAATCCATTTATTAACAACTGTTGATTGCAACTTAAAATGAATGTAATAAAATTAGAATAATCTCTTGTTTTAGTGATTCCCAAGTTATTTTTTTGTCATTGACGTTCTAATCAGGCTACTCTGGTCGGGCAAGTAAAATTCTCTTTCAGGTTGGCCTATTGTATTTATATATAAATATATTAGGGATGTGACTGTGGGAAAATTTTCCCACCGGTTAATCGATGTGTGACACCGCTGGGGGCTTTTGAATCGGTAACTTAAAAACGAAAGTAAAATATGTTCGTCCGCACGGACATTGATAATGGTGCAGAGCGAGCGCATTGCAATCTTGATATCGCTGTCTGTTCATTATAGCCTTTATAAAATATAATAATAAAATAGTCAACCTAACATATAAAAATTACACTGCTCTGAATAGTATGAATTGTACTGACTATTTAAACACAGTAATCACCGCTAAACTGTGATGTTTCCAAGCACATATTTGCGCATGTGAAGAGGATAATTTTTCCCTTCAATAGTGGAACGTGAGTGAAGTACAAAGCCTATAATAAACAAATGTTTAGCATCCAAAAAATGTAATATATATATATATATATATATATATATATATATATATATATAAACAAAAAAATAAAAAATAAAAATATATATATAAACACACTTAAAAAAATATATATATATATATTTCGTTATATATATATATATATATATGTTTATATATATATATATATATATATTTCGTTATATATATATATATATATATATATATATAAATATAGCTGCGAGCAGCGATGGAGGGCCCAAGCCGGTGAAACCGCCACCCGGTGCCTTTAGTGTAACTAAAGGCACCAGGGTGGCGGTGCCACCGGCTTGGGCCCGCAATCGCTGCTCGCAGCTATATTTTATTATTATTCTTCTTATTCTTATTTTTCTGTCAACCTTTCGGGCACTTTTGAGACCCTTAACGTGCTCGAAAACTCTTGAAACTTTGCACACGGGTCAGAACCCGCGGCCATCAGGGCCGGGCTGAAGCTGGTACCCGGGCGTGGCAGGGGGGCTCGACAGCGCCCCCTTGAACGGGGTCCGAAAACTTGGTCCATAAATCAGACACGCTTGCATGTAATAATATGAAACTCGGTACACATATAGATCTCATCGGGCCGAACAACTTTCCTACTTTTACTTTTTACGCCAGCCCAACAGGAAGTCGGCTATTATGGGTTGTTTGGAAACGCATGCTGTGGAATTTAATGTACTCCTCCTAGGGAATTCATCCATTTGCCTCCAAACTCAGTCAGCATGAAGTCAAGACATTGAGGATGCTAAATTGCGGACAGATTTTTGATATCTCGAACGGTTTGGCCGTGGCGAGGACACGAATTGATGGCGAATAATGGAAACAGGAAGTGTGTTATAACTTCTGCATACATTAACTGATCTTGATTAAACTTCAGCAGTGTGTTCGTTGTAAGAGGCCGATCACATGGATGTGACTATTGTGAGTCAAAGTTATAGCGCCACCAACTGGCAGCAGGAAGTGTGTCCCTTTCAAAATGCTTTGAAATCACCCTCTTATTTTTACCCGATTTGCTTCAAAGTTTATGTGTATAATGTAAACACACGGCAGATGTAGACCTGTGAAAGGATTTTTGATATCTTTAATACTGTTGCCATGGCAACGCTTCAAACTTTAATATTCTTTTTTGATGCTTTTGAGACTCTTAACATACTTGAAATTGGATGAAACTCGACAGACACATCACATTTATTAGCCCGTAGACATGTGCAAAGTTTCAGAAACGGGCGTGGTGAGGGGCTCAGTAGCGCCACCTTTAGTCATAAGTGGGGGGGTTAGTTTTATCAACAACAACAAAACTTGGTATGTGTATTGTTCTCATCAAGACGGACAACTTTCTAATTTACATTAACGATCTCCGACCAACAGGAAGAGAGATATTTTGGTTTGAATGTGGATTTTCTGAAGAATTTTCTCTCCCTCTCTCTGTGTCTCTGTGTGTGTGAGGGGAGGGGGGATTTGACTATTGCTTTTATATTGTTAATCAAGGTTTCAGGGGCTTTTGGGGTCCTTAACGTGCTCAAAAACTCTTGAAACTTTACATACAAGTCGGAACCCCCTGCCATCAGGGACGGGTTGAAGCTGGTACCCGGGCGTGGCAGGGGGGCTCAACAGCGCCCCCTTGAACGGGGTCCCAAAACTTGGTCCATAGATCAAACACGTTTGCATGAATTAATTTGAAACTCAGTACACATATAGATATCATCGGGCCGAACAACTTTCGTGCTCTAAGTTTTACGCCAGCCCAACAGGAAGTCGGCTATTATGGGTTGTTTGGAAAACGCTTGCTGTGGAATGCGAAGTACTCCTCCTAGAGAATTCATCCAATCCCCACCAAACTCGGTGTGCATGAAGTCAAGACATTGAGGATTCTAAATTGCGGACGGATTTTTGATATCTCGAACGGTTTGGCCGTGGCGAGGAAACGAATTTAGGGCGAGAAAAGAGAAACACGAAGTGGAATAACTTCTGCATACATTAACTGATCTTGATGAAACTTCAGCAGTGTGTTCGTGGTAAGAGGCAGATCAGATGGATGTAACTATTGTGAGTCAAAGTTATAGCGCCACCAACTGGCAGCAGGAAGTGTGTCACTTTCAACATGCTTTTGACAAAAGTGGGCGGGTTAGTTTTAACTAAAGTAAAAAAAAAATAGTTTGTATATTGTACTCATCAAGCCGGACAACTTTCTCATTTACATTCATTAGCTCCGGCCATCAGGAAGTCAGATATTTTGGTCTGAATGTGGATTTTTTTGCAAAATCAGCCTCTGAATTTTTAGCCACTCCTCTTAAACTATTTATTTTATTCCCACCAAACTTTTTCAACATGATGAAAATACATTAAAGATTCTAAATTGTGAACGGATATTGAATATTTCAAACGGTTTTGATATGGCGAGGGATTAAAGTAATGTCAAAAAAGGAATCAGAAAACATCTCATATCTTCTACAAATGTAATTATACACCGTTTATTTTTATATAAAATTATACAAATATTAGAACTAAACCCATTTTATTCTGTTTTTGCAATTCAAGAAGTATAAAAAAAGTTAAAAACAGGCTATTTAGTGCTATTTGGTTCAACAAAAAAGCAAATATAGGGCTATACTGCCCTCTTGTGTCCAAAAGGATATAAATATAGTATATAAAACTTTTTACTAGGTAGGCCTATATTGTATTTAAATATAAATGTATTAGGTATATGACTGTAAGGATATTTTCCCAACGGTTAATCGACGTGTGACACGAGCGGGTGCTTTTAAATCGCTAATATAAAAGTGAAAGTAAAATTCGGACGTCCGCACGGACATTGATAATGGTGCACACACGTTGGAAAGAATGATACTTTTAAACGTAACACTAAACCGTCATTAGGTGTCGCCAGGCGACCGTCTTAATGAGGGAGTCATTGATTCATTCGTTCAAACGATTCGTTCGAATGACTGAGTCATTCATGATTGAGACAGATGTTTATGGATTGATCATTGAATCTTTGAGTCAACCGATCCGTTCTAAATGCTGAATCATTCAGTAATGAGAAAACAAGTTGCTGTGAGATGCGCGACGGTTCTGCTGTGATCTTTGTTTAACTATTTTTGCTGCTGAAACAGCAACCTTGTTACCATTGATCAGTAATACATTTATTATCAACTGTTGATTGCAACTTAAAATGAATGTAATAAAATTTGAATAATCTCTCGTTTTTTTGTAATTCCCAAATTATTTTTTGTCATTGACGTTCTAATCAGGCTACTCTGGTCGGGCAAGCTAAATTCTCTTTCAGGTAGGCCTATTGTATATATATAAATATATTAGGGATGTCGGTTAATCGACGTGTGACACCGCTGGGGGCTTTTAAATCGCTAACAGTAAAATACAGATGTCTGCACAGACTTGAATAATGGTGCTGAGTAGAGCGAGCATTTTCAATGAATTCCTATGGAAGTAGGAATTAACTAAAAAACGTTCACTCTGTTCTGCTCGTTCCTCGCCGTGGGCGCTCACAGTTATGAATGCCTGTTTAGCCAAGAGCTTTTAGTTAAATTTTAAAATGAACGCCATTTCGGGGGGTGGATTGCTTGAATTTATTTTACAAAAGCACCATGTTGTGTTTCATTGCGAGTGTACATAAATATAAGTAAACACTTTGCAGTTTGAATGATATCCTGTATGAACAAAATGATGTGCCAATTATGTTTTTATGTGTCTACTGTTAAATCACACACACATTCCAGCATTGCAAACTTGACATCGCAGCCTGTTCATTATAACCTTAATAAAATATAATAAAATAGTAAACCTAACATATACACACTGCTCTGTTTAAATAGTCAGTAGTACAATTCGTACATTAACAGTAAGCACTGCTCCACTGTGATTTTTCCAAGCACATTTTTGCGCGTGTGAAGAGGATGATTTTTTCCGTCGATATTGGAAACCGAGTGAAGTACAAAGCCTATAATAAAGAATAGTTTAGCATCCAAATACATCACAACTGTTGAAACGTTTTGATTCTAATGATAGGGTTACGTGAGCCCAACACTTACTTTCGTTTTTATTTTTACATTAAATTTAAAGGATTTGTTGTGGAATATTTTGAGTGTATCATAAAATCAGAATAAGGTAAGACAAGTAATATTTTCTGTCTTTTATATACATATATATATATATATATATATATATATATATATATATATATATATATATATATATATATATATATATATATATATATATATATATATACACACACACACACACACATATATATATATATATATATATATATATATATACACACACACACATACACACATAAATATATATATATGTAGCCTATGTATGTATGTGTATATATATATATATATATATATATATATATATAAATATAGCTGCGAGCAGCGATGAAGGGCCAAAGCCGGCGGCACCGCCACCCCGGTGCCTTTAGGTAAGGCACCGGGGTTGCGGTGCCACCGGCTTGGGCCCGCAATCGCTGCTCGCAGCTATATTTATTATTATTATTATTATTTTGTCAATCTTTCGGGCACTTTTGGGGCCCTTAACATGCTCGAAAACTCTTGAAACTTTGCACACGGGTCAGAACCTGCGGCCATCAGGGCCGGGCTGAAGCTGGTACCCGGGCGTGGCAAGGGGGCTCGACAGCGCCCCCTGGAACGGGATCCGAACACTTGTCCATAAATCAAACACACTTGCATGTAATAATATGAAACTCAGTACACATATAGATCTCATGGGGCCGAACAACTTTCGTGCTCTAAGTTTTACGCCAGCCCAACAGGAAGTCGGCTATTATGGGTTGTTTGGAAACGCATGCTGTGGAATTTGATCTACTCCTCCTAGGGAATTGATCCATTCGCCTCCAAACTCGGTGTGCATGAAGTCAAGACATTGAGGATGCTAAATTGCGGACGGATTTTTGATATCTCAAACGGTTTGGCCGTGGCGAGGAAACAAATTTATGGCGAATAAGGGACACAGGAAGTGTGTTATAACTTCTGCATACATTAAATGATCTTGATGAAACTTCAGCAGTGTGTTCGTTGTAAGAGGCCGATCACATGGATGTGACTATTGTGAGTCAAAGTTATAGCGCCACCAACTGGCAGCAGGAAGTGTGTCACTTTCAAAATGCTTTGAAATCACCCTCTTATTTTTACCAGATTTGCTTCAAACTTTATGTGTATAATGTAAACACACGGCAGATGTAGACCTGTGAAAGGATTATTGATATCTTAGATACTGTTGCCGTGGCAACGCATCAAACTTCAATATTCTTTTCGGATGCTTTTGAGACTCTTCACATGCTTGAAAATGCATGAAATTCGACAGACACATCACATTTATTATCCAGTAGACATGTGAAAAGTTTCAGAAATGGGCGTGGTGAGGGGCTCAGTAGCGCCACCTTTAGTCAAAAATGGGGGCTTAGTTTTTCCTAGAATCACAAAAATCGGTATGTATATTGTTCTCATCGAGCCGGACAACTTTCTAATTTACAGTCATTAGCCGCAACCAACAGAAAGTCAGATATTTTGGTCTGAATATGGATTTTTTTGCTAAATCAGCCTCTGAGTTTTTAGTTACTCCTCCTAAAAGGTTTATTTTATTCCTACCAAACTTTTTCAACATGATAAAAATATATTAATGATGCTAAATTGTAAACGGATATTGAATATCTCAAACGGTTTTGCTATGGCGAGGGATTCAATTAATGTCAAAAAGGAAGCAGGAAACATCTCATAACTTCTAAAAATGTAATTATACACCATTTATTTTTATATAAAATTATACAAATATTAAAACTAAACCCATTTTATTCTGTTTTTGCAATTCAAGGAGTATGAAAAAGTTAAAAACAGGCTATTTAGTGCTATTTGGTTCAACAAAAAAAGCAAACATAGGGCTATACTGCCCTCTTGTGTCCAAAAGGATATCAAAATAGTATATAAAACCTTTTACTAGGTAGGCCTATTGTATTTAAATATAAATGTATTAGGTATATGACTGTGAGGATATTTTCCCATCGGTTAATCGACGTGTGACACGAGCGGGTGCTTTTAAATCGCTAATATAAAAGTGAAAGTAAAAAACGGACGTCCGCACGGACATTGATAATGGTGCACGTTGGAAAGAATGATACTTTTAAACATAACACTAAACCGCCATTAGGTGTCGCCAGGCGAGCATCTTAATGAGCGAGTCATTGATTCATTCGTTCAAACGATTCGTTCGAATGACTGAGTCATTCATGATTGACTCCAAGCTACTGTGGAGTGATGATTGACATGATTGTTTTTTTGACTCCAAGCTACTGTTCACCCCTGTTAAGGCTGTCTTCAACTAAACCTGTTCATAGAGGACAGTGGTCATGATAAGAGTCTATTGGACACAACAAGAAGATTTTTTCTACGATGGAGGAGCTAAAACAGCTGCTGGAGGAACGGATTAACCGTTTAGAAGATCTAATCTACAGAGTACTCCTCCGGTCGGACAATGCGTCCTATTTAGTAGGTGTAACGTTACCAACAAATGCTAATGCTAATATAGCAAAACATGCTACCGTAAGTCCAGAAAACTCAAGAAAACTGGTGAATAAATCAGAACTATTTCAGAGCGAACGGATGAATGAGATGAGAACGCAGCTCGAAATTCGTGAAAATGAACAGTTTATTGACTCTATGGCAGCTAATCTAGGGCTTGAGCCACTAGATAGTAACGGACTCACCCAGATTGATATACAAGAGCTTACCGGTGCTTCAAATCTAGACCATTCTGTTACGGACTTGATTGACGCTTTCCCCAGGACATGTCTTGATGCCACTGGCTTGGCCGGTGAGGCTTTTAAGTCGACTCTTCCCAGTGGCTCGTCTTGTTGGCATAGAAACGGGGCTAGACCGAAGGCGTCAACTCCAGCGGGGACCTGGTCTGATGTTGTGCAACGCAGAGGCAAGTCAAACGGGAAGTCAGGAATGAGAGCGCCCGTCCTCAGATCACCGCCTGAACTCGCACTTCAAAATAGGTATGAACCTTTGTCTCGGAATGAACTGTCTGTAAATGAACCTAGGGACGCTAACTACAGTACTTGTATTAGGGCCAAACAAAATCCAAGAAATGGCCCTAAAACTACTAGTAGTACCGGGGAAAGAAGAAACTTTGCTAACTTTACGGCTGATAAGTTAAATACGATCTTGATTGGGGATGATATAACCAAACAGATCAGAATGGCAAAGACTGAAAATCTAACAATGGCTGATACATCGGTTAGAGAGCAAGCAGAAATGCTGCCAATTATTCTCTCCGCATATCCAAGCAACATGCAGATTATTATTCACACTGGGTCTTTTGACATTCTACAAAGGAAAACTGGATCTGAGATCCTAAAAAAGGATTTCTCTATGCTATTGAAGGAAATAATTAAGCTTCAACGACAAGTTTTTATCTCAGGCCCCATTCCAACCGTGGGGAAAGGAATTGAATCTTTTAGCAGACTCCTTGGGCTGAACACGTGGCTGGCATCGGCTTGCCTCAAACATGGGATAAGGTTTATTGACAATTTTAATATTTTTTGGAACTGTAAGGACCGTTTTAGATCGGATGGGGTTCATCCAAACATCACGGGGTGCCGTTTGCTTGGTGCTAACATATGTTACGATATTGGGATGTCATTCCCCAATAAGTTAAGCATGAAGGACAGTATTCATAGGCAGAGTATCCACTCACTCATCCCAGTTCTTCCAGTTCCTCATTCACATCCCCCGCAATTATCACATACAGCCTCCTTTCTTCCAACACACTCATCAATCAGGGAACTAGTTCTAACCAAAGAGAGCAGAGCTCAACTTTCTCTATGTCCCACCTCACCTCACTGTTCAAAACGAGTGCTTAGACAACTGCCACATCCTCAACCATCTTGTCCTCTAATTCCACAGAGCACAAAAAGCACTAAGTGATGTTTTTCGGGTCCCTGCCATTGTGAAAATAGTTATGTTGACTTTGTTGAGTACAAGCTAGGACCCGATATCTCTATTCCTGTGTTGATTGGAAATAGAAGGAATCATAATGAGCGTGTAGCTAATAAAATAAACCTGGCTAATTTGTTAACTGTACTACATCAACCTACCAGTTTAGGATCCCCTATTATATCTATTAAATTGGCCTTACTTAACATCAGATCCCTTGCCAACAAATCATTCTTGGTAAATGATATTATATCATCTTATAATTTAGATTTCATGTTTCTCACTGAAACGTGGCTTACTGAGGACAGTTGTGCTACTATCCTTAATGAGACAGCTCCTGAAAAATTTGGCTATATGACTACATGTCGAAATGGTAGGAAAGGAGGAGGGGTGGCTGCCTTATTTAAAGATACATATCAGTGTAAAGAAAACAAATTAGGTTATTTTTCTTCGTTTGAATATCTTTGTTTTACATTGAAGGGCACTCCCAAAATTCTATTTTTAACGATTTATAGACCACCACGATACTCTGCTAATTTTATTGATGATTTTGCTGAATTACTCTCTATTATATCGGGTGATTCTAAGCTGTTTATCATTACAGGGGATTTTAACATTCATATTGATAATAGTACAGATAATAATGGCAAAGAACTTTTTGCACTTTTAGACACTTTTGATCTTATTCAACATGTGAAAGAGCGTACACATACTCATGGTCACATTTTAGATCTGGTTATCTCTAAAGGTCTTGATATTTCATCTGTTATGGTTAAAGATCTTGCCCTGTCTGATCATTTTTGTGTCTTTTTTGAATCATTTACTACCCTGAATTTGCCAGTAAACTCTGTTTCTATTAAGAAAAGGTACATTACTGAGAGTACCAGCGCTCAGTTCATAGAAGCTATAGCCAGATCCCCTACAATAAGTGTTGAGTCAGTTGATGCTCTCTTGGATAATTTTAATGCTAAAGTATTGAATGTCATAGATCGTGTTGCACCGGTTAAAGTAAAGAGAAATATGAGCAAACAGAAATCACCATGGAGAACCACCATGGTGGTAAACACCCTTAAAAGAGAATGTAGGAAAGCAGAACGCAAGTGGCGGAAAACTAAACTACAAATTCACTATGACATCTATAAACAAAGCCTTGGCAATTTCAATAATGAGTTACGCAGAGCCAGACAGCAACACATATCGGAAATGATCAATAATAGTATTAATAATACCCGCACTCTATTTGTCATGGTTGACAAGCTTATAAATCCAATACAGCAAATAGCACCAGAATTTACATCCACTAGGAAATGTGATGAATTTGCGTGTTATTTTAGTGAAAAAATTATAAATATTAGACGGATTATTAGTACTACACAGTCTAACACTGATTCTCTACCATCACTACAACCACCAAGACATAACTTGGTTACTATGTCACATTTTAATGTAATCGATCAAAAACTCCTAGAAGAAATAGTTAGGCATCTTAAATCTTCCACGTGCTGTTTAGATATACTGCCTTCAGATTTTTTTTAAACAATATTTAGCTCTATAGCAGTAGATCTGTACCAAATTGTTAATAGTTCTTTGCAATCAGGCATTTTTCCTACGTACTTGAAAACAGCTGCCATTAAACCCATATTAAAAAAGAGAACAATGGATGCTTCTATAATGAACAACTATAGACCTATTTCAAATCTCCCTTTTATAGCCAAGATTATTGAGAAGGCTGTTTTTATTCAATTAAATGAGTTTGTGTCTTCAAGTGGTCTTTTAGATAAATTTCAGTCAGGTTTTCGACCACAACATAGTACTGAAACTGCCCTAATTAAAGTTTCAAACGATATACGGCTGAATACTGATTCTGGTAAAATAACAGTTCTGGTTCTATTAGATCTCAGTGCAGCATTTGACACTGTAGATCATAGAACTCTTATAGATAGGCTGGAAAACTGGGTAGGAGTCTCTGGGACAGTCCTTGATTGGTTCAGATCGTACCTGCATGGTCGGAATTACTTTGTTACTATCGGAAACTCTGAATCTGATAGGGTTGGCATGACATGCGGAGTTCCACAGGGATCAGTTCTTGGACCGCTTCTGTTTAATCTCTATATGTTACCTTTAGGCCAGATTCTACATAACAATAACATTAATTACCATAGTTACGCTGATGACACTCAAATATATATGGCTCTTAATTCTGATGATAACAGTTCAATAGATTCTTTGTGCCACTGTATAGAGCAAATAAAAACCTGGATGAATCTAAATTTTTTACAACTAAACCAAGATAAAACTGAGGTTATTGTGTTTGGCAACAAAAATAAAAGAACAATTATTATTAAAGAATTAGATTCTCGGGCCTTTAAAACAAGGGATCAAGTGCGTAATCTTGGTGTTATAATAGATTCAGATTTTACATTTAACAGCCATATCAGAGCGGTCACCAAAACAGCTTTCTATCATTTGAAAAATATTTCTAGAATCAAAGGCTTGGTGCCTCAAAAAGACCTAGAGAAACTCATCCATGCTTTTATTTCAAGTAGGGTTGATTACTGTAATGGCCTATTAACCGGACTTCCGAAAAAGACTTTAAAGCAGCTCCAGCTCATTCAGAATGCTTCTGCTAGATTATTAACCGGGACTAAGAAAATAGAGCACATCACTCCAGTTCTTAAAACTTTACATTGGCTCCCAATCAGTTATAGAATAGTTTTTAAAGTAATGCTTTTAGTTTATAAAGCGCTGAATGGCTTAGGACCTGAATACATTTCGGAAATGTTTGAAAAATATAAACCAAGCAGGACTCTTAGATCAATGAACTCAGGTCAGCTAGTGGAGCGAAGAGTTAGAACAAAACATGGAGAAGCTGCGTTTAGCGTCTCTGCTGTACACGACTGGAACAAATTACCAGAAGATGTTAGATGCGCCCCAAATGTGTTGATTTTTAAATCTAAATTAAAAACATTTTTTTTTTCACGTGCTTATGATTGAGCTCTTAAACCTTGCTATACTGTTCAGCCTTACAGTTTCTTATGCGTTTTTATCCCTTTTTTCTTGTGTCTGTGTATCTTGTACGATTATTATGATGTTTTTATTTGTTTCTTTATTATTTTTCTTTGTAAAGCACATTGAATTGCTTTGATGTTTGAATTGTGCTATATAAATAAATTTTGATTTGATTTGATTGATAATTGAGACAGATGTTTATGGATTGACCATTGAATCTTTGAGTCAACCGATTCGTTTCAAAATGCTGAATCATTCAGTAATGAGAAAACAAGTTGCTGTGAGATGCGCGATGGTTCTGCTGTGATCTTTGTTTAACTATTTTTGCTGCTGAAACAGAACAAAAACAGTCAATATTGCATCTAAAATGTAAGTGACTTAATTGTAACTGTTTATTAACCTGTTGTATGAAATCAATGTCACAGTTTCAATCGTGATTGTATTCAGGAAATAGTAGCCTACTCGTCAAGTGAGGTTGCTTAACTCTATGTTATAAAATACATAAAAACTCCATATTTGTAATTTTTATAGTCAGTATGTTGTTAACTGGGTTGCTTTTTTGTGTGCTGCTGTCACGTTTTGGGTTTGTTCTGGTCATGTTTCTGTGTCATGTCTTGTTTCCATGTCTGTCATGTGATTCCCTGTTTGTCATGTGATCCTGCCATGTCTTGTCATTGGTTAATTGTCTGATCATTGTTCACAGGTGTCCCTTGTTTTGTCATTAGTCTGTGTATTTAAGCCCTCATGTTTGCCATGTGTCTTTGTCAAGTATTGTTTCCTGTAAGTCTGCTGTTGTGCAATGTTCATGTTCATGCTTTGGTTTTTGTTTTCATGCCACGCCATGTTTTTGTTTCATGTTTTATTTTAGTTACAATAAACTGCACTTGGGTTCTCATTTCTCAACTTGCCTCCAGTGGATCCCTTATTACAGAATACTTGACCTCCTACAATGAACCCAGCGGTTGCCCTCCTAAACCTACGCCAGGGGAATCTTTCCCTGGAAACGTATGTGGAGAAATTTTGTGGGCTGTGTTGCCAATTGGATTTTAATGACGTGGCCCTCAAGGACATATTTAGGGTGAGTCTGAATGAGCCCATTCGCTCCCAGCTTCCTGGGGGAAAAATCCACTGGTCCTTGGCCCAATATATTGACTATGCCCTATTATTGAGCAGTTCCTCATTTACTGTGGGTTTTGAGGAGAAGCCCCACAAACCCACAGTATCTGCCAAGCCTGAGCCACTTCACGTCATGCCTGCCAAGCCTGAGCCACTTCACGTCATGCCTGCCAAGCCTGAGCCACTTCACGTCATGCCTGCCAAGCCTGAGCCACTTCACGTCATGTCTGCCAAGCCTGCCAAGCCTGAATCTCTTCATGTCATGTCTGCCAAGCCTGAAACTCTTCATGTCATGTCTGCCAAGCCTGAATCTCTTCACGTCATGTCTGCCAAGCCTGAATCTCTTCAGGTCATGTCTGCCAAGCCTGAATCTCTTCACGTCATGTCTGCCATGTCTGGGTCTCTTCACGTCACGCCTGCCAAGTCCGAGTCTGTTCACGCCACGTCGGCCGCCGAGCCTGTGTCTCCTGACAAGATGGCCGCCGCCGAGCCTGTGTCTCCTGACAAGATGGCCACCGCCGAGCCTGTGTCTCCTGACAAGATGGCCGCCGCCGAGCCTGTCTCCTGACAAGATGGCCGCCGAGCCTGTGTCTCCTGACAAGATGGCCGCCGCCGAGCCTGTGTCTCCTGACAAGATGGCCGCCACTGAGCCTGTGTCTCCTGACAAGATGGCCGCCGCCACGCCTGAACCTGAGCCCTCAGTTATAGCTACACTAACAATTATGGCCACAGCCATATGGTGTGTGTGGTCGGTGCACACATTTGAAGTTCACGTCACGCCTGCCGATCCAGAGACTGAGCTTCACGTCACGTCTGCCGATCCAGAGACTGAGCTTCACGTCACGTCTGCCGATCCAGAGACTGAGCTTCACGTCACGTCTGCCGATCCAGAGACTGAGCTTCACGTCACGTCTGCCGAGCCAGAGACTGAGCTTCACGTCACGTCTGCCGAGCCAGAGACTGAGCTTCACGTCACGTCTGCCGAGCCAGAGACTGAGCTTCACGTCACGTCTGCCGAGCCAGGGACTGAGCTTCACGTCACGTCTGCCGAGCCAGAGACTGAGCTTCACGTCACGTCTGGCGAGCCAGAGCCTGTTCACGTCACGTCTGCCGAGCCAGAGCCTGTTCACGTCACGTCTGCCGAGCCAGAGCCTGTTCACGTCACGTCTGCCGAGCCAGAGCCTGTTCACGTCACGTCTGCCGAGCTAGATCCTGTTCACGTCACGACTGCTGAGACTTTTCACGTCATTTCTGTTCTTGAGTCGTTGTCTGTTCCAGCCCATAACCCCATAGCTGTCCCCAAGAAAATTTTGGGGGGGGGCAGTAGGGTCCTTGATAGGACCATGGAGGCCGTGCCGCCATGGTCACCTGAACTGTCTGGTCCACCTTGGCCACCTGAACTGTCTGGTCCACCTTGGCCACCTGAACTGTCTGGTCCACCCTGGCCTCCAGCACAGCCGGATCCGCCCTGGCCTCCAGCACAGCCGGATCCGCCCTGGCTTCCTGCACTGCCGGATCCGCCCTGGCTTCCTGCACTGCCGGATCCGCCCTGGCTTCCTGCACTGCCGGATCCGCCCTGGCTTCCTGCACTGCCGGATCCGCCCACTCCTTGCCACGGTCCGGATCCGCCCACGCCATGCCACGGCCCAGGTCCGCCCACGCCATGCCACGGCCCAGGTCCGCCCACGCCATGCCACGGCCCAGGTCCGCCCATGCCATGCCACGGCCCAGGTCCGCCCACGCCATGCCATGACCCAGGCCCGTCCACACCATGCCACGTCCCATGTCCTGTCCCCCTGCACGGGCCTGGCCCACCATCCCTCCCCCATGACCTCCTCCACTCCACCACCCTCCTGGTCTTAGCTTGTGTTTTGGTTTTGTTGGGCGTCGGGAGACGCCCTTAGAGGGGGGGATTCTGTCACGTTTTGGGTTTGTTCTGGTCATGTTTCTGTGTCATGTCTTGTTTCCATGTCTGTCATGTGATTCCCTGTTTGTCATGTGATCCTGCCATGTCTTGTCATTGGTTAATTGTCTGATCATTGTTCACAGGTGTCCCTTGTTTTGTCATTAGTCTGTGTATTTAAGCCCTCATGTTTGCCATGTGTCTTTGTCAAGTATTGTTTCCTGTAAGTCTGCTGTTGTGCAATGTTCATGTTCATGCTTTGGTTTTTGTTTTCATGCCACGCCATGTTTTTGTTTCATGTTTTATTTTAGTTACAATAAACTGCACTTGGGTTCTCATTTCTCAACTTGCCTCCAGTGGATCCCTTATTACAGCTGCGCTCATTTGTTTACAATTCTCCTGGAGAAGCTGCATGAGCCTCAGCAGGGCAACCTTGTTGCCATTGATCAGTAATACATTTATTATTAACTGCTGATTGCAACTTAAAATGAATGTAATGAAATTAGAATAATCTCTCGTTTTAGTGATTCCCAAGTAATTTTTTTTGTTATTGACGTTCTAATCAGGCTATACTCTGGTCGGGCAAGTAAAATTCTCTTTCAGGTAGGCCTATTGTATTTATATATAAATATATTAGGGATGTGACTGTGATACAATTTTCCCACCGGTTAATCGACGTGTGACACCGCTGAGGGCTTTTAAATCGCTAACTTAAAAGCGAAAGTAAAATACAGACGTCCGCACAGACATTGATAATGGTGCGGAGTAGAACGAGCATTTTCAATGTATTCCTATGGAAGTAGGAATAAACTAATACATTTTATTTATGTTTTTATGTGTCCACTGTTCAACCGCAACCGCGTCACACACACACACACACATTCCAGAATTGCAATCTTGACATCGCAGCCTGTTCATTATAGCCCTAATACAATATAATAATAATAATAGTCAACATAAGATATACGAATTACACTGCTCTGTTTAAATAGTCAGTAGTACAATTTGTACCATTCACAGTAAGCAGAGCTCCACTGTGATGTTTCCAAGCACATTTTTGCGCGTGTGAAGAGGATGATTTTTTCCATCGATATTGGAACACGAGTGAAGTACAAAGCCTATAATATAGAATAGTTTATCATCCAAATACATCGCAAATATTGAAACATTTTGATTCTACTGAGAGGGTTACGTGAGACCAACACGGCTTACTTTCGTTTTTATTTTTACATTAAATTTAAAGGATTTGTTGTGGAATATTTTGAGTGTATCATAAAAACGAATCGGTTGACTCAAAGATTCAATGGTCAATCCATAATATTTTCTGTCTTATATATATATATGTGTGTGTGTGTGTGTGTGTATATATATATGTGTATATATATATATATATAGATATATATATATATATAGATATATATATATATATATGTGTGTATATATATATATATATATGTAAATATAGCTGCGAGCAGCGATGGAGGGCCAAAGCCGGCGGCAGAGGCTGACAGGCTCTGTAAGAACATACCTCACAATGGGGTAAAAGTTGCACCCCTGGGGGGCAGGAGCTGCCCAAAGTTTCCCATTGACTTACTATGGTGTAGGACGGCCCACACCATAGCATGTGTTTTTCCTACTATGGTAAATTACATAAGGTTTTTGTATTGAACATAGCTCTGGATCACAGTGTCATAGAGACAAGGGGGTGGGCTCATTTTACTCAGATGACCAATCAGTCTCTCAGGATCATTGTGAAGCTATCAAGCCACGCCCTAGCAACCATTTAGAGCACCTTAGCAACAAGTTCCATAGACTTCCATTGAAAGACATCAAAGGGATATCTCCGGACTGATTTGTCATACAAACATGAGGGTGGTCTCATTTGACTCGGGGCAGCAAACAGCCAATCATGAATCACCTCAACACTTCCTAGCCCCTCCCTAGCAACCATTGTCGAGCACCTTAGCAACCAAAATCCAAAGAGGGATATCTTCCATTCTGAATGTCACAGAGGCAGGGGAGTTGGTTTATATCATTCATACTGACAAGCAGCCTTTGGAGTTTCATGATTGGCAGCTGTCAAGCCACTCCCTAGCAACCAAATAGAGTACCCTAGCAACCAAAATCCAAAGAGGGATATCTTCCATTCTGTATGTCACAGAGGCATGGGAGTTGGTTTATATCATTCATACTGACAAGCAGCCTTTGGAGTTTCATGTTTGGCAGCTGCCAAGCCACTCCCTAGCAACCAAACAGAGTACCCTAGCAACCAAAATCCAAAGAGGGATATCTTCCATTCTGAATGTCACATAGGCATGGGAGTTGGTTTAAATCATTCATAGTGACAAGAAACCTTTGCAGTTTCATCATTGGCAGCTGCCAAGCAACTCCATAGCAACCAAACAGAGTACCCTAGCAACCGTTTAACAAAACGTACATCTCTGCATCAAAACATCGTATAGAGATGGGGCTTGGCTCTTTTGACTAAATCATGGTAAACTATGGTAAATCGTGGTAAATCATGGTAAACTATGGTAAATCATACTAGAACATGGTAAATCATGGTATACTATAGTAAATCATATTATACTATAGTAAATCATGGTTAACTATGGTAAATCGTGGTAAATCATGGTAAACTGGAAAATCATGGTAAATCATGCTAGCAATGTGGTAAAAACATGCTAGCATTATGCTAGCAACATGCTAATCATGCTAGCATGATGCTAATCATGCTAGCATGATGCTAGCTACATGCTAATCATGCTAACATGATGCTAGCTACATGCTAATCATGCTAGCTTTTTGCTACAAACATGCTAGCAAACATGCTATTCATGTTAGCATCTTGTTAAGAATATGCTAGCATTATGCTAACAACATGCTAATCATGCTAGCTACATGCTAATCATGCTAGCTACATGCTAATCATGCTAGCTTTTGTTAATTTTGTTATCATCTTGCTAAAAACTAGCTAACCGCACCCTAGCAACCGTGCCGAATTTTGCCACTGCAAGCACCACTCACATTTTCTTCAGGAAATGTACATTCTAGTTAGTGGTGCTTGCTGAAAGCAAGGCATCACTATTGTTATCCTCCATACTTATTAGTGGTGCTTTTCAAAGCAACACTATTGTTATTGTCGCTCATACTTATTATTGTCGCTCATACTTATTATTCTTTTTATTATTATTATTATTCTGCCAAAAGTTTGGCGCGTAACTTGCCCCGCACCGTTTGTCACAGACCCCTGAGTGAGGTGTCAAATCGAGCGGCTCATTGAGGAGAGGTGTGCTATATCTTTTCTAAGCGATCGGGTGTACGATGTTCGCACAGCGGACGAAAAAGCGGCCAAAAAAGTCCCATTGACTTTACATGGGGAGTTCTAAAAACATTTGAATCCCAACTGCCGTTTTCACACACACCACTCCAAAGGGCCTGACACCCCTGCGTTTCTCTCCCTCTCTCTCTCCCTCAGAGGATTTATATTATCAAGCAGCCAATAAGTAATGGCCTAAAATCTTCATAGCCACACCCTAGCAACCAGTTACAGCACCCTAGCAACCACTCTGAGCTCCCTAGCAACCACCCTAAACCAATAAATAATATAAAAACATTTTTTTTACATTTTTTAAAGCAATATCACACTCGTAGCCTTGCGATATTGCTCCATGCTTGTGCCTATTCGGCCATAGGCACGAGGCCGCAGGCCGAGTGCCGTACTGAAGGAACTCGTTATTAAAGATTTTAAGAACTCTATAAAAACTCCATAGTAACCATATTTGACAACTACCAACCACCTAGTAACACCATAGCAACTACCAAAAATACCTTAGCAACCACCCTGAACACCCTAGCAACGTCTAGAAATGCTCTAGTACCCACCAAAAAACTCTAGCAACCAACCAGAACACCTAGCAACTGCCTAGTAACCACCCAAAATGCCTAGCAACCACCCAGAACACCCTAGCAACTGTCTAGCAACACCATAGCAACCACCAAGAATACCCTAGCAACTGCCTAGCAACCACCAAGAATACCCTAGCAACTGCCTAGCAACCACCCAGAACACCTTAGCAACTGCCTAGCAACACCATAGCAACCACCCAGAAAACCCTAGCAACCACCACCTGGCAACAGCATCTTGCTAAAAACATGCTAGCAACATACTAATCATGTTAGCATCATGCTAGCAACATGCTAATCAAGCTAGCATTATGCTACCAACATGCTAATCAAGCTAACATCATGCTAGCAACATGCTAATCAAGCTATCATAATGCTAGCAAAATGCTAATCAAGCTAGCATCATGCTAGCATCATGCTAACAACATGCTAATCAAGCTAGCATTATGCTAGCAACATGCTAATCATGTTAGCGTCTAGCTAAAAACATGCTAGCAACATGCTAATCATGCTAGCATCAAGCTACCAACATGCTAATCAAGCTAGCATCATGCTAACATAATGCTAATCAAGCTAGCATAATGCTAGCAACATGCTAATCAAGCTAGCATCATGCTAGCAACATGCTAATCAAGCTAGCATCATGCTAGCAACATGCTAATCAAGCTAGCATTATGCTAGAAACATGCTAATCATGTTAGCATCTAGCTAAAAACATGCTAATCATGCTAGCATCAAGCTACCAACATGCTAATCAAGCTAACATCATGCTAACATAATGCTAATCAAGCTAGCATCATGCTAGCAACATGCTAATCATGCTAGCATCATGCTACCAATATGCTAATTAAGCTAGCATCATGCTAGCAAAATGCTATTCAAGCTAGCATTATGCTAACAACATGTTAATCAAGTTAGCATAATGTTAGCAACATGCTAATCATGTTAGCATCTGGCTAAAAACATGCTAGCAAAATGCTAATCATGCTAACATCTTGTTAAAAGCATGCTAGCAACATGCTAATCATGCTAGCATCATTTTAACAACATGTTAATCATAGTAAATCATGCTGGAATGTGGTAAATCGTAGTAAATCATCTTAGAAACATGGTAAATCGTGGTAAATAATGCTAAAACGTGGTATATCATGGTATCACAACATGTTAATTGTGTTAGCATCTGCCCAGTGGCGAGTTTTGCCACTGCAAGCACCACTTCACATTTTCTTCAGGAAATGTACATTCTAGTTATTAGTGGTGCTTTTTCAAAGCAACACTAGTGTTATTGTCACTAAACTTATTATTATTAGTGGTGCTTTTTTAAAGCAACACTATTGTTATTGTCGCTCATACTTATTATTATTCTTTTTCTTATTATTCCGGACAAAAGTTTGGCGCGTAACTTGCCCCGCATCGTTTGTCACAGACCCATGAGTGAGGCATCAAATCGACCGGCTCATTGAGGAGAGGTGTGCTATGACTTTTCTAAGCGATCGGGTGTGCTTGTTTGTTTCGGTTGGGAAACCAGTCTGTAAATATCATCATGGTAACTGTGTAACCACACCTTAGCAACCGTTTAAAGCTACCTAGCAACCATATTGCAACATATAGAAGCCATATTTCAGCTCCACAACATCGTACAGACATGGTTGTTGGCTCGTATGCAATCATGTACAACACCGTAGCAACCGAGTGGCTTAACATGTTAATTGTGTTAGCATCTGCCCAGTGGCGAGTTTTGCCACTGCAAGCACCACTTCACATTTTCTTCAGGAAATGTACATTCTAGTTATTCTTCTTCTTATTTTTCCACAAAAAGTTTGGCGCGTAACTCGTCCCGCACCGTTTGTCACAGACCCATGAATGAGGTGTCAAATCGACCAGCGTATTGAGGAGAGGTGTGCTATGACTTTTATAAGCGATCGGGGGTACGGTGATCGCCCCAGGGGCGAAAAAGCGGCCGAAAAATCCCATAGACTTAACATTGCGACGAACTTTGATGACTCGTAGCTCTGAGCGAGGATTTCGCAGAAACGTGTGATTTGCCACATTTGAAGAGGCTGACAGGCTCTGTAAGAACATACCTCACAATGGGGTAAAAGTTGCACCCCTGGGGGGCAGGAGCTGCCCAAAGTTTCCCATTGACTTACTATGGTGTAGGACGGCCCATGAAATGGGCCGTCCTACACCATAGCATGTGTTTTTCCTACTATGGTAAATTACATAAGGTTTTTGTATTAAACATAGCTCTGGATCACAGTGTCATAGAGACAAGGGGGCGGGCTCATTTTACTCAGATGACCAATCAGTCTCTCAGGATCATTGTGAAGCTATCAAGCCACGCCCTAGCAACCATTTAGAGCACCTTAGCAACAAGTCCCATAGACTTCCATTGAAAGAGATCAAAAGGATATCTCCGGACTGAATTGTCATAGAAACACGAGGGTGGTCTCGTTTCACTCAGGGCAGCAAACGGCCAATCATGAATCACCTCAACACTTCCTAGCCCCTCCCTAGCAACCATTGTCGAGCACCTTAGCAACCAAAATCCATAGAGGGATATCTTCCATTCTGAATGTCACAAAGGCATGGGAGTTGGATTATATCATTCATAGTGACAAGAAACCTTTGGAATTTCATCATTGGCAGCTGCCAAACAACTACATAGCAACCAAACAGAGTACCCTAGCAACCAAAATCCAAAGAGGGATATCTTCCATTCTGAATGTCATAGAGGCATGAGAGTTGGTTTATATCATTCTTAGTGACAAGAAGCCTTTGCAGTTTCATCATTGGCAGCTGCCAAGCAACTCCATAGCAACCAAACAGAGTACCCTAGCAACCGTTTAGCAAAATGTATATCTCTGCATCAAAACATCGTATAGAGATGGGGCTTGGCTCTTTTCACTAAATCATGGTAAACTATGGTAAATCACGCTAGAATCATAGTAAATCATACTACAACATGGTAAATTATGGTATACTATAGTAAATCATGGTAAATCATGGTAAACTATGGTAAATCATGCTAGAATCATAGTAAATCATACTTGAACATGGTAAACCATGGTAAACTATGGTAAATCATGGTAAACTATGGTAAATCATGCTAGAATCATTGTAAATCATACTTGAACATGGTAAATCATGGTATACTATAGTAAATCATGGTAAACTATGGAAAATCGTGGTAAACTATGGTAAATCATGGTAAACCATGCTAGCAATGTGGTAAAAGCATGCTAGCATCATCCTAGCAACCTAATAATCATGCTAGCAAAATGCTAATCATGCTAACATGATGCTAGTATGATGCTAATAATGCTAGCATGGTGCTATCAACATGCTAATAATGCTAGCATGATACTAGCTACATGCTAATCATGCTAGTTTCTTGTTACAAACATGCTAGCAAACATGCTATTCATGTTAGCATCTTGTTAAAAATATGCTAGCATCATGCTAACAACATGCTAATCATGCTAACTACATGTTAATAATGCTAGCAACATGCTAATTATATTAGCATCATGCTAGCTACATGCTAATCATGCTAGCATTATATTAGTCACATGCTTATCATGCTAGCATGATGCTAATTTTGTTATCATCTTGCAAAAATCTAGCTAACCGCACCCTAGCAACCGAGTGGCGAGTTTTGCCACTGCAAGCACCACTTCACATTTTCTTCAGGAAATGTACATTCTAGTTCTTATTATTATTCCGCCACAAGTTTGGCGCGTAACTTGCCCCGCACCGTTTGTCACAGACCCCTGAGTGAGGTGTCAAATCGAGCGGCTCATTGAGGAGAGGTGTGCTATGACTTTTCTAAGCGATCGGGTGTACGATGTTCGCACAGCGGACGAAAAAGCGGCCAAAAAAGTCCCATTGACTTAACATTGGGCATTCTAAAAACATTTGAATCCCAACTGCCGTTTTCACACACACAGACTCCAAAGGGCCTGACACCCCTGCGTCTCTCCCTCTCTCTCTCCCTCAGAGGATTTATATTATCAAGCAACCAATAAGTAATGGCCTAAAATCTTCATAGCCACACCCTAGCAACCAGTTACAGCACCCTAGCAACCACTCTGAGCTCCCTAGCAACCACCCTAAACCAATAAATAATATAAAAAATTTTTTTTTACATTTTTTAAAGCAATATCACACTCGTAGCCTTGCGATATTGCTCCATGCTTGTGCCTATTCGGCCACTGAAGGAACTCGTTATTAAAGATTTTAAGAACTCTATAAAAACTCTATAGTAACCATATTTGACAACTACCAACCACCTAGTAACACCATAGCAACTACCTAAAATACCTTAGCAACCTCCCAGAACACCCTAGCAACGTCTAGAAATGCTCTAGTAACCACCAAAAAACTCTAGCAACCACCCAGAGCACCCTAGCAACTGCCTAGCAACCACCCAGAACACCTAGCAACTGCCTAGTAACCACCCAGAACGCCTAGCAACCACCCAGAACACCCTAGCAACTGCCTAGCAACGCCCTAGCATCCACCCAGAATACCATAGCAACTGCCTAGCAACACCATAGCAACCACCCAGAACACCCTAGCAACCACCTAGCAACGCCCTAGCAACCACCAAGAATACCCTAGCAACTGCCTAGCAACCACCCAGAACACCTTAGCAACTGCTTAGCAACACCATAGCAACCACCCAGAAAACCCTAGCAACCACCTGGCAACAGCATCTTGCTAAAAACATGCTAGCAACATACTAATCATGCTAGCATCATGCTAGCAACATGCTAATCAAGCTAGCATCATGTTAGCATCATGCTAATCAAGCTAGCAACATGTTAATCAAGTTAGCATAATGCTAGCAACATGCTAATCAAGCTAACAACATGCTAATCAAGCTAGCATAATGCTAGCAACATGCTAGCTAAGCTAGCATAATGATAGCAACATGCTAATCATGTTAGCATCTAGCTAAAAACATGCTAGCAACATGCTAATCATGCTAGCATCAAGCTACCAACATGCTAATCAAGCTAGCATCATGCTAATCAAGCTAGCATCATGCTAGCAACATGCTAATCATGCTAGCATCATGCTACCAATATGCTAATTAAGCTAGCATCATGCTAACAACATGTTAATCAAGCTAGCATAATGCTAGCAACATGCTAATCATGTTAGCATCTTGCTAAAAACATGCTAGCAAAATGCTAATCATGCTAACATCTTGTTAAAAGCATGCTAGCATCATGCTACCAACATGCTAATCATGTTAACAACATGCTAATCATGCTAGCATCATTTTAACAACATGTTAATCATAGTAAATCATGCTGGAATGTGGTAAATCATAGTAAATCATCTTAGAAACATGGTAAATCGTGGTAAATAATGCTAAAACGTGGTATATCATGGTATCACAACATGTTAATTGTGTTAGCATATGCCCAGTGGCGAGTTTTGCCACTGCAAGCACCACTTCACATTTTCTTCAGGAAATGTACATTCTAGTTAAGTTGGCTTGAGAAAGCCAACTTACTGATATTGTACTTAAACTTATTATTAAGTTGGCTTGAGAAAGCCAACATATTGAAATCCTATTTAAACTTATTATTATTCTTCTTACTAAAACTGTTGACTCAAACTCGCCCTAGAGCTTTAACTCTACATACTCCAAACTCGGCTCAGACACTCAAACTGATCTGAAGTTATATGCTATATCTTTTCAGACTGATCGGACTTACGGTTTTCCTACAAATGACGATCAAAACTCGGAAAAACTCCCATTGACTTAACATTGGGCATTCTAAAAAAATTCAAACTCACCAACCGACAAAAATTTTAATCTAAATCCCTTGAAGACTAATTCAAACTGCCATTCTATATATATTAGCCAATGAAACTCATTTAAACTAATAAACTCTAATCTCATACACTTATAAACGAATTCATAGACTTATGAACTCATAAATTAATAAACTCTGAACTCTAAACTCATTTAAACTTATAAACTCTAAACTCAAAAACTTGTACACTTATAAACTCATCAATTTATACACTTATAAACTCTAAACTCATAAACTCTGAGTGTGTGTGTGTGTGTGTGTGTGTGTGTGTGTGTGAGTGTCTGAGTGAGTGTGTGAGCGAGGTAGTCTGTTTGAGTGTGTGTGTGTGTGTGTGTGTGTGTCTATCTATCTAACTTATTTATCTATCTATCTCTCTGTTATAAACTTCAAACTACTTTAAACTTTAAACCAATTTAAACTTCTTAAGTTTAAAGCTCCCAGCTCCCAAGCAACTCCATAGCAACCAAACTTGAGTATCCTAGCAACCGTTTTGCAAGACCTATATCTCTATATCAGAACAACGTATAGAGATGAGGTTTGGCTCTTTTGACTCATGCTAGCAAACAGCACTTTCAACATGCTACACATGCTAGCAGTGAATAGCTACATGCTAATAGCGATTAGTTAAGAACTCTATAAAAACTCCATAGTAACCATCTGTGACAACTACCAACCACCTAGTAACACCATATCAACCGCTCTGAATACCATAGCAACCACCCAGAACACCCTAGCAACCACCCAGAACACCCTAGCAACCACCCAAAAGACCCTAGCAACCACCCAAAATATCCTAGCAACCACCCAGAACACCCTAGCAACCACCTAGCAACCACCCAAAACACCCTAGCAACCGCCTAGCAACCACCCAAAAGACCCTAGCAACCACCCAAAATACCCTAGCAACACCATAGCAACCACACAAAACATCCTAGTAACCACCCATAACACCCTAGCAACCGCCTAGCAACCACCCAGAACACCCTAGCAACCACCCAAAACACCATAGCAACCACCCAAAATACCCTAGCAACACCATAGCAACCACACAAAACATCCTAGTAACCACCCAAAACACCCTAGCAACCACCCAGAACACCCTAGCAACCACCCAGAACACCCTAGCAACCGCCTAGCAACCACCCAAAAGACCCTAGCAACCACCCAGAATACCATAGCAACCACCCAAAATACCCTAGCAACCACCCAAAATAGCCTAGCAACCACCCAGACTACCCTAGCAACCACCCAAAATACCCTAGCAACCGCCTAGCAACCACCCAAAAGACCCTAGCAACCACCCTAAATATCCTAGCAACCGCCTAGCAACCACCCAAAACACCCTAGCAACCACCCAGAACACCCTAGCAACCGCCTAGCAACCACCCAAAAGACCCTAGCAACCACCCAGAATACCATAGCAACCACCCAAAATACCCTAGCAACCACCCAAAATAGCCTAGCAACCACCCAGACTACCCTAGCAACCACCCAAAATACCCTAGCAACCGCCTAGCAACCACCCAAAAGACCCTAGCAACCACCCTAAATATCCTAGCAACCGCATAGCAACCACCCAGAATACCCTAGCAACCACCCAAAACACCCTAGCAACCGCCCAGAACACCCTAGCAACCGCCTAGCAACCACCCAGAACACCCTAGCAACCACCCAAAACACCCTAGCAACCACCCAAATTATCCTAGCAACCGCCTAGCAACCACCCAGAATACCCTAGCAACCACCCAAAACACCCTAGCAACCACCCAGAATACCCTAGCAACCACCCAAAACACCCTAGCAACCACCCAGAACACCCTAGTAACCGCCTAGCAACCACCCAAAAGACCCTAGCAACCACCCAAAAGACCCTAGCAACCACCCAAAATATCCTAGCAACCGCCTAGCAACCACCCAGAATACCCTAGCAACCACCCAAAACACCCTAGCAACCGCCTAGCAACCACCCAAAATACCCTAGCAACCACCCAGGACACCCTAGCAACCACCTAGCAACCACCCAGAACACCCTAGCAACCTCCCAAAATACCCTAGCAACCACCCAAAAGACCCTAGCAACCACCCAAAATATCCTAGCAACCGCCTAGCAACCACCCAGAATACCCTAGCAACCACCCAGAACACCCTAGCAACCTCCCAAAATACCCTAGCAACACCATAGCAACACCATAGCAACATCCTAGCAACCGCCTAGCAAAAAACGTTCTGCTCCAAACTTTCTCAAGCCAACTTAAAGTTTGTCTCGACGAACTTTCGCATCTAGTTAAGTTGGCTTGAGAGAGCCAACTTACTGAAATCCTATTTAAACTTATTAAGTTGGCTTGAGAAAGCCAACATATTGAAATCCTATTTAAACTTATTATTAAGTTGGCTTGAGAAAGCCAACTTACTGATATTGTACTTAAACTTATTATTATTATTAATCTTCTGTGAAAAACTGTTGACTCTATCTCGTCCTAGAGCTTTAACTCTACATACTCCAAACTCGGCTCAGACACTCAAACTGATCTGAAGTTAGTTGCTATATCTTTTCAGACTGATCAGACTTACGGTTTTCCTACAAATGACGATCAAAACTCGGAAAAACTCCCATTGACTTAACATTGGGCATTCTAAAAAAATTCAAACTCACCAACCGACAAAAATTCAAATCTAAATCCCTTGAAGACTAATTCAAACTGCCATTCTATATATATTAGCCAATGAAACTCATTTAAACTAATAAACTCTAATCTCATACACTTATAAACTAATTAACTTAAATTTAATAACTAATTAACTAATAAACTCATGAATTCATAGACTTATGAACTCTTAAACTCATAAATTAATAAACTCTGAACTCTAAACTCATTTAAACTTATAAACTCTAAACTCATCCACTTATAAACTCTAAACTCAAAAACTTGTACACTTATAAACTCTAAACTCATAAACTCTGAGTGTGTGTGTGTGTGTGTGTGTGTGTGTGTGTGTGTAAACTTTAAACCAATTTAAACTTCTTAAGTTTAAAGCTCCCAGCTCCCAAGCAACTCCATAGCAACCAAACTTGAGTATCCTAGCAACCGTTTTGCAAGACCTATATCTCTGTATCAGAACATCGTATAGAGATGAGGTTTGGCTCTTTTGACTCATGCTAGCAAACAGCACTTTCAACATGCTACACATGCTAGCAGTGAATAGCTACATGCTAATAGCGATTAGTTAAGTAAGAACTCTATAAAAACTCCATAGTAACCATCTGTGACAACTACCAACCACCTAGTAACACCATATCAACCGCCCTGAATACCATAGCAACCACCCAGAACACCCTAGCAACCACCCAGAACACCCTAGCAACCGCCTAGCAACCACCCAAAAGACCCTAGCAACCACCCAGAATACCATAGCAACCACCCAAAAGACCCTAGCAACCGCCTAGCAACCACCCAGAATACCCTAGCAACTACCCAAAACACCCTAGAAACCACCCAGAACACCCTAGCAACCGCCTAACAAACACCCAAAAGACCCTAGCAACCGCCTAGCAACCACCCAGAATACCCTAGCAACCACCCAAAAGACCCTAGCAACCACCCAAAAGACCCTAGCAACCGCCTAGCAACCACCCAGAATACCCTAGCAACCACCCAAAACACCCTAGCAACCACCTAGCAACCACCCAAAAGACCCTAGCAACCACCCAAAAGACCCTAGCAACCGCCTAGCAACCACCCAGAATACCCTAGCAACCACCCAAAACACCCTAGCAACCACCCAGAACACCCTAGCAAACCGCCTAGCAACCACCCAAAAGACCCTAGCAACCACCCAAAAGACCCTAGCAACCGCCTAGCAACCACCCAAAATACCCTAGCAACCACCCAAAACACCCTAGCAACCACCAAAAAGACCCTAGCAACCGCCTAGCAACCACCCAAAACACCCTAGCAACCACCCAAAACACCCTAGAAACCGCCTAGCAACCACCCAGAACACCCTAGCAACCGCCTAGCAACCACCCAAAAGACCCTAGCAACTGCCTAGCAACCACCCAAAACACCCTAGCAACCACCCAGGACACCCTAGCAACCACCTAGAAACCACCCAGAACACCCTAGCAACCTCCCAAAATACCCTAGCAACACCATAGCAACCACCCATAACATCCTAGCAACCGCCTAGCAAAAAACGTTCTGGTCCAAACTTTCTCAAGCCAACTTAAAGTTTGTCTCAACGAACTTTCGCATCTAGTTAAGTTGGCTTGAGAAAGCCAACATATTGAAATCCTATTTAAACTTATTATTATTATTCTTCTGTGGAAACTGTTGACTCTAACTCGTCCTAGAGCTTTAACTCTACATACTTCAAACTCGGCTCAGACACTCAAACTGATCTGCAGCTATATGCTATATCTTTTCAGACTGATCGGACTTACGGTTTTCCTACAAATGACGATCAAAACTCGGAAAAACTCCCATTGACTTAACATTGGGCATTCTAAAAAAATTCAAACTCACCAACCGACAAAAATTTAAATCTAAATCCCTTGAAAACTAATTCAAACTGCCATTCTATATATATTAGCCAATGAAACTCATTTAAACTAAAAAACTCTAATCTCATACACTTATAAACTAATTAACTTAAATTTAATAACTAATTAACTAATAAACTCATGAATTCATAGACTTATGAACTCTTAAACTCATAAATTAATAAACTCTGAACTCTAAACTCATTTAAACTTATAAACTCTAAACTCAAAAACTTGTACACTTATAAACTCATCAATTTATACACTTATAAACTCTAAACTCATAAACTCTGAGTGTGTGTGTGTGTGTGTGTGTGTGTATCTATCTATCTACCGCTCTGAATACCATAGCAACCACCCAGAACACCCTAGCAACCACCTAGCAACCACCCAGAACACCCTAGCAACCACCCAAAAGACCCTAGCAACCACCCAAAATATCCTAGCAACCACCCAGAACACCCTAGCAACCACCTAGCAACCACCCAAAACACCCTAGCAACCACCCAAAACACCCTAGCAACCACCCAAAAGACCCTAGCAACCACCCAAAATACCCTAGCAACACCATAGCAACCACACAAAACATCCTAGTAACCACCCATAACACCCTAGCAACCGCCTAGCAACCACCCAGAACACCCTAGCAACCACCCAAAACACCCTAGCAACCACCCAAAATACCCTAGCAACACCATAGCAACCACACAAAACATCCTAGTAACCACCCATAACACCCTAGCAACCGCCTAGCAACCACCCAGAACACCCTAGCAACCACCCAAAAGACCCTAGCAACCACCCAAAAGACCCTAGCAACCGCCTAGCAACCACCCAGAATACCCTAGCAACCACCCAAAACACCCTAGCAACCACCCAGAACACCCTAGCAACCGCCTAGCAACCACCCAGAATACCCTAGCAACCACCCAAAACACCCTAGCAACCACCCAGAACACCATAGCAACCGCCTAGCAACCACCCAAAAGACCCTAGCAACCGCCCAGAATACCCTAGCAACCACCCAAAACACCCTAGCAACCACCCAAAAGACCCTAGCAACCGCCTAGCAACCACCCAAAAGACCCTAGCAACCACCCAAAACACCCTAGCAACCGCCTAGCAACCACCCAAAAGACCCTAGCAACCACCCAGAAAACCCTAGCAACCGCCTAGCAACCACCCAAAAGACCCTAGCAACCACCCAAAAGACCCTAGCAACCACCCTAAATATCCTAGCAACCACCCAGAATACCCTAGCAACCACCCAAAACACCCTAGCAACCACCCAGAACACCCTAGCAACCGCCTAGTAACCACCCAAAAGACCCTAGCAACCACCTAGCAACCACCCAAAAGACCCTAGCAACCACCCAAAACACCCTAGCAACCACCCAGAACACCCTAGCAACCACCCAAAAGACCCTAGCAACCACCTAGCAACCACCCAAAAGACCCTAGCAACCACCCAGGACACCCTATCAACCACCTAGCAACCACCCAAAACACCCTAGCAACCGCCTAGCAACCACCCAAAAGACCCTAGCAACCACCTAGCAACCACCCAAAAGACCCTAGCAACCACCCAGGACACCCTAGCAACCACCTAGCAACCACCCATAATATCCTAGCAACCGCCTAGCAAAAAACGTTCTGCTCCAAACTTTCTCAAGCCAACTTAAAGTTTGTCTCGACGAACTTTCGTATCTAGTTATGTTGGCTTGAGAAAGCCAATATATTGAAATCCTATTTAAACTTATTATTATTATTATTCTTCTGAGCGGAAAAAAATCTGAGACTAACTCCTCCTAGAGCTTTAACGCTACATACTCCAAACTCGGCTCAGACACTCAAACTGATCTGACTCGAGTTGCTTTATCTTTTCAGACTGATCGGACTTACGGTTTTCCTAAAAATGACGATCAAAACTCGAAAAAACTCATTCAAAAACTCCATTGACTTACATTGGGGAGTTCTAAAAAATTCAAACCGACAAAAATTCAAATCTAAATCCCTTGAAAACTAAACCAAACTGCCATTCTATATATATTAGCCAATGAAACTCATTTAAACTAATAAACTCTAATCTCATACACTTATAAACTAATTAACTTAAATTTAATAACTAATTAACTAATAAACTCATGAATTCATAGACTTATGAACTCTTAAACTCATAAATTAATAAACTCTGAACTCTAAACTCATTCAAACTTATAAACTCTAAACTCAAAAACTTGTACACTTATAAACTCATAAATTTATACACTTATAAACTCTAAACTCATAAACTCTGAGTGTGTGTGTGTCTGAGTGAGTGTGTGAGGGAGGTAGTCTGTTTGAGTGTGTGTGTGTGTGTGTGTGTGTGTGTGTGTGTGTGTGTGTATCTATCTATCTACCGCTCTGAATACCATAGCAACCACCCAGAACACCCTAGCAACCACCCAGAACACCCTAGCAACCACCCAAAATATCCTAGCAACCACCCAAAAGACCCTAGCAACCACCCAAAACACCCTAGCAACCGCCTAGCAACCACCCAAAAGACCATAGCAACCACCCAAAACACCCTAGCAACCACCCAAAACACCCTAGCAACCGCCTAGCAACCACCCAAAAGACCCTAGCAACCACCCAAAATACCCTAGCAACACCATAGCAACCACACAAAACATCCTAGTAACCACCCAAAACACCCTAGCAACCGCCTAGCAACCACCCAAAAGACCCTAGCAACCACCCAAAATACCCTAGCAACACCATAGCAACCACACAAAACATCCTAGTAACCACCCATAACACCCTAGCAACCGCCTAGCAACCACCCAGAACACCCTAGCAACCACCCAAAACACCCTAGCAACCACCCAAAATATCCTAGCAACCGCCTAGCAACCACCCAGAATACCCTAGCAACCACCCAAAACACCCTAGCAACCACCCAAAACACCCTAGCAACCGCCTAGCAACCACCCAAAAGACCCTAGCAACCACCCAAAATACCCTAGCAACCGCCTAGCAACCACCCAAAAGACCCTAGCAACCACCCTAAATATCCTAGCAACCGCATAGCAAACACCCAGAATACCCTAGCAACCACCCAAAAGACCCTAGCAACCACCCAGAACACCCTAGCAACCACCTAGCAACCACCCAAAATACCCTAGCAACCACCCAAAAGACCCTAGCAACCACCCAAAAGACCCTAGCAACCGCTTAGCAACCACCCAGAATACCCTAGCAACCACCCAAAACACCCTAGCAACCACCCAGAACACCCTAGCAACCGCCTAGCAACCACCCAAAAGACCCTAGCAACCACCCAAAATATCCTAGCAACCACCCAAAACACCCTAGCAACCACCCAAAACACCCTAGCAACCGCCTAGCAACCACCCAAAAGACCCTAGCAACCACCCAAAACACCCTAGCAACCACCCAGAACACCCTAGCAACCGCCTAGCAACCACCCAAAAGACCCTAGCAACCGCCTAGCAACCACCCAAAAGACCCTAGCAACCACCCAAAACACCCTAGCAACCGCCTAGCAACCACCCAAAAGACCCTAGCAACCACCCAAAACACCCTAGCAACCACCCAGAACACCCTAGCAACCGCCTAGCAACCACCCAAAAGACCCTAGCAACCGCCTAGCAACCACCCAAAAGACCCTAGCAACCACCCAGGACACCCTAGCAACCACCTAGCAACCACCCAGAACACCCTAGCAACCTCCCAAAATACCCTAGCAACACCATAGCAACATCCTAGCAACCGCCTAGCAAAAAACGTTCTGCTCCAAACTTTCTCAAGCCAACATAAAGTTTGTCTCGACGAACTTTCGCATCTAGTTATTATTATTATTCTTCTTACTAAAACTGTTGACTCAAACTCGCCCTAGAGCTTTAACTCTACATACTTCAAACTCGGCTCAGACACTCAAACTGATCTGCAGCTATATGCTATATCTTTTCAGACTGATCGGACTTACGGTTTTCCTACAAATGACGATCAAAACTCGGAAAAACTCCCATTGACTTAACATTGGGCATTCTAAAAAAATTCAAACTCACCAACCGACAAAAATTTAAATCTAAATCCCTTGAAGACTAATTCAAACTGCCATTCTATTTATATTAGCCAATGAAACTCATTTAAACTAATAAACTCTAATCTCATACACTTATAAACTAATTAACTTAAATTTAATAACTAATTAACTAATAAACTCATGAATTCATAGACTTATGAACTCTTAAACTCATAAATTAATAAACTCTGAACTCTAAACTCATTTAAACTTATAAACTCTAAACTCAAAAACTTGTACACTTATAAACTCATCAATTTATACACTTATAAACTCTAAACTCATAAACTCTGAGTGTGTGTGTGTGTGTGTGTATCTATCTATCTACCGCTCTGAATACCATAGCAACCACCCAGAACACCCTAGCAACCACCCAGAACACCCTAACAACCACCAAAAAGACCCTAGCAACCACCCAAAATATCCTAGCAACCACCCAAAAGACCCTAGCAACCACCCAAAACACCCTAGCAACCGCCTAGCAACCACCCAAAAGACCCTAGCAACCACCCAAAAGACCCTAGCAACCACCCAAAATACCCTAGCAACACCATAGCAACCACACAAAACATCCTAGTAACCACCCATAACACCCTAGCAACCGCCTAGCAACCACCCAAAATATCCTAGCAACCGCCTAGCAACCACCCAGAACACCCTAGCAACCACCCAAAACACCCTAGCAACCACCCAGAACACCCTAGCAACCGCCTAGCAACCACCCAGAACACCCTAGCAACCACCCAAAAGACCCTAGCAACCACCCAGAATACCATAGCAACCACCCAGAACACCCTAGCAACCACCTAGCAACCACCCAGAACACCCTAGCAACCACCCAAAAGACCCTAGCAACCGCCTAGCAACCACCCAAAAGACCCTAGCAACCACCCAAAATACCCTAGCAACACCATAGCAACCACACAAAACATCCTAGTAACCACCCATAACACCCTAGCAACCGCCTAGCAACCACCCAGAACACCTTAGCAACCACCCAAAACACCCTAGCAACCACCCAAAATACCCTAGCAACACCATAGCAACCACACAAAACATCCTAGTAACCACCCATAACACCCTAGCAACCACCTAGCAACCACCCAGAACACCCTAGCAACCACCCAAAACACCCTAACAACCGCCTAGCAACCACCCAAAAGACCCTAGCAACCACCCAAAAGACCCTAGCAACCACCCAAAATATCCTAGCAACCGCCTAGCAACCACCCAAAAGACCCTAGCAACCACCCAAAATATCCTAGCAACCGCCTAGCAACCACCCAAAAGACCCTAGCAACCACCCAAAACACCCTAGCAACCGCCTAGCAACCACCCAAAAGACCCTAGCAACCACCCAAAAGACCCTAGCAACCACCCAAAATATCCTAGCAACCGCCTAGCAACCACCCAGAATAACCTAGCAACCACCCAAAACACCCTAGCAACCACCCAGAACACCCTAGCAACCACCTAGCAACCACCCAAAAGACCCTAGCAACCACCCAAAACACCCTAGCAACCGCCTAGCAACCACCCAAAAGACCCTAGCAACCACCCAAAACAGCCTAGCAACCACCCAGAACACCCTAGCAACCGCCTAGCAACCACCCAGAATACCCTAGCAACCACCTAGCAACCACCCAAAATACCCTAGCAACCACCCAGGACACCCTAGCAACTACCTAGCAACCACCCAGAACACCCTAGCAACCGCCCAAAATACCCTAGCAACACCATAGCAACATCCTAGCAACCGCCTAGCAAAAAACGTTCTGCTCCAAACTTTCTCAAGCCAACTTAAAGTTTGTCTCGACGAACTTTCGCATCTAGTTATTATTCTTCTTCTTACTAAAAAAATATAACTTTAATGCAGCCTAGAGCTTTAACTCTACATACTCCAAACTCGGCTCAGACACTCAAACTGATCTGACTGGGTGTGCTATATCTTTTCTAACTGATCGGACTTACGGTTTTCCTAAAAATGACGATCAAAACTCAGAAAAACTCCCATTGACTTAACATTGGGGAGTTCTAAAAAATTCAAACTCACCAACCGACAAAAATTCAAATATAAATCCCTTGAAGACTAAACCAAACTGCCGTTCTATATACTATATTAGCCATTGAGACTCATTTAAACTAATAAACTCATCTATCTATCTACTTCAAACTAAATTAAACTTCAAACTAAATTAAACTTCAAACTAAATTAAACTTCAAACTAATTTAACCTTTAAACTTCAAACTAATTTAACCTTTAAACTAATTTAAACTTCAAACTACTAAATTTACTTCATTTAAACTAATAAACTCATCTATCTATCTACTTCAAACTAAATTAAACTTCAAACTAAATTAAACTTCAAACTAAATTAAACTTCAAACTAATTTAAACTTTAAACTTCAAACTAATTTAAACTTTAAACTAATTTAAACTTCAAACTACTAAATTTACTTCATTTAAACTAATAAACTCATCTATCTACTTCAAACTAAATTAAACTTCAAACTAAATTAAACTTCAAACTACTAAATTTACTTCATTTAAATTTATAAACTCTAAACTCATACACTTATAAACTAATTAACTTATAAACTCATGAATTCATAGACTTATGAACTCTTAAACTCATAAACTTCTAAACTCTAAACTCAAAAACTCGTACACTTATAAACTCATCAATTTATACTTATAAACTCTAAACTCATAAACTCTGAGTGTGCGTGTGTGTCTGAGTGAGTGTGTGAGCGAGTTAGTGTGTGTGTGTCTGTCTGTCTATCAATCTATCTATCTATCTATCTATCTATCTATCTATCATAAACTTCAAACTACTTTAAACTACTTTAAACTTCAAACCACTTTAAACTTCTTAATTTAAATATACCAGCTTCAAAGCAACGCCATAGCAACCAAACTTGAGTACCCTAGCAACCGTTTTGCAAGACCTATATCTCTGTATCAGAACATCGTATAGAGATGAGGTTTGGCTCTTTTGACTCATGCTAGCAAACAGCACTTTCAACATGCTACACATGCTAGCAGTGAATAGCTACATGCTAATAGCGATTAGTTAAGTAAGAACTCTATAAAAACTCCATAGTAACCATCTGTGACAACTACCAACCAACCTAGTAACACCATATCAACCGCTCTGAATACCATAGCAACCACCCAGAACACCCTAGCAACCACCTAGCAACCACCCAGAACACCCTAGCAACCACCCAAAAGACCCTAGCAACCACCCATAACACCCTAGCAACCGCCTAGCAACCACCCAGAACACCCTAGCAACCACCTAGCAACCACCCAAAAGACCCTAGCAACCACCCAAAACACCCTAGCAACCACCCAAAACACCCTAGCAACCGCCTAGCAACCACCCAAAATACCCTAGCAACCACCCAAAACACCCTAGCAACCGCCTAGCAACCACCCAAAATACCCTAGCAACCACCCAAAATACCCTAGCAACACCATAGCAACCACCCAGAACACTCTAGTAACCACCCAAAATACCCTAGCAACACCCTAGCAACCACCCAAAACATCCTAGTAACCACCCATAACACCCTAGCAACCGCCTAGCAACCACCCAGAACACCCTAGCAACCTCCCAAAATACCCTAGCAACCGCCTAGCAACCACCCAAAATACCCTAGCAACCACCCAAAATATCCTAGCAACTGCCTAGCAACCACCCAAAACAGCCTAGCAACCACCCAGAACACCCTAGCAACCGCCTAGCAACCACCCAGAATACCTTAGCAACCGCCTAGCAACACCATAGCAACCACCCAGAACACCCTAGCAACCGCCTAGCAACCACCCAGAATGCCCTAGCAACTCCCTAGTAACCACCTAGCAACCACACAAAATATACTAGTAACCGCCTAGCAACAACCCATAACACCCTAGCAACCACCTAGCAACACCATAGTAACCACCCAGAATACCCTAGCAAGCACCTATCAATCACCCAGGACACTTTAGCAACCCACTAGAAACACCCTAGCAACTGTTTAACTTTAAACTACTTCAAACTTTAAACTACTTTAAACTTCAAACTAATTTAAACTTCAAACTACTTTAAACTAATTTAAACTTCAAACTAATTTAAACTTCAAATGAATTTAAACTTTAAACTAATTTAAACTTTAAACTAATTTAAACTTCAAACTACTTTAGACTAATTTAAACTTCAAACTAAATTAAACTTTAAACTAATTTAAACTTCGTAAACTTCAAACTAATTTAAACTTCAAACTAATTTAAACTTCAAACTACTTTAAACTTCTTCAAACTTTCTGGTCCAAACTTTCTCAAGCCAACTTAAAGTTTGTCTCGACGAACTTTCGCATCTAGTTAAGTTGGCTTGAGAAAGCCAACATATTGAAATCCTATTTAAACTTATTATTAATATTATTATTATTATTCTTCTGTGGAAACTATTGACTCAAACTCGCCCTAGAGCTTTAACTCTACATACTCCAAACTCGGCTCAGACACTCAAACTGATCTGAAGTTTTATGCTATATCTTTTCAGACTGATCGGACTTACGGTTTTCCTACAAATGACGATCAAAACTCGGAAAAAGTCCCATTGACTTAACATTGGGCATTCTAAAAAAATTCAAACTCACCAACCGACAAAAATTCAAATCTAAATCCCTTGAAAACTAAATCAAACTGCCATTCTATATATATTAGCCAATGAAACTCATTTAAACTAATAAACTCTAATTTCATACACTTATAAACTAATTAACTTAAATTGAATAACTAATTAACTAATAAACTCATGAATTCATAGACTTATGAACTCTTAAACTCATAAATTAATAAACTCTGAACTCTAAACTCATTTAAACTTATAAACTCTAAACTCAAAAACTTGTACACTTATAAACTCTAAACTCATAAACTCTGAGTGTGTGTGTGTGTGTGTGTGTGTGTATCTATCTATCTACCGCTCTGAATACCATAGCAACCACCCAGAACACCCTAGCAACCACCTAGCAACCACCCAGAACACCCTAGCAACCACCCAAAAGACCCTAGCAACCACCCAAAATATCCTAGCAACCACCCAAAAGACCCTAGCAACCACCCAAAACACCCTAGCAACCGCCTAGCAACCACCCAAAAGACCCTAGCAACCACCCAAAACACCCTAGCAACCACCCAAAATACCCTAGCAACACCATAGCAACCACACAAAACATCCTAGTAACCACCCATAACACCCTAGCAACCGCCTAGCAACCACCCAGAACTACCTAGCAACCACCCAAAACACCCTAGCAACCACCCATAATACCCTAGCAACCACCCAAAACACCCTAGCAACCACCCAGAACACCCTAGCAACCGCCTAGCAACCACCCAAAAGACCCTAGCAACCACCCAAAATACCCTAGCAACCGCCTAGCAACCACCCAAAAGACCCTAGCAACCACCCAAAAGACCCTAGCAACCACCCAAAATACCCTAGCAACCGCCTAGCAACCACCCAAAAGACCCTAGCAACCACCCAAAATACCCTAGCAACACCATAGCAACCACACAAAACATCCTAGTAACCACCCATAACACCCTAGCAACCGCCTAGCAACCACCCAGAACACCCTAGCAACCACCCAAAATACCCTAGCAACACCATAGCAACCACACAAAACATCCTAGTAACCACCCATAACACCCTAGCAACCGCCTAGCAACCACCCAGAACACCCTAGCAACCACCCAAAATACCCTAGCAACACCATAGCAACCACACAAAACACCCTAGCAACCACCCAAAAGACCCTAGCAACCACCCAAAATAGCCTAGCAACCACCCAGAATACCCTAGCAACCACCCAAAATACCCTAGCAACCGCCTAGCAACCACCCAGAATACCATAGCAACCACCCAAAATACCCTAGCAACCGCCTAGCAACCACCCAAAAGACCCTAGCAACCACCCAAAATAGCCTAGCAACCACCCAAAACACCCTAGCAACCACCCAGAAAACCCTAGCAACCGCCTAGCAACCACCCAAAAGACCCTAGCAACCACCCAAATTATCCTAGCAACCGCCTAGCAACCACCCAGAATACCCTAACAACCACCCAAAACACCCTAGCAACCACCCAGAACACCCTAGCAACCGCCTAGCAACCACCTAAAAGGCCCTAGTAACCACCTAGCAACCACCCAAAAGACCCTAGCAACCACCCAGGACACCCTAGCAACCACCTAGCAACCACCCAGAACACCCTAGCAACCTCCCAAAATACCCTAGCAACACCATAGCAACATCCTAGCAACCGCCTAGCAAAAAACTTTCTGCTCCAAACTTTCTCAAGCCAACTTAAAGTTTGTCTCGACGAACTTTCGCATCTAGTTATTATTATTCTTCTGAGACTAAAAAAAACTAAATGTATCTCCTCCTAGAGCTTTAACTCTACATACTCCAAACTCGGCACAGGCACTCAGACTGATCTGACTCGGTGTGCTCTATCTTTTCAGACTGATCGGACTTACGGTTTTCCTACAAATGACGATCAAAACTCGGAAAAAACCATTTGAATTTAAAATGCGGAATGCCAAACTGCCAAAAATTCAAATTTAAATCCCTTGAAACCCTAAAATAAATCAAACTGCCAAAAATTCTAATCTAAACTCCTTGAAACCCTAGACTAAATCAAACTGCCATTCTATATAATATAAAAGCCATTGAGACTAATTTAAACTAATAAATTAATCTATCTATCTACTTCAAACTATTTTAAACTTCAAACTAATTTAAACTTCTAACTAAATAAAAATTTAAGATAATTTAAACTTCAAATTACTAAATTTACTTCATTTTAACTTATAAACTCATAAAGCATTTAAACTCTGAGTGTGTAAGTGTTATCGAGTTTGTGTGTGTGTGTGTGTGTGTGAGTGTATGTGAGTTAATGTGTGTGTGTGTGTGTGTGTGTGTGTGTGTGTGTGTGTAACCGCCTAGAACACCATAGCAACCACTGAGAACACCCTAGCAACCGCCTAGCAACCACCCAGAACACCCTAGCAACCACCCAAAATACCTTTGCAACCACCTAGCAACCACCCAGGACACCATAGCAACCACCCAGAACACCATAGCAACCACTCAAAACACCCTAGCAACTGCCTAACAACCACCCAGAAAACCTTAACAACCACCCAAAATACCTTAGAACACCCTAGCAACACCATAGCAACCACTCAGAACACCCTAGCAACCACCCAAAATACCTTAGAACACCATAGCAACCACTCAGAACACCCTAGCAACTGCCTAACAACCACCCAGAACACCATAGCAACCACCCAAAATACCTTAGAACACCCTAGCAACACCATAGCAACCACCCAGAACACCCTAGCAACCACCCAAAATACCTTAGAACACCATAGCAACACCATAGCAACCACTCAGAACACCCTAGCAACCACCCAGAATACCTTAGAACACCCTAGCAACACCATAGCAACCACTCAGAACACCCTAGCAACTGCCTAACAACCACCCAGAACACCCTAGCAACCACCCAAAATACCTTAGAACACCCTAGCAACACCATAGCAACCACTCAGAACACCCTAGCAACCACCCAAAATACCTTAGAACACCCTAGCAACACTATAGCAACCACTCAGAACACCCTAGCAACCACCCATAATACCTTAGGACACCCTAGCAACACCATAGCAACCACTCAGAACACCGTAGCAACTGCCTAACAACCACCCAGAACACCCTAGCAACCACCCAAAATAAATTAGAACACCCTAGCAACACCATAGCAACCACCCAAAATACTTAGGGACACCCTAGCAACACCATAGCAACCACTCAGAACACCCTAGCAACTGTCTAACAACCACCCAGAACACCCTAGCAACAACCCAAAATAACTTAGAACACCTTAGCAACACCATAGCAACCACTCAGAACACCCTAGCAACCACCCAAAATACCTTAGAACACCCTAGCAACACCATAGCAACCACTCAGAACACCATAGCAACTGCCTAACAACCACCCAGAACACCCTAGCAACCACCCAAAATACCTTAGAACACCCTAGAAACACCATAGCAACCACTCAGAACACCCTAGCAACCGCCCAAAATACCTTAGGACACCCTAGCAACACCATAGCAACACCATAGCAACCACTCAGAACACCCTAGCAACCACCAAAAATACCTTAGGAACCACACAGAACACCCTAGCAACCTTTGTGGTCCAAACTTTCTCAAGCCAACTTAAAGTTTGTCTCAACGAACTTTCGCATCTAGTTAGTGGTGCTTTTTCAAAGCAACACTAGTGTTATTGTCACTCATACTTATTATTCTTCTTATTATTATTCTGCCAAAAGTTTGGCGCGTAACTTGCCCCGCACCGTTTGTCACAGACCCCTGAGTGAGGTGTCAAATCGAGCGGCTCATTGAGGAGAGGTGTGCTATATCTTTTCTAAGCGATCGGGTGTACGATGTTCGCACAGCGGACGAAAAAGCGGCCAAAAAAGTCCCATTGACTTAACATGGGGAGTTCTAAAAACATTTGAATCCCAACTGCCGTTTTCACACACACCACTCCAAAGGGCCTGACACCCCTGCGTTTCTCTCCCTCTCTCTCTCCCTCAGAGGATTTATATTATCAAGCAGCCAATAAGTAATGGCCTAAAATCTTCATAGCCACACCCTAGCAACCAGTTACAGCACCCTAGCAACCACTCTGAGCTCCCTAGCAACCACCCTAAACCAATAAATAATATAAAAACATTTTTTTTACATTTTTTAAAGCAATATCACACTCGTAGCCTTGCGATATTGCTCCATGCCTGTGCCTATTCGGCCATGGGCACGAGGCCGCAGGCCGAGTGCCGTACTGAAGGAACTCGTTATTAAAGATTTTAAAAACTCTATAAAAACTCCATAGTAACCATCTTTGACAACTACCAACCACCTAGTAACACCATAGCAACTAACAAAAATACCTTAGCAACCACCCTGAACACCCTAGCAACGTCTAGCAACCACCCAGAACACCTAGCAACTGCCTAGTAACCACCCATAACGCCTAGCAACCACCCAGAACACCCTAGCAACTGCATAGCAACACCATAGCAACCACCTAGCAATGCCCTAGCAACCACCAAGAATACCCTAGCAACTGCCTAGCAACCACCAAGAACACCTTAGCAACTGCCTAGCAACACCATAGCAACCACCCAGAAAACCCTAGCAACCACCACCTGGCACCAGCATCTTGCTAAAAACATGCTAGCAACATACTAATCATGTTAGCATCATGCTAGCAACATGCTAATCAAGCTAGCATTATGCTACCAACATGCTAATCAAGCTAGCATCATGCTAGCAACATGCTAATCAAGCTATCATAATGCTAGCAAAATGCTAATCAAGCTAGCATTAAGCTAGCAACATGCTAATCATGTTAGCGTCTAGCTAAAAACATGCTGGCAAAATGTTAATCATGCTAGCATCAAGCTACCAACATGCTAATCAAGCTATCATCATGCTAACATAATGCTAATCAAGCTAGCATAATGCTAGCAACATGCTAATCAAGCTAGCATAATGCTAGCAACATGCTAATCAAGCTAGCATAATGCTAGCAACATGCTAATCAAGCTAGCATCATGCTAGCAACATGCTAATCAAGCTAGCATCATGCTAGCAACATGCTAATCATGTTAGCGTCTAGCTAAAAACATGATAGCAACATGCTAATCATGCTAGCATCAAGCTACCAACATGCTAATCAAGCTAGCATCATGCTAACATAATGCTAATCAAGCTAGCATAATGCTAGCAACATGCTAATCAAGCTAGCATCATGCTAGCAACATGCTAATCAAGCTAGCATCATGCTAGCAACATGCTAATCAAGCTAGCATCATGCTAGCAACATGCTAATCATGTTAGCGTCTAGCTAAAAACATGATAGCAAACATGCTAATCATGCTAGCATCAAGCTACCAACATGCTAATCAAGCTAGCATCATGCTAGCAACATGCTAATCAAGCTAGCATAATGCTAACATCATGCTAATCAAGCTAGCATCATGCTAGCAACATGCTAATCATGCTAGCATCACGCTACCAATATGCTAATTGAGCTAGCATCATGCTAGAAAAATGCTAGCATGCAACCATCCAGAACACCCTAGCAACCACCCAGAATACCATAGCAACCACTAAAAACACCCTAGCAACTGCCTAACAACCACCCAGAAAACCTTAACAACCACCCAAAATACCTTAGAACACCCTAGCAACACCATAGCAACCACTCAGAACACCCTAGCAACCACCCAAAATACCTTAGAACACCCTAGCAACACCATAGCAACCACTCAGAACACCCTAGCAACTGCCTAACAACCACCCAGAACACCCTAGCAACCACCCAAAATACCTTAGAACACCCTAGCAACACCATAGCAACCACTCAGAACACCATAGCAACCACTCAGAACACCCTAGCAACCATCCAAAATACCTTAGGACACCCTAGCAACACCATAGCAACCACTCAGAACACCCTAGCAACTGCCTAACAACCACCCAGAACACCCTAGCAACCACCCAAAATACCTTAGAACACCCTAGCAACACCATAGCAACCACTCAGAACACCCTAGCAACCACCCAAAATACCTTAGAACACCATAGCAACACCATAGCAACCACTCAGAACACCCTAGCAACCACCGAAAATACCTTAGAACACCATAGCAACACCATAGCAACCACTCAGAACACCCAAGCAACCACCCAGAATACCTTAGGACACCCTAGCAACACCATAGCAACCACTCAGAACACCCTAGTAACCACCTAGCAACCACCCAAAAAAGCCTAGCAACCACCCAGAACACCCTAGTAACCACCGAGCAACCACCTAGCAACCACCCAAAATAACCTAGCAACCACCTAGCAACCGCCCAAAAGACCCTAGCAACCACCCAAAATATCCTAGCAACCGCCTAACAACCACCCAAAACAGCCTAGCAACCACCCAGAACACCCTAGCAACCGCCTAGCAACCACCCAAAAGACCCTAGCAACCACCCAAAACAGCCTAGCAATCACCCAGAACACCCTAGCAACCACCCATAACACCCTAGCAACCGCCTAGCAACCACCCAGAACACCCTAGCAACCACCCAAAAGACCCTAGCAACCACCCAAAATATCATAGCAACCGCCTAGCAACCACCCAAAACACCCTAGCAACCACCTAAAATACCTAAGCAACCGCCTAGCAACACCATAGCAACCACCCAGAACACCCTAGCAACCGCCTAGCAACCACCCAGAATACCCTAGCAACCGCTTAGCAACACCATAGTAACAACCCAGAATACCCTAGCAACCGCCTAGCAACACCATAGCGACCACCCATAACATCCTACCAACCGCCTAGCAAAAAACGTTCTGGTCCAAACTTTCTCAAGCCAACTTAAAGTTTGTCTCGACGAACTTTCGCATCTAGTTATTATTATTCTTCTTACTAAAAATGTATACTCTATCTCCTCCTAGAGCTTTAACTCTACATACTCCAAACTCGGCTCAGACACTCAAACTGTTCTGACTCGAGTTGCTCTATCTTTTCAGACTGATCGGACTTACGGTTTTCCTACAAATGACGATCAAAACTCGGAAAAACTCCCATTGACTTAACATTGTGGAATGTTTTCATTTTTAAACTCACCAACCGAAAAAAACACCTTGAAGACTAAACCAAACTGCCGTTCTATATACTATATTAGCCAATGAGACTCATTTAAACTAATAAACTCTAAACTCATACACTTATAAACTAATTAACTTAAATTTAATAACTAATTAACTAATAAACTCATGAATTCATAGACTTATGAATTCTTAAACTCATAAATTAATAAACTCTGAACTCTAAACTCATTTAAACTTATAAACTCTAAACTCAAAAACTTGTACACTTATAAACTCATCAATTTATACACTTATAAACTCTAAACTCATAAACTCTGAGTGTGTGTGTGTGTGTGTCTGAGTGAGTGTGTGAGCGAGGTAGTCTGCGTGTGTGTGAGTGTGTGTGTGTGTGTGTGTGTGTGTGTGTATCTAACTTATTTATCTATCTATCATAAACTTCAAACCACTTTAAACTTTTTAAGTTTAATGCTTCCAGCTCCCAAGCAACTCCATAGCAACCAAACTTGAGTACCCTAGCAACCGTTTTGCAAGACCTATATCTCTGTATCAGAACATCGTATAGAGATGAGGTTTGGCTCTTTTGACTCATGCTAGCAAACAGCACTTCCCACATGCTAGCAGTGAATAGCTACATGCTAATAGCGATTAGTTAAGTGTTAAATCATGCCAAGATCATGCTAAGAACTCTATAAAAACTCCATAGTAACCATCTGTGACAACTACCAACCACCTAGTAACACCATATCAACCGCCCTGAATACCTTAGCAACCACCCAGAACACCCTAGCAACCGCCTAGCAACCACTCACAACACCCTAGCAACCACCCAAAATGCCCTAGCAACCGCCTAGCAACCACCCAAAATATCCTAGCAACCGCCTAGCAACCACCCAGAACACCCTAGCAACCACCCAAAACAGCCTAGCAACCGCCTAGCAACCACCCAGAATACCTTAGCAACCGCCTAGCAACACCCTAGCAACCACCCAAAATACCTTAGCAACCGCCTAGCAACACCATAGCAACCACCCAGAATACCCTAGCAACCGCCTAGCAACCACCCAAAATACCTTAGCGACCACCTAGCAACACATAGCAACCACCCAGAACACCCTAGCAACCGCCTAGCAACCACCCATAATACCCTAGCAACCACCTAGCAACCACCCAAAACACCCTAGCAACCGCCTAGCAACCACCTAGCAACACCCTAGCAACCACCCAAAATACCTTAGCAACCACCTAGCAACACTATAGCAACCACCCAGAACACCCTAGCAACCACCTAGCAACACCCTAGCAACCACCCAAAATAACTTAGAACACCCTAGCAACCACCCAAAATACCTTAGGACACCCTAGCAACCACTCAGAACACCCTAGCAACTGTCTAACAACCACCCAGAACACCCTAGCAACCACCCAAAATAACTTAGAACACCCTAGCAACACCATAGCAACCACTCAGAATACCTTAGCAACCGCCTAGCAACACTATAGCAACCACCCAGAACACCCTAGCAACCACCTAGCAACACCCTAGCAACCACCCAAAATAACTTAGAACACCCTAGCAACCACCCAAAATACCTTAGGACACCCTAGCAACACCCTAGCAACCACTCAGAACACCCTAGCAACTGTCTAACAACCACCCAGAACACCCTAGCAACCACCCAAAATAACTTAGAACACCCTAGCAACACCATAGCAACCACTCAGAACACCCTAGCAACCACCCAAAATACCTTAGGACACCCTAGCAACACCATAGCAACCACTCAGAAAACTGTAGCAACTGCCTAACAACCACCCAAAATACCTTAGCAACCACCCATAACACCCTAGCAACCGCCTAGCAACCACCCAGAACACCCTAGCAACCACCAAAAATATCATAGCAACCGCCTAGCAACCACCCAGAATACCTTAGCAACCGCCTAGCAACACCATAGCGACCACCCATAACATCCTAGCAACCGCCTAGAAAAAAACGTTCTGGTCCAAACTTTCTCAAGCCAACTTGTTTGTCTCTACGAACTTTCGCATCTAGTTATTATTTCTTTCTTTCTTTCTTTCTTTCTTTCTTTCTTTCTTTCTTTCTTTCTTCCTAACCTATCTATCTATCTATCTATCTATCTATCTATCTTATATTTCTTTCTTTCTCTCTTTCATTCTAACTCTAAACTAAATTCAAATTTTGACAGTTGGAGAGGCTCATTAGACTCCATCAGCTGCCATTCTATGTACTATTTCTAATTCATTGAGACTCATTTAAGCTTTCTTTCTTTCTTTCTTTCTTTCTTTCTCGCTCTCTTTTTCTTTCTTTCTCTCTTTCTTTCTTTCTTTCTTTCTTTCTTTCTTTCTTTCTTTCTTTCTTCCTAACCTATCAATCTATTTATCTATCTATCTATCTATCTATCTATCTATCTATCTATCTATTTTTCTTTCTATCTATCTATCTATCTATCTATCTATCTATCTATCTATCTATCTATTTTCAACTAAATTCAAATTTTGACAGTTGGAGAGGCTCATCAGACTTCATTAGCTGCCATTCTATGTACTATTTCTAATCCATCGAGACTCATTTTCCATTCTATCTAATATTTCTAATCTATCTATCTCATAACAACCACCCAGAACACAATAGAGCTGGTAAGTCCCGCCCCTTCCGCTAACCCCACTGGACCTCTAGGTTGAAAAATCGTCAATGCAAGTGAATGTGAGAAAATAATTATTTTCTGGTCCCGTTTGAATTTTGCCATGAATGTGAACATATGTTGTCTGTGAATTTTTAATATAATTTTTCGTGTGAAGAATGCTACAATTTAGCGGGTAGAAGTTTGATACGGTTAGACTTTGTGTGAGAGCACTTTGTGGACTACAACCTAGTTTTTACATCAGACGGGAATCTGAAGAAAGAACAGCCCATTTGGTTTGAATGGTGACATTTGGGTACAAAACACACAGGCATCTCGATCTGTCTCCATAGATTATCGCAGCATTAGCACCGTGATTTGACAAGTCAGGCATGTGATTGGCTAAGGACAAAAAAGCATTGGGGATTACTCGCGACTGCCGGCAGATTTTAAATAATACGGTCACCGTAGGAGTTAAAACGCCCTCGGAATGGGAGGGGCTAGAAAGTAATATTCAGTTGGTAGTCATAAACAATTTCACCGCTAGATGGAAGAAAATCCTACACAATGTAGCTTTAAAGAAGAGCATTTGATACCAAATCAAAGAAGGTGAAGTGACAGGTTTGATCAAAGAAATGAGGGATTAAACGGTGTGAATGGAAAGGCATCAGACAAAAAATATATAAAATTAGAGCCACTTCCTGGCCTGAGAGGTGTGTATGTGTGCAGTTTCATAATGCACCATACTTGTCACCATTCTGTTCAGTTTATTTTCGTTTTCATGGACTTTCAGTTTGTTTTCATTTGTCACATGTCTTCTTTGTTCAGATTAGGCACTCATCTGTCTCCTTAGCTACCGTCATTATTAGTTCATTTGTGTCAGCTGTGTCTAGTTTATCACCTTGTTATCTTTAGTATATTAGTTTCGTTGTATCCTGATTTCCTGATCCAGTCACCATTTTAATCAATGTGTGTGTTACCCTGTTGCCTGTTCCGATCGCTACCTATGAGAAGTAAACTTTGTGTTGGAACCTTCTTCTGTGTCTTCGTCTGCCTGCCTGCACACACTGGTACAATATTATGGTGTGGACAATCAGTAGGCATATTATTTATACAAGTAAACAAAAGAATCCATCAACAGTATAAAAGTGTGCACATTGAGAGAAATAAACAGATGCTGGCTAATTAGTGAGTTTCTCTAACTTTATCTTAAGAAAACGCTACACATTTTTTAAACAAAATAAAACCATGCACATTTTAATGCTAGTAAATAAAAGGAAACGGTCCATCTGCATGCCTCTGGTCAGCCATGGTGCCCGTTGTACACTCCCCAGTCCCTTGACTCCACCCCCATGTCAATACAATGCCATAAAGTGAAATGCAAAAGGAAAACGGTATAGCGAGATCAAACTTGACTGAAATGCAGATTAAGAGGAGCGTAGCAAATGAATTTATAGGTGGGGCCATGGAAAAGATGTGGTGCAGAATCATTGTTGCTAAAAATCAGTTGCAGAGATTTAAAAAAAAGGAAGAACCAAAGTTCTTTACAGCAGTCATTGATTTTTTTTATTAATTAGCCTATATCTTTATTGTTGCGCTATTTTATTTATATTTTGTGTTTCTTTATTCTTGTTTGCAAAACTTTTTTTCTCTCAATACTTAATTTTTCTTTTGCGATATTTTTTTTGTGCAAAAAACATTTTAAGTCAATCATTTATTTTTCTCTTGCAAAACTATTTTCTTTTGCAATACTTTAATGTTTTAAACATACATGTGGAATGGAATTGACTCCATCCTGCTGCACATAGATCCTCCATTTGTCTTTTGCGGAACCAAACCCGTGACAAACCAAATTGCATATTTTTGCTTATAGTTTGGGTCTCTGAATACAATTCAGGGTGTTTTTTCCTCCTCGAGTATTGAGCACCATATTCTCCTATATCATATTAAATGAGACATAAAAGCATCATGTATCCAAATATTATACTCAAACAAATGCAAACTTTTTAAATATTTATTTTTTATATTTTGTGCAAAGGTTCAATGAACTGTTTTATTTTTTTATCTAAATGTTTTTTTTAATTACATATTTCATATGCCAGGCCTTTACAGGGTGTAATAAAAAAAACATACCTTGTCAAGTTTTGACTCAAGTTCTCCATAGTCTCCCTCCACTTCCTCTATTGTGGCCCTGCATAAAATCATACCAAAAATTATTTGATAGCCAAATTAAACATCTAACAATTTGCATGCAAATTTTAATAATTTGAAGGAAAAACTTAAGTGAATTTATGCAGCACAAATTTAAAGCCTCCAATTGTTTGCCTTGCCCTTTTCCATCCATTTGAGCAGTGGTTTTCAGTCCCAGTCCTGGGGACCAACCGCTCTCTCTTATCTGAGACACTCAGTTCAGTTCATGGAGCTCTCTGATGATCCAAATCTGGGGCCGTATTCACAAAACATTTGATCTTACCACTTCTCCTAAATAGCAGTAAAAGTTCTTAGGTAAGAGTTTCCTCTTAAACCCTATTCACAAAGCTACTGAGATAAACTTTTACTAAGGAATAGAGAAAAGTCTTAAGCTAAGAGAAAGGGCGGGGTTTACCTCATTGCTATGGATGATGTCAACGCGCTTACTAACAATGCACACAGTGATTGGCTGATGGGAGAGGGGTCTCTGTCAGTGATTTTCTCCTAAATCTGCAAGTTAGCAGCTACTTTTAGCCTTAAGATGAATACGGCCCTAGGTGTGTTAAATAAGGAAGACATACAAAATGTGCAGAGCAGTGGGTCCCCAAGACCAGGATTGAAAACCACTCCATTTGAGCCTTTTATTGCAGTGGTTCCCAACCCTGGTCCTGGAGTACTCCCAGCACTGCACTAGATGTCTTTAAGATGTCCTTCCAGTGATCCATGATATGAATACTGATGAGGGGATATTGATCACTTCTCAAATGTATTAGGCGAGGTGTACAGTGTGTCAGGTCTGATTTGACAGGCCTGTGAATCAGAAATTGAGTCTTGATCTAGGTCTTGATCAACTGGAACATTGTTTCCAGGGTTTTGAGCTTTGCATGTTATTTGCATGTTAAAATACAGTGTGTGCATTTATTACTTGCAAAGTCCATGTTATGCAATACTAAAATGAATAGTTTGCAATTATTATGATTCTTATTAATAAATAATTGTTTTAAATTCACAGAATACATTTCACAGATAGATTTTTTTTAGTATACAGGTAGGTGTCTTTGTTAGACTACTATATTGCTGATGTAACATCAGAAGAAGTCTATGAGATTGTAAATATGTTCAATAAGTAAAATATGGACAACTTTCTGGCTGTTGTTACATCAGAAATAGTCTATGATCACGTATAGAAAGTTCAAGATCGATGACTCTTTGGACAGAAATATGTTCAATGGGTCAAATTTGGACTACCGTACGGCTGATGTAACATCAGAAGGAGTTTATGAGAATGTATAGAAAAAAGTTCAAGGACTCTTTGGCCAGAAATATGTTCATTGGGTCAAATTTGGACTAATATACGGTTGATTACACATCAAAATAAGTCTATGAGAATGCATAGTAAGCAGCTAATGATAATTAATCAAGAACACATTTTAGAAAATTTCAGTAAAAATACAATATCTAACATGATTAACACAGTTTATTCAACATTATCAGTGATTTGAAAATATGTATTGATAGTCCAGTAATGAACTGAATGTCTCCATTTCCATACTAATGGATGTATGCGATTTTAGCATGTCCAACACGCTGCTCAGCTAAATTCAGTGAGTGTAAAAAGTGGTTAAATGACAAAATTAAAATAGGCCTACTTTTTGAATGTACTTATTGTCCTCAACACGTTATTGAATAAAACAAGTCATTTTGATTATTTATATTTTATTTTCCTAATAATAGTAAGCATTTTGCATGTGTCCCTGAAATTGCTGTCCACCCTGTCATTGTGGGGTAAACGCCCCTTAAAGAAACCAACTGATGTACTCAGTGACATCCCCTCCCCCATTTGGTCTTTCTTCAGTGGAGGTTAAAACATCTGCTGCACACACAGTAAAGTATCTACACTTATATTTCCTAATTTTCATCATATTGTGTTTGTAGCTGCGTGTTGTCAAGCTTAACTGTCATTATGAAATATTAATTAATATAAAAGTGCCAGTGACACTTAACAGGTTAACCAAAAATGTCCACCCTGTCATTGTCCACCCTGTCATCAAGCCTTCCATGACAGGGTGGACATGGATCATGACAGGGAGGACATGTGCAGTTTTTGCCACATTTAGATTTTTTTTCACATATTATAACAGTTATAACACATATATATTATAACAGTAGATTCTATACATGAGTGGACGTGAACTTTTTTGGCAATATCTCTATCAGCAGGTGTTTTGATGATGATGATAATTTGATCGAAAAATACAGCCCTTACAATGTAAATGAATAAGGCAAGCCTAGTTTAGCTGGACCAATTAAAGGGAAATTTGTAAGAGAACGTTTTGAATTGTTTTGAAATATTATAAATTTTTTTCCACGAATGAGTCTAAGTGGAGGTGAGATAGCAAGGAGATAAAGGGAATGTCGTGATGCTGACCCAGAGAGAAGAAGAAAGTACCTTAAGAAAGAGAGGGGGAAATGGAAAAAAGACAGTCAAAGCACATCGGTGTCACAGTATCTTCAGTGTGTTTAGTTTTCATGGACTTTCAGATTGTTTTCATTTGTCAGATTCCCACCACTCGTTTGTCTCCTTGGTTACCGTTATCATTAGTTCATATGTGTCAGCTGTGTGTGATCAATTATCCTTGTTCGAGTTCCTTCTTAAGTTGCTCCCTCTCTCCTGGTCGGTTATTGTTTGTGCATAGCACACTGTCTCGTGTGTTGGCTGTTTGTTCTTAATATTATATAAAATCTTGTGTTATTTCATCCTTGTCTAACATTACAGAATAACCGGCCCTAAATTGAATTATGGCTCAGAAAAGCTTTTTATTCTTGCCTGCACCTGCACCTGCCCCTTCGACGACGAGACCCTGAAGTCATTGTTCTGGATCGGGGCGAACTTTCACCATCCAGTTGACCTCCCAGACACCACTGGTCTGAACTGGAAGGAAGCCATCATCCAGTGTCTGGAGAGCATCCGTCCCCGATCCAGGACCCAGCCAAACCCAGAGCCGAAGTTACAATCTTTGACCGCAGAGAATGTGCGAGAGCCCCCCACAGACGTTGAGGGACCACCCACCGTGACAAGTGAGCCAGAGCCCGAGGACCAAGGAACAGAGTTCACCATCGTGACGGAAGTAGAGCCCCCGAGCGAGTCTAACCAGGGGTGTGAGCCTGTGACATCAACGGACGAGGGAACGCGAACCGAGGACTGGCTGATAAACGTCAGTGAGGAATTGTTGACTCCCAGCAGCAGCGCCATCAGCAGCGCCGGTAGTTGAGGATCCTGAGGCTCTGCCTCCGGCCTCGGACACCCTCGTTCCATCTCAGCGCATCAACCTGTTGGCTTCGCCCTGGCTCCTCCCACTTTCGGCTCCTCCAGGAACCCTCGTCCATGTGACTCCACTGGGTTCCCTTGTCCCACCAGCTCCCCCTTGGTCGGTCGTCGCTTTGCCTACGTTACGGACATCCTCTGCTGCTCCCCTAAGGCTGCAGCGGGCTCCTTCCTCCCTTCAGCATTGCCTCTGTCCTTGGTCTCACCAGCGTCGCCCCTGTCCTCGGATTCTCTGGCTCCATCTGCGATGCTCGTCGCTGAGATGTCACCTGGGTCTCCTTCACCAGCGATGTCTCTCGGCTCCTGCAGTTCTCCGTTTGCGCCTGGGGATCCATCAGCCTCGTCTCCCGTGGTCGTCCCCCAGCTGTCGTCAGCCACTACACCACCTGGCTCACTGGGGAGCTCTGGGTCTGTGCCATCAGACTGCTTCCACCTTCACCACCAAGAGATCGTCGTCCACTCACCACCATGCCATCACCACCGTCTGCAACACCCTGGACCCTTCAGTTCTGTCTCCTCCCGGTCAGCCGCCCTCTGCCTGAACCTCCTCCAGCTTCCTCTGCCATAATGCCTACCCTTTGCAATCCCTTCACCATCCCTTCCCCATCTCCTGGCTCCCTGCCTGCGGCATCGCCTCGGCCACTTCCATAGCCAGACATCCTTCCCTCACTTATTCTGTTACGGCGCGAGGTCACGCCTACCGGGAGGGGGCGTTCTGTCACAGTATGTTCAGTGTGTTTAGTTTTCATGGACTTTCAGTTTGTTTTCATTTGTCATGTGTCTTTGTTCATGTGTCTTTCTTGTTGTTTCTCTAATGTTCCTGTTCTCTTCTAGTTCACCCATTTAAGCATTTGTCCACCCTGTCATGCCAAGTTCCACCCTGTCATCTTGTTGTCCACCCTGTCATCTTCAACTTTTATGAAAATAAAAAATTATTTTAACAAGTTAACAAAACCTTGTGTGTGATTTCTTAATAAACAAATGAGGGCCAGTTAGTATTGTTTTAAAGTTTGACTAACTATCTTTGTTGTTAGATTTTATTTAGAAAAGAATGTGCAACTATAGCATATTTTATTGGGCAATACATATTTAGACAGTAACTTCATTATTATCAAAAGACTTTTACCATTAACTAAATTGTTTTGTTGGGAAGGGGACACATTATCTTTCTGCATGTGGTGTAATCTATATTACATGTTAACACTAGAGGGCAACACTGGCATGTATGATGTCTGAGTACTGCATGGGCAGACAATACAGGGGCGAGTGAGAAACACAATGTTGTTGCAGCCTGTTAATAAAGCGGCTCGGTGAACACTCAAGGCGACAGTCTTTATTTATAAAAGAACACAACACAACATGGTGTCAGAAGTGGCTGTGCTTTGAGAAAAAAGAAGTCAGCTTTGCGCCCGGCTAGCGATTATGAGTGAGGAAGACCAAGCGAGAGGAGTCTCAGCAGCGGGGGCAGCCGCAGCGGCACCGGGGCACGTAACCGCGCAGGCAGGTCCAGTAATGGCAGCGGCAACCCCAGCGGCAACCTTCACCATCAAACCACCGGAGCCGTTTGATTTTGCAAAGCCCCAAGAGTGGGAAAGGTGGAGTAGACGGTTCGAGCGTTTTAGACTGGCAAGTAACCTGAATAGCTCTTCGGAAGCAAACCAAGTCAATACTCTGGTTTATTGCATGGGAGATGAGGCTGACGACGTGCTAAGAGGGCTCGAACTAACGGCCATGCAGCGCCAGCAATACAATGCAGTCAAAACAGCTTTCGACAGACATTTTGTCCCAAGAAAGAACGTGATTTACGAGAGGGCAAAATTTAACAAGAGAGTGCAACAGCCATCAGAACCTGTGGACACATTTATTACAGCTCTCTACGCACTAGCAGAAAACTGTGAGTACGGTGCTCTTCATGATGACCTTTTGAGAGATAGGCTTGTAGTGGGTCTTAAAGATTCGTCTCTGTCAGAAAGAATGCAGCTTGACAAAGATCTTACCCTAGCTAAAGCTATCACAATGGCGAGACAATCTGAAGAAATAAAGAGACAGCAAACTGACCTGAGAGGTGAAGTTATCGCCAGCAAAACAGCTATGGATGCAGTACAAGTTAGAAAAGTCAAGCTGAACAAGTTCAAAACCAAAGAGAAAAAACAGTTTAAGTCCCCGATGTTTCAGCAGACCAAACATGACAGTAAAGCATGTTCCAAGTGTGGCAAAGCACCCGCGCATGCAGCAGTACAATGCCCAGCAAAAAATGCAGAATGCCATAACTGTGGAAAACGCGGACACTATGGTAGAGTCTGTAAGTCCGGCACATCTGTGAATGAGGTCGCGGACAGTGCGGCTGGACTTTTTCTGGGTGAGGTGGATTCTGGAGAAGAACCATGGCTGGCGGACATAAACGTGAGCGGACATAAGGTGACCTTCAAGCTAGATTCCGGAGCGGATGTGTCCGCTATTTCCGAACAAACATTTGTGAGCTTCAAACTCAAAGACAAAACATTGGACAAGGCGGAAAAACCACTGTATGGACCGGGTGGGGCTGCGTTAACTGTTTTGGGGTCTACCACAGAGACTATTGTGTATGGTGACAGGAGCACTACTGAGAAGATCTATGTAGTCCGCAACCTGCGTGTGGCACTACTGAGTAGAACAGCTTCGGTGAGACTGAAGCTTATCGCCAGAGTTGATACTATAAACGAAGAGACAGTGAATAAAGCATACCCCAAGTTATGCGAAGGACTTGGGCGGGTACAAAAGCCATATACCATAAAACTAAAACCTGATGCCAAGCCCTTTTCGCTCAAAGTGCCAAGGCGCGTGCCACTGCTGCTCATGGGCAAAGTTAAAGAAGAGCTGGACAGAATGGAAGGGTTGGGAGTTATTAGTCGTGTGGACGAGCCGACCGATTGGTGCTGTGGCATGGTTGTAGCTCCCAAAAAGGACAAAGAGAAGGTGCGTATCTGTGTGGACATGACACCTTTAAATGAGTCCGTGTGTCGTGAAAGATACATACTTCCTTCTGTAGACCAAACACTAGGCATGCTCACAGGTGCTCAGTATTTTTCTAAACTCGACGCAAATATGGGCTTTTGGCAAATACCACTATCCAAAGAGTCGGCACTCCTCACCACCTTCATTACGCCATTCGGCAGGTACCACTTCAACCGTTTACCATTTGGTATTTCCAGCGGGCCTGAACATTTCCAAAACATGATGGTGACGGAGGTTACAGCAGATCCCGAGGGAGTTGTCTGTCACATGGACGATATCCTGGTCTGGGGATCGACCGTAGAGGAGCATGACACAAGACTGCATGCTGTCCTGCAGCGGGCAGAGAAAGCCGGCGTTACATTGAACATGTCAAAATGTGAGTTTAACAAAAGAAAAGTCAAATTTCTTGGATTCATCGTCTCAGCAGATGGAATGAGTCCTGATCCAGACAAAACCCAAGCTGTTCAGGACATGAAGGAGCCAAGCAACGTGAGTGAGCTCAGGAGCTTTCTCGGTATGGTGAACCAACTGGGGAAGTTTGTTCCAAACCTTTCTGAAAAGGATAAACCACTGAGAGACTTACTTTCAACCAAGAACATGTGGTACTGGGGGCACGACCAGCAAAAGGCGTTTCACAACCTTAAACAAGAACTGTCCTCTCCTCCTGTGTTACAGCTCTACAACCCGAATAAGCCACAGAAAATCTCCGCGGATGCCTCTTCATTTGGCCTGGGGGCAGTCATGCTGCAGAAAGAGGGAGATGTGTGGTCACCAGTTGCTTATGCTTCCCGATCATTAACACCTACAGAGCAGCGCTACGCTCAGGTGGAAAAAGAAGCGCTGGCTCTTACGTGGGCCTGTGAGAGGTTTAATGACTTTATCCTAGGCCTTCACTTTGAACTCGAAACTGACCACAAGCCACTAGTGAGTCTTCTGGGAGGACAAGCTTTGGATGCGCTTCCACCGCGGATACAGAGATTCCGTATGCGCTTAATGAGGTACTCATACACAATAAAGCACATCCCTGGCAAAAGTCTCACCACAGCTGACACACTCTCACGCTTACCGCTTACAAACAGTGTTACTGGCGCTGATACAGATCTTATGGAGGACACTAATATTTACCTTGAATCTGTGCTAGAGGGTCTCCCTACAAGCAGTAAATACCTGTCAGATCTTCAAGAGCAGCTGATGTCTGACAGCGTCTGTTCTCAAGTCATGAGGTACTGTGCAGAAGGCTGGCCGGATCGTAACCAGCTACAAGGAGCGGTGAAGCACTACTGGCCTGAGAGAGCTGTTCTGAGTGTGCACAATGGACTACTACTTAGGGGCACAAGGTTAGTTATTCCTGCTAACATGAGAAACTCAGTTTTGGACAAAATACACGAGGGTCACCAGGGTGTGGTTAAGTGCAGAGAGCGCGCCCGTCAGGCAGTGTGGTGGCCAGGTTTAAGCAACCAGATCAGTGAACTTGTCCTCAAATGCAGACAGTGCATACAGGAAAGAGTCAATGTAAGAGAGCCTTTAATGCCCACAGATTTACCCGAAAGACCATGGCAGAAGTTAGGTGCTGACTTGTTCGCTCTGAAAGATAAAAACTACCTGTTACTAGTGGACTACTTCTCTAGGTATATAGAGATTGCCCAGCTCAGCCCAACTCGCTCTGCCAATGTCATTGTGCATTTGAAATCAATATTTGCACGTCATGGAATACCAGAGATACTGATCACAGACAACGGCCCGCAGTTTGCATGTCAGGAAATGAAAGACTTCGCAAGTGAATACTGTTTTGAGCATGTGACCAGTAGTCCCAGGTACCCCCAAAGCAACGGCGAGGCGGAGAGAGCTGTCCGAACAGTTAAAAATCTCCTCAAGAAAGCTAGTGATCCATACAGAGCTCTATTAGCCTATAGGACCACAGCGCTGGCAAATGGCTACAGCCCTGCACAGCTACTCATGGGGCGTCGACTCCGTACCACCCTGCCGATGCTACCAGAGGCTTTACAGCCATGTGTGCCAAATCTTCGACAACTTCGTCATGTGGAAAGGGAGAGAAGGATGAGACAAACCGAATGTTTCAACAAAAGACACAGAACAAGAGATCTGGACAAACTGATACCCGGAAACCCTGTTTGGATTGCAGATGCAAAAGCAACAGGCACAGTGACATCTGTCCACCCAACTCCACAGTCCTATGTCATCAGTGGACCGCAGGGAACAATCAGAAGGAACCGCAGTCATCTTGTGCCTTTGCCGATATCAGAGACTCATACTGAATCACAACCAACCCAGTCTAATGGAAGAAACACTCCTGCAGAGACACTTTCTGAGCCACAAGCACAACAAACACCCGATGTTGTTCGAACAAGGTCTGGTAGAGAAGTGGTAAAACCAAAAAGACTGGATCTGTAAAAGAATGCATTAACATTTCTGTTATGCTTTGAATAAGTTCTGAATATGCCTTAATCTAACAAGAGTTTTTGCATAGAAAATGTTCTAATGTCTGCAATAACTGTTTGATAAGAGAAAAGGAAATGTTATGAAAATTGTTTAAATGTTTATGCCCAGAAATTTACAGTTAGCTGATTAATGTGGTTTGAGTTACAGCTAAGAGTAGTTAACCTACCTTCAGTAAGGGGGATGTGGTGTAATCTATATTACATGTTACCACTAGTGATGTCCGGTTCGTGAACGAATCGTTCTTTTGAACCGGTTCTTTTTAGTGAACTGGTCGAACCAGTACACTAAATCGGACTGAATCGTTCGAAACAGTTCTTGCGTCAGCAGCACTGATCCACAACAAGTTAGTAAAGTTACTCACTTTCGGACATGCCTGAATCCTGACAGTCACCTCTACTCAAAATAAACCAATATCCCGGAGTAGGCATATATGTTACTCCAGTAAATCCAACAGTTCACTGAACTGAGACGTGCTGAGAGAAGTGATGAGCACGAGCAGTTGATACTGAGCATGCGCGCACTACCGAACGTACAGGTACAGCGGTTCTCGGACCACCAGTACAGAACCGAGAACTGTTTCTTTCGGACACGTTCGATACGGAGAACCGATGAGCTGATGAGCTGAGCATGCGTGCAGTTTTTTCAGAGGGACGAAATGCATGCAAATCTTATGTATTTTACTGAACATCAATAAGTGTAACAAAATAAAACATGTTAGAAACATTTTTATCACATAGGCTACAGCCTTTTCACTGTATTATTTTAAAGATTGGAAACACAATGAATGGATTGTAAAACTAAACATTTATTATTATACTAAAACATTATTTTCTGGAACAGATCATTTAATTTCTAAGTAAGTTAATATACATTTTTGACGTAAACTCTTGCCAAGGTTTTAAAGGGTGCAAAGTAAATGTTTATAATGTGTTAATCAAAACATAACGTATTAAACATAGATATGCATCAAGTTTTTTGTTTTGTCGACTGAATAAGGCTATAGCCTAGTAAGGTTTCAGTAGTTCTCAGCTCACACACAGGCGGTTCTCGAGTCAAGAACTGGTTGTTGCAGCAGTTCTCGCATCACCAGTACAGAACCGAGAACTGTTTCTTTTGGACACGTTCGATACGGAGAACCGACGAGCTGGAGAGACTGCGCATGCGTGATAACAACACCGTCTCTGAACCGAACTTTCTTTTGGCCATTGGCCAACTGAAGCTGTGTTACTGTCTATGCGCTGTGCTGATACATGAGCACGGGTGAACCAAGGACTTGAATGAGGGGCCGAATTCGGCGAAATGTAAGTTTATTTAATTACAAATAAAATAAAAATGATGAAGTTTATTCACTTTAAGACATGTAAAACATCCGCGTTTGCGTATCGCCTTCCCAGCAAACATGCCAGTGTGGGCCCACTGTGGGTAAGTGTGGGTTTTCTGTGGGACAGTGTGGGCAAGGGCAAACCCTTTCGGGCCCCATTTGGGCTTTCTGTGGGCAAGCCCACAGTGGGCTTGCCCAAAGAAAACCCACATGGGCCCCTAGTGGGTTAGCCCATGCGGGGCCCATAGCAGTTTTACCCATTTGGGCCCCCATTAGGATTTACTGTGGGCAACCCACTGTGGGACTGCCCACAGAAAACCCACACGGGCCCCCAGTGGGTTAGCCCATGCGGGGCCCATAGCAGTTTTACCCATTTGGGCCCCCATTAGGATTTACTGTGGGCAACCCACTGTGGGACTGCCCACAGAAAAACCTACACGGGCCCCCAGTGGGTTAGCCCATGCGGGGCCCATAGCAGTTTTATCCATTTGGGCCCCCATTAGGATTTACTGTGGGCAACCCACTGTGGGACTGCCCACAGAAAACCCACACGGGCCCCCAGTGGGTTAGCCCATACGGGGCCCATAGCTGTTTTTCACTGTGGGGCCACCATGAGGGTTTACTGTGGGCAACCCACCATAACAGTACAGTTAAATCATTGTTTTAAGATTAGAAGCTCAGGGTTAATCAAACTATTTTAACGATCCTGTAAAATGTCATAAATGTTATTTCATTCAACAGTCCATCCCATACTTAACTAAAACTGCACACAGTCAACAAGATAGCAAGACAAGTACTATCTTTACCTGTTTGCTTGTTGCAGCTGTTCCCAGACAGACTGATAAAGTCAGACAGACCACCCAGTTAACACAGAACATTCCCCTAACGTTAGTTTTTGCTTCCCGTTTGGTTATTTTTTTGGGAACCAAATACTAACGTTAGGGGAACATTCTTTTTTGATTTTATTTTTATGTAACCATAAAATAACGTTCCCAGAACGTTGCTGGGTGGTTACTTTTAAATAACCTAAAAATAATTTATAGAGAACGTTTCCTAATGGTTATTTTTAAGTTATTATTTTGCAACCATAAAATTACGTTCCCAGAACGTTGCAGGGTGGTTATTTTTTGAATAACCTAAAATTAACTTATAGAGAACGTTCCCTAATGGATATTTTTAAGTTATTATGTTGCATAATTGATCTCACTGAGGTTATAATTAAACAGGTTTTATTAAAATAGGAACAAATGGAACAAACCAAAGTTTTCAAGATATTTTATCTGATTATCAAATAATTCCCGTCCATCAATTCTATGTTTATGTAAATGCTGCGTGACTTTTACGTGTTTTAATGGGCGCTCGCGCTGAACATGCGAGCCGCATTTGAACTGGAGCGGAGGGTGTTACCATGGAAACGGGACGACAGCTCAACTGACACAAGCAGTAACTCCGTCTCTCACTGTTGTTTTCACTACTTTCAGGTAAGTTTAGTCCCCAAACTTACACAAATAGTACATACAAATGCTTCTGACACATTCTTTCATGTAAATGACACGCTTCCGTTGAATATTTACTTTATAGAAATGATTTAGTGTCTTCAGGAAAAGTCCGCTAGCATCTCAACCGTTAAGTTAACAGTAGCAGCTAAGGCCAATTTATACTTCTGCGTCGAGTGTACGCCGTAGTGTACGTCGTAGGCTACGCACGTAGGCGACGCCGTCGTGAGCATTTATACTTCTGCGAATGTCTGTGTTGCTCTGCAGTTACACCGCCGAAACGCTAGTTGGGTTTTAATGTTCCACTGTGTTTACATTCCTCGCGGCTGTTTTGAGTTTAGGTTTCTACGAGCAATGGCGACTGAAGGAGTCATACAGATGGCTGTATTTCCGCACTTCTTCAAGCAATCTCTCGGTCACTTGGTCTATTTCCATGGCTCTTCACTGATCTTCGGAATTTAAAAATGGCGGGCGGGCGGTGCAGAGTGCAGAAGATCATTCCGGAAATGCGTAGGAGGAAACGCGATGCTATCCAGCCGACCAATCACAGATCTTGCGGTCCGCGTCGCCGCGACGCGTAGTTACATTTTTGAGGAGGTGCGCGTCAGGGTACGGCGAAGGGTACGACGTATGGTACACGTCAATGCGTATGCTACGCCGTACCTTCTACGCGCACCCGACGCAGAAGTATAAATTGGCCTTTACTAGCTAGAGGCAGGTTAACTTGAGCTGTAATTTAGGCTTTTAATATGTGTACAGTATATGAGAGATTTTGATAGTATTGTAAAGGTTTTGCTGGCAATTTCCAAATGTGTGAATGAAAGTAAACTAATTTATTTAACCTAAAAATATTCACTGGACGGTTAATACATTGATTTCACGTGACGTCACATGACTCACACCATTATAGGAACGCCCACCTGTTCTCATGCTCTTATTTCATCATGCCCTCAATTGGTTCACTTTCTGTATGTTTCTCTTTCAACAACACCGCCTAAATTAGTTTTTAATAATAATGAACACCTGTAACTATTTTTCCGGAACTCAAATTATTCTCAGGTTTCTCCAGTCATATATAAATTACACTTGGAACAACCCTTGTTTTAGTTTTTTTTGTGAATTTTTTTATGTTAACATTTCAATTGTTGTTGTTTTTTTCTCACTTTAGAGAAAAAACTGACACAAAAAACAGCCAGGCCGCAGCATCCGAAGGGGTTGATCCTGATCCTGTTAAATCATAATGCAAGAGACTGGGATGGTGGAAGGAGCAGAAGAACCAGAAGACTTGAGATCTGGCAAAGATCTTCTGGTATCCGAGGGGATTGATTAATGTTGGCTACTGTAATAAATTATTAACATACATTTTTAACATCCCAGGAATAATTACTTTGTAAAATAGATTAAACCAGAAAACAGTTATTTTAAGTTGCAACAATATTTCAGAATATTACTCTATTTAATGTATTTATTAAATAAATGCAGCTTTGATGAGATGAAGGGATTTCTTTCAAAAGTATTTAAAAAAATTTACTGACCCCAAACTTTTGAACGGTAATGTATTGTGTATATATATATATTTTACATGACTGTGAATAAATGAAATTATTTGAAACATATGACTTCTAATGTACTACTTCGTCTTTCAACAAGTGTAATTATTTTGCATGTATTGTGGCAAATGCAAAGTACAACCAAACTAATCTTGTTGTTTGTTAAGGCCACAGGTATATTACAATACATCTTTGCATTGTCCGCAGTATGCCCACACTTTTCCCAGTGTACCCACAGTATGCCCACACAGTGTACCCACAGTATGCCCACACTTTTCCCAGTGTACCCACAGTATGCCCACACAGTGTACCCACAGTATGCCCACACTTTTTACAGTGTACCCACAGTATGCCCACACAGTGTACCCACAGTATACCCACACTTTTTACAGTGTACCCACAGTATACCCACACTTTTTACAGTGTACCCACAGTATACCCACACTTTTTACAGTGTACCCACAGTATGCCCACACAGTGTACCCACAGTATACCCACACTTTTTACAGTGTACCCACAGTATACCCACACTTTTTACAGTGTACCCACAGTATACCCACACAGGCACGTGCAGAGGGGGGGGGCTTTGGGTGCTCCAACACCTGCCCTTTTGCCCCTTGGTGCCCAAAGTGCCCTTTTGTCAAGGCAAAATTTCCTCTCCTTTTTTTTTTTTAATTAAAGGCCCTTTTGTGGATGCCTGCCCAATCTAACTATTAGTAAAATTAATGAATAATAATTTAGCCGTAAATAAAAAGACCCACATGATGACCTTTCACCTTACGAACTCATCCGGGACGATTCCTCACGCTGCACGCGCATTTTTTAATTTCGCGCGGCTACGCGCACTACCAGAGGATATCTTCAACTCTGCGGCTGCTGGTAAGTGGTGTTTCATTCTCAGCGAAGTGCTTTTGATGTTTGTTTACTTATTATTATTATTTTACAAGAACGACGTGAAGAGAGCATGCAGACAGAGATGTTGTTTATATTGCTGTGTGTAGGCTGTAGAAGTAACGTTAGCTTGCTGTTTGAGAGAGACAAGTTTCAGAGGGTCTGGTCTTTTTATGTTATTTGACTAAAAACTATTATTTATACTTTAAACTATTGTTATTATTTCTACAGTATTAATAAAAAAAAAACGTAGAGTGCCTTAAAAATTATTATCACAACACTGGTAAGGCTTACCAGTATCTTATGTTTTGTGTGCAGCAGCCTCTCATCTCCCCTAGCAGCTTGGGCAGAGTCTGCAGCTTTACAGCAGGTCAGTGAGCTAGTGAGCCAGTTCCAAACACTGTCAGCAATCTTTACATCTTGTCATGGTCACATAAAAATTGTTTAATCAGCTAATATATCTCCTATATGTTTGTTTTAATGTCTACAGTCTCAGATCAACTCCAGCAGTATCATCATCATCATCATCATCAGCAGCAGTAACAACAACAACAGCAAAGGCAGCAAACTCACTTAAGGACTTTAGTAAGAATTTACCAGAACAGGTACCACATTAATGTTAAAAATCTTGTAAAGTATTAATTGCTATGTTTTTATTTTCATTGTATAAATGTAACTCTTGTATTTTTGTAAATCAGTTTATGCCATGAAAATAGCCACAGATGCTGACATGGCATTAAATAAAACTATACTGTACTGAACGAAACATGGGCCACGTTGATTTTGTCCTACACAGTTTACTATTACAGCTGTTCTTTATTATTCTGTTTAACAGAGAAGAAAAAATCCATCAGGTTGGGACAACTTAAGATACTTCAGTTTCTAATCCCAGAGTTATTAATAGGTGCACATACATTTTTTTTTTTTTACTCTTAAACTTAAAATTAGTCTTTTCTGTTCTGTTTCTTTTTCAAAACTGCATCAATGCATTTGCTGCCGTATCGATACAGAATCATCCATATTGATATATTGCTGTGTTGATATTTTGAGCACAGCCCTATTTAAAGCCTTGTTCCATGTGCCCCCTTTTATACTTTGAGCACCTGCCCCTCCAGAGGTCTCTGCACGGCCCTGTACCCACACTTTTTACAGTGTACCCACAGTATGCCCACACTTAACCCAATGTACCCACAGTATACCCACACTTTGCCCATAGCGTGGGCTTGCTGTGGGCCCACAACTGGCCCCAATGGGGGCCCACTCTACTTAGTGTGGGCTAGCCCACAGTCAGCCCACACTTTGGGCTGTCCCGATGGGGCCCCAAAGGAGCATGTTTGCTGGGTTAGGCCTACTACAGGGTTAATTTTCAAAACGTAAATGTAAGAAACTTATCCAAGATGATTATGACGATGAGCACTATTATTTAACTGAAGTTATGATTACAAATGCCTTTATTTGAATGTATATTTATCCGCCGGGATGATAGAATTGACGTCATTACGTGATGACGTAAAAGAACTGGTGAACCGGTTTTTTGAACCGGTTCATTGAAACGAACTGTCCGAAAGAACCGGTTCGCGGAAAAGAACCGGACTTCCCATCACTAGTTACCACTAGAGGGCAACACTGGCATGTTTGATGTCTGAGTACTGCATGGGCAGACAATACAGGGGCGAGTGAGAAACACAGTGTTGTTGCAGCCTGTTAATAAAGCGGCTCGGTGAACACTCAAGGCGACAGTCTTTATTTATAAAAGAACACAACACAACACTGCAGATCTACATTTTAGAATCACTATGCAATGAAAATGTATTTATTCTACTTTGAATTTGTCCATGACAGAGTGGACATATTTTATGGTTTGCTTGTATATTGTCAGCTTGCAGTTAATTTATAAAAAGTGCTGAAGCTTGACCAATATGCATTTCTAACATCCTAAGGTCTCCTTAATACAACACATATGAAGTTAAATGGAAAATCTCAGATTTTTATTTTGGAAATTGTGAAGTCTCAAAGGCACTTTATGGTACACTTGGGATAACTTTGGCAAAATATGCTGTTGATCTGGCAAATTGTACATTCGTAAGGTTGCACTTTATTTTGCAGTACGTGTACTTACCTAAGAAAGTACTGGTAGGTAACTACATGGGTTAAGGGTAGGTTCAGGGTTAGTACCTATAGTTATTGTAATAACTGTAATAAGTACATATAATGTACATGGGCAACAGGACTGTAAAATTAAGTACTACATTAAATATGAATCGAATGCACATTTACTGCATTTTCAAACAGTAGCCTATTTATCTGTAGGGAAGAGAACTGAGCTTTGTACTGATCTTGTTGCTGGTAAAAGATCCACGTGTTGGGAATGCACAGAAATAACATCACAACCACTATATTCAGATTCAGAAACGTGTTAGGCTATTAATGTCACGACTACTTTTAGAATTGTAAACCTACGTGTAGCCTATATCATAGCATTCCTTATCAAACACGCAAGGTTAAACACGCCAGAATGTCATTTACAAATGGCAGAATGTAACACAATTACATAAAGCACAGAGAGAACCGCCACAATTAGCCTAGTTTTTTTTAACCTAATGAAACAGAAAAACATTTCCCCCCATTTGTTTCTCCTTTCTAAAGCATCTCTTCATTGATAATGCGGCAGGTGAGGTGAGACTCTACAGCTGTCTCGAAAGCTGGTGAGCTGACTACCTAGTCAGCATGGGCACATGCTCATAATCATATGATGACCAGCAGAACTGTCTAGGTAGGCAGCTCACTAGCTTTTGAGACGCAGCCCGTTGCATCCATAAGGAGAGAGTGATACAGAGCTTTTGTGCATCATTTACGTGTGTATGGATTGATATCAGCATCAGACTCACCGGAAACGTGGCGAATCTTTCAGGCATTCCTCAAAATCCACCGTCACTTTCATTTTGATGAAATAATGATAAGCTATTAATCGCACTGATGTCTGGAGGTGATCCCAAGAGCGCACGGACAATACAAAACACACAATGATTTATAATACTTTTGCGTTTAACGCACGAAATGCAACTCATTTACAGTGCACACGGTGGCATTTATTGCTGATATGGTCATGGTATTTATTTGTGTATGTATCCTATGATAAAGCATCCGACATACAGTTGCGGTGCGCCCCATCCGACTAGCGGAGATACCAGTCTTACTACAGTGAATGCTCCCCTCTCCCCAATACAATCTCATAGGCTACATGTTAATTAGGCAACGTGACGTTAGCCTATGGCAAGCCGTTTTAGCATTAAATGCCCCTGACTTTGTCAAATAAGAAAATTCGCTCAATTCTTAAAGGACAAGTTCGGTATTTTACACTTAAAGCCCTGTTTACAGATCGTATCTGATGAAATAGAACGGTTAAGATTAAAATTTGGACACATGCTGCTGTCCCGAGAATTTTAGGTTTATTTCGCTCCCCCCCCCCCCCCCCCCCCCCCCCCGTCCCCACCCCCACCCCCAGAATGGTTGTCTATATGCACTGGAAGATTCCGTCCTAAAAACACATTAAACTTTCGTTTACAAAGACGTGAAACTCACCGAGTGGTCAGGGGTGTTCACTGATATGTTCCCTCAAAAATCGCTGAAAAAGATGCATTCCAACAGGTTTTATCGTAGTTTTTGTCCAACTCCATTGACTTAATAGGACGTGCTGTGAGACCGCAGCACCTTTACGGTATTACTCCGCCGCTTCTTCTTCTGCTTCTTCTGTGTATTCAATGAAATGCCCGTGGTTTGCTTGCAATTGGCAAAGGTGAATTATCGCCACCAACTGGGCTGGAGTGTGTATTATTCAAGCTCTCAACGGAAGAATCACGGGTGTGACGCGTTTGGCAAAATAGGTCCACAAAAGCAAAATAAACCTAAAATTCTCGGGACAGGAGAATGTGTCCAAATTTTAATCTTAACCGTTCTATTTCATCAGATACAATCTGTAAACAGGGCTTTAAGTGTAAAATACCGAACTTGTCCTTTAACAGAGCTCAGATTTCTTTACACGCGTGTGTAAGTTTTTGGAATAACAAATTTGATGATATAGTATGGGAAGATTTCTGGCTTCTTCAGCAAAAAAATAATAATATATTTCATCTAATAAAGTGGTTGAAGTCTCTATTAAAATTATTCACAATTGCTACCCAGTTATTTATAAATGTGTAAAATTTAATAATAGTATTTCCCCCTTGTGCTCCTTTTGTCATCAGTTTGATGAGACAATTATTAATTTGTTTTGGGAATGTGTGTATTGCAAAAATGTTTGGGTTGACTTTTCAAACTTTGTTAAAAGTTGTCTATCTTTAAACTTCTGTATAAGCCCAAAAAACAATATTTTTTTTGGTGACTCTCTGAAATTAGACCCTTATCATTTTAAATTTGTTCTTAACTTGCTACTTTTTCTTGCCAAATTTTATATTCACAAGTGTATTTTTATTTAATTTTTAAGAAAGATCTAAATTCTTTGAGGAACTCTAAAAACTCTACTGCGTAAGACTCTGCAAGTGTCAATCATTTAAGATAGTTTAATATTCTTTCTGTTTATGTAATGTAACCCTCTGTATTGTTTATTATCGTCTTGTTTTTGTATTTGTTATTATTGCATAAAAAAAATGCCCCTGACTCTACTAGTCATAATTTAGTTTGATTAGTCAAAATTCCAATTCCAGATATCTATTCTTCATTTTAAATCGTTGTAATTGGATTTAAGATTTTAAGATTGGATTTCACAATAGACATCATTTCAAAACAGCTTTACAGAAAATGCATGTCTACATCACAATTTAGAGTGATCTGTTACCAGAGGAGACTGTGTCAAGTTATATATTTCAGAAATGTACATATACAAATCACAGTTAAATGTATTAATTTAAACAATGTAATAATTTAAGGCAGAAACAATGAGCTCATTGAAGTAATGAATACTTGTTTGTTAACAAATGATTATGACATATAGAAAATTGTAGCATTGGTGCTTGTTGATTCAGAGTCAGCTTCATCTGAAGTCTTTGCAGGAGTCGGCACTGTCTCTTCACAGGTATTGGGCATCTAAAGTCTTGGTTTCAAACTGGAGCTGACATACTTTTTAGTTACCTCAAGATGGGCATCCCGAGATAAAACAGAGAAGCAAATGCTGTTCATAACATTAATCAAGGATAATATTGTGCATTTGATCTGATAACTCTATAAGGTTTTGAGATGCATTGTATGAATGCTAGTCTAAAGAGATGTGTCTTTAATCTAGCTTTAAACTGGGAGAGTGAGTCTGAGCCCCGGACATTATCAGGAAGGCTATTCCAGAGTTTAGGAGCCAAATGTGAAAACGCTCTCCCTCTTTTAGTGGATTCTAGGTACTATCAGAAGCCCAGAGTTGTGTGACCTTAAAGAATGTGATGGATTGTAATGCGATAGAAGATCAGTTAAATACACAGGAGCTAAACCATTTAGGGCCTTATAGGTCAATACTTTGTAATTGATACAGAACTTAATAGGTAACCTGTTCCATTGGAAAATATTTTCTGATATCTAGTATTGACTAATTGTTATTATTAAAGATAATTACAGTATTAAAATAATTTGATTTTGTACTAGGCATAATTCTAACTAGAGATATCTCAAATTACAATTTTACTAATAATAATTAAATTAGAGATATCTCTAATTGAATTACCACTAGTAACAATTATAATTCAAGATATCTCTAACTGGTGTTCGACAAGTCATAATTCAAATTTAAGATATCTTTAATTCATCTTAAAAGATATCTGAAATACATTTTTAGATATCTGAAAGTAATGTAGTACTACTATTTACTACTAGTAAAATTACAACTGTCGATATCTTGAAAATTATTTTTTAGTAGGCAAAACTTAATAAGAGATATCTTGAATTGGAATTCTTCCTAGTCAAATCTCATTTAAAGATATCTGCAATTTAATTATGGATATCTCAATCTGATTTTTGACGAGGAAGATCTTTCTTTGGGGATATCTGCATTAAGCTTTGTGACTGGGAAGAATTTAAATGTATATATCTGGAATTAACATTCGTAATAGTCAAAATTACTTTATAGATATCTAAAACATGCATGCAAATACACCTTTGCTAAGACCCTACCTTGGAAACTGTTGTCATCATACATTTTGTATTGGAAATTACAGTATATAATGAAGGTCCTGCACCTTTGGTTATTTTTTAACTGCTTTAAACAGAAGTAATTCAAAAGTATATGAATATAAAAATTTAGCTGAGGCACGTGTGTGACATAAGGTATGCAGAGAAGACTCAAGAAGGGTTTTGTTCTATTCTATATCTTAAAGAAGGATAATGTTGAGATGTGCATGCTGTGGATTAAATTGTGTTTACCTTCATTCCCAAGCGAACACATAAAGTCAGTAAGGATTTTTACTCATATCTGGTGCAACATCTGTCATATTTTTTAAAGAACTATTGACTGCAGGTGATCCACACTGAAAACAGCAGATTATCACCATCACAGATCTCTTGCTATAATACAACACTCCCAACTTGTGGGTTATTACCTTCATGACACGAGTAAATCTGCATTTATTGCAAGCCGGAATAGCTTAAAATGTTCTCAGCGTTACACGTCAACAATTATGATTAGAGAACTCTCTAATTGAGTTCAAGGGATTTATGTGGTGAATATGTTTCCATCGTAGTTTATGCATGTCTTCTTTTCGGATAAAACATTATCTGCTTAAATTGAGCACATACGTTTTTTTGTGCACATTTTTAGAATTTATACGCATCTTGGCATTTCCATCTAGCTAGTGATTTCTCAAAATTCACATAAAATACTGTAGGTGGATGGCAGAATAGCTAGTTTAGAATACAATATAAAGTTTTTTGTCACTTTAAATTGTTCACTTTATTCAAAACTGATTATTTGTTGGTCATCAATAAAGTTTTTGCATAAATTAGATATGGATCTTATTTCAGCAAATTACCTCTCATTGTTAAATCTATCTATTAAATTAAAATTGCTTAATCTATTAAATCTATAAATCTATTGGATGGTAGGTATTTGACATTCTCACATATGTGATTGTGTACACATCCAAGTGAGTTTGATTTGTATTAGACAAATGTGGCTACAGTGTATCTAAGTTTGAGAGATCTAGCAAAAACAACCACTGAGTTAATGATGCTTAAACAAAAAGTGTTACTTCCATCCCCGGTCTCCCCTAAGAGGAAATGTCACACATCTTAAGGGGGTCTTGCAGTATTGATTTGGAGAAGGAGGGGGCCTTGGAGTAAAAAAAAGGTTGAGAACCACTGATTTACAGGGTTTCTTTTAACAGCACAAAACGAAGCAGAAACACACAACATTAGTTTGGAATGTTTTAGATGACATGGGGTGAGTGACGTAGATTCCTAAAAAATTTACTTTTCCATTGTTTTTCAATGCAAACGCGCTAGATGGATGTCTTTAACCATTGCGCTCGGGTCTCTTGCGTCGGCGTCTTTTGCAGCATCTCGTGCATGACACAGCGTTCTAAAAACGTGGTGATCAAATTAAAAGAAGTTCATTTTTTAACTTCTATAAGTCACATTTCTTGAAACCATCACTCACTTTCTCAAAACCTTAAACACAAAACCAAATTTTCAAACCACATTCAGAGAACCTCTGACTCTTCGGGCAAAATCAAACAGTTGCCTCAAAACCATTTTATCTGTGCTCAAAATCAAACATGCTTTCAGATCATGCTTCATCATCACGTCTTCATGTTGGGTTCAGACTGAGGACTTTGTCCACATCACAGACAGTGTTATCTTGCAAAAAAAACAAAAAAAAACTAAAGCCACATTCACACCTTGCTGTTTCTCGTCCTCGTCCTCATCCTCTTCCTCCTTGTTCGGGGGTGATTTACACACTCTTCCTCCTCTCCCTCTTATATTGTTTCCATCCATTGTTGGTATCAACATTCAGTGCAACATTTTGAGTCCGTTTTGGCACTCTGAACTGACTTGTATTATGTACAGTTGGTTTGGTCACATCCAGTGGTGTAGTCTAGTTTTTTGTAGTGAGTATACTGTAATCCCCCCCCCCCCACACACACACACACATACACCCACCCCGCCTCATACTCGCCCGTCCCAGAGCGTCACCCCATAAGCACCACCACACTCACTAATGCATACAGTATGCATCGACATGTAATTGAGAGCATTATGAAATACTAAGTGTTATCAACATGTCAATTTATTATAAGAAACACAACTCAGCCAGTTAAGAGCTACATTTAGCCTTAGATGTTACATGAATATGGTCCCTGAACCACAGGTTTTATCAGCTGACAATACAAAAATTAAAACATTATACAAATACAAATTTGCTTTTAGAAATGGTGTTTTTGAAAAAAAGAAAAAATGGTGTTATTGTTTTGGCAAGTTTACTGTTGAAAAACTTTGTGTGATATTCCCTTAAAATAACTTTTAATAGATTGTATTATTAGTATTATTATTTTAAAATACATTTTACTGTGCAATTTCTTTCTAATTTCTTTGAGTTGGACCGAACTTTTATTTTGGTGGGTTGTACACATTTGAGTTTCTGTGTGTTTTAATAAACTATTATTATTATTATTATTATTAGGCCTACTTGAAGTATACTCTACTGTGCAATAGTAATATATTTCTGTTATAATTTCTTCACGTTATACCGAACTTTTATTTTGACAGGTTGTCGTAAAGACATTGCAGTTTCTGTGTGTATATGAAACGAATGAATGACGATAGTTTTATTAAATGAAATGGTGAAATTCTCGTGAAGTGACTTTCATAGCGGCTCTGCGATGAAGTGCACATATGTAGCCTACATCATGTCTCAATACAGTGAAACGCTGAAAACACCACGAGCGTGAGTCACGCGTGGTTCAGTCAAGGGGCAACATTCTGATCTGAAAAATGAAGCCTACCCGGAATTGCGAAAAACTGCAATACATCGAAAATCCGCTAGGGGAAGGTCCCAAAAGGGAGCAAATGTCCATAGCCCCCATGTTAAAATGTCCGTTTTCACAGCATAAAATCATGTTTTTACAGGTTGGTCCCATGGACTTTTATTGGATTTTTCGATAGGTTCCGAGTGCCTGACAACGGCGAGGGTAGTGAATTTTTTTCTAACTCGTTAGTTTAGATAGTATTTAGATATAAAATGTATGACAATAAGGGCGTGGTTAACTTTGATTGACAGCTTGATTGACAGCTGAAAGGCAGCGCCACGGAGAATGACAACATAAGAAGCGCCATTTTTTAATACAGTTGACATATAATACTACTGTTTCTGTATCATGAAATGTAGTTTTAAGAGTTTTTCAGGCGAGAATGTAGTTGTTTAAAGCTCAAATCTGTGGTTTATTTATAAAGATTTATGAAAATTGTATCCAGTTGTGAGATCCAGCGATGACCGGGCGCTCGGCGCGATGTACCCCGCCTGGAGCAGCCTTTCATCGGCTAGACGTTTTGAGGTTTGCCGCTGACTCTGGCGTCTCTGTAGTGGTTAAACATGAGATATAATTCGTCTTGTCTATATCTAACGGGCGATTTTTGGTCTCGTGGGCAATCGTTTTGGCTGAGGGGAAGTTTCATAACTTTATAAGCTATATTTAACTTGTACCGTTGTATTAGAGATCGAGCGCATGACTTTTTATGTTTGACTGAATTGTTTGCTTTATTTGTATAGCTTCTTGTAACTTTACCTTTTACTTATACTTTTATAATAGCTAATATTGATAAAACTGAAATTTAACAAAAAGAGACTGGGTTGAGTTTTGTCATTTTAAATTTTAATACAAAGAAGATGATCTGTAATGTTGTTTACTGCAACATCTGTTGTTTAGTACAAATGCACATATTGCCTGGACCATATTCAAATGTTTAATATTTGTATATTATATTTAAAACGAAAAGAGGCAGGTTTGTGTTTTATATTTCGTTTTGTTATAAATAGGCAAACGTTATGTGCAGTGAATATAATCAATACGCGTTGCCTGAACCACATTTGTGTGGCTATAATGTTTAAGATTTCTTTAAATGAAAACGAAAAGAGTTAGTATGGTGTTTTATAACATATTTCGTTGCCTAAAATATACACAGAGATAACCGGAGTAGGAGTAGCAGAGCGAGCTGAGTGACGCGCGCTGCGTCAGAAGGTGGGCGGGGTTAGGGTTTCCCAAGATTTTCCAAGATGGCGCCGCCCATACCCCCCATAAACGGCTTCAAACCCGTTCTTCAGAAAGTCTATGGGTGACGTCACAGACGCTTTGTCCATATTTTTTACAGTCTATGGGTTCAGTATGTGTGTGTGTGTGTGTGTGTGTGTGTGTGTGTGTGTGTGTGTGTGTGTGTGTTTGTGTGTGGAGCACACATTGAGCGCTAATTCATTCCCAGAGACGCGTAGAACAATTGCAGTCTCTTTTAACTTTAATATTCACAGACACTAGTCCATATCGAGATTTGATTCATTGTACAGCCCTACTTTTGATTTATTCATTCAAAAATAGCTAAATTCTGTGACTGGATTCCGCGATTCTATCCGTGTCGCTTCGCAAACACAGACGGGGTGAATTTATGAATGAAAGTGTGAAAGTTCTGACACAAAACGAAGTTGTTACGTATCCTCACGCTTTTTTTAAGTGGGTATACGGAAATCCTTGGCCTTTTCTAGTGGGTATACGGCGTATACCTGCGTATCACGTAGCCTAGACTACACCACTGGTCACATCATTAGAAATAAGTGTGAACAATTTTGAGTCGTTGTGTGTAAACGATGACAACTGTGTTTTACTTTTGTGCGAAATGTGTTTTAGTGAGTGAGAATGTGTTTAGAGTTTTGCACAAAGAGTGTATTAGATTTGCAAATAGTGTTATAACTACCTGAACTTGTTTTACAGAAAAAGGTTTTATTAGACAAATTGGTTTAGGCTATTGAGATGGTTCAGGGTTTAGTGTTTTAGCAATTCAGAAAAACTGTAATTAGATTAATTATCTGAATGTGCTCCTCCCGAACTTTGTTAATAAAACATAATTTTAAAAAGTGCGTTAAGTCACTTTGTGCATGCACGTTAATACATGCATGGCGTAAAAATGCATGACATTACCGCACAAGGAGTAGCCGTACTTGGAGAAGCTCTTAACAATGGTCTGACATGTATAATACACCAACCAATTGTGATTTGACAAATTGACAAATTTTATTGAGCAATGTAAAGTGGAGTGGTAACTTCCCGGTCTTTTGGAGCTCTACTGTCTGTTTTCCGTTTAGAAAACAACAGTATTATTCAAAACAGGCTGAATGGACCCATCTCTTTAACCTAGCAAATAACACATGATCACATTTCTATAGTTCAAATCCAGGATTGTTACACTGCATAAATTAGGTCAAATGGACCCAGGAACACTTCCCAGAACATCCATATCCAGACCAATTGGCAGACCTGCACCTAGAGATGACCACAACGCAGCCCTGAATGTCAGCGGACCCCATGACGACTAGACGAGTCCTAGAGACAGATACGAAGACCTCGTCGACCAGACAAGTCCTCTGCACAGACCCCTATGGCCAGCTTCACCTCCTCCCCTCATGCCGGCATGATGTATCCCGATCTTCAAGCAGGAGTTGGATGAAAAATTCTGAGTGATATCAATCCACAATCAAACTTGTGATGCAGTCTGGAATCATAATCACATCATGTTCGTTGGTTTGACCAGAGGAGAACTGGACCCTGACTGACCTGGTTTCTCCCAAGGTCCCCTTATTGGATGAGAGCTGAACAATGACATGACACTACTGCCTTTTTAGAGTTGCTTTGCAACATTGACCATTATTTTCCCGTTTCACTGTAAAGCTGCTTTGAAACAATCTGTATTGTTTAAAGCGCTATATAAATAAAGGTGATGATAAATAAATGGAGGTGGTGGAGACTTTGTGGAAGTGGTGTTTATTTTTATTTTTTTTGCAGTCAGTATCACACTTAACCATATTAATTTGCAAAACACCACAGGTTTTTCCCTATTACTCACATTGCATATATATTTTAGGACTACATTTTTAGACCAATGTTACAACAAATGTGCACTTACATCAAATTGAATCCCTACCGGAGTACATACAACACAAGTGTCCAATTAAATACCATATGCAGATTTTACAAACATTTTACACATGGATACTGGCACGTTCCAACCTTACAATAGGCAACCCCCCTTCATTTACACAGCAGTTCTTGTAAAACAAACAAAATGCTGATTAGTATTATTATTTGTCACATCATATGACTGCTATCTTGCTAACTGTAGAGATTCTTCAACTGAACTTAATGGTTTAAATGAAGTTAAGCCCAGATGCCTTTTTCTAGTCTTTCCAACGTGTTATATAGTCATTGTCAGTTTTAGAGTTTTATACTGGTCTCAAGGGTGGCATATCACACTATACAGTAGAGAAGACATTATTTGCAAGATCAATAGTTTGTAAATAGTAAATAGTTGATATATCTGAAACAATCACTGAAATTCCATGTGCAAAAATAAGCATATGAAAACATTAAATGAAATGCATAAGATGAGACAAATGACACTTTAAAACATTTCTTAAAGACATCAAATAGACGTTCAGTGTATGTAAAACAGTATTCAAGTGTATGGGGTACTTTGGGCAGTACCTTTACATACATAAGAAGCAAGCAGTGGAGTGATTGTAAAGTAAAATTCTCTGCCAGATGTTTTCTTCAAATGGTGGGTCCCAAAAGTTTTGATGCTTTACAACTAATTCTTGCAAATAATTAAAAAGCATCTATCAATAGTCAACAAAATATTAAAGCAAAGGTCCTATTTAAAAACATAACAGATCCAGTATTTGCAACAAAACAAAGCAATCACTCAGCCAAGCTAATATATAGTCCAAAAATCACTTAATAAAATGGTATGTTTGTTAAGGGCTCAATGCTTCCCATTGGGAAAACAAAATAATCATTAACATATCTGCAACTTCTAAAGTTGACAAACGCCATTCCCGAAGTGATTATCTCTCATTCAAAGGCTGCATATGCTAAAAGATTTAAGGCAAAAAACCAAAAAAAAGCTCAAATGTTACAAAGCACACAAGGGTCGAAGTGTTAAAACACTGGCATCAAAAAGGTAACTAAAATTCACTTAGGAAACTATTCTCTGAATGAGGGTGAATTTCATGTTGTTTCAAAATAGAGATATTTAAACTTATGGCACAATCCCTGAAAACAAAACCTTCACTTAACACTTCCTGAGGCTAAAGCAAAATATGTCCAATATTTCAACTTGAACACTTAACATTCCCAAATTAAAAGAAATGTGCATTTGGCAGATTTCAGAACAAAAGCCTATAAAAGTCAAATAAAATCACATAAAACTTAGTTCATGGTTTACTGGTGCAGAGGAGAAGCCTTTATCACCATTGATACTTCTGTTTGGTTAAGAATAAACCTGTGGAAATAAAAATTGAGTTGGGATAATTCATACAAGTGCTGAGGGTCTCTTGAGCACAGCACTGTATTTCATAGGAGCTCTATCTGCCTTCAGCTGAACATTCAACAGGGTGAAGATGGAGATCTCCTGCAGAAGAAGACAACACACCATTATCCACTGCAAGAAATAACCATGGTGTGTGTTTGCTAGGATGTTCCAAGATGTAGCTAAGGTGTTGATCTGCAGTTTCTATGATATTTTGAGTGGTTTTGGCTCAGGGTCAACCCAGACTTTGTTGGTGCCCTGGGAGAGATTTTAGATTGGCGTCACTGAAACACTGGCATCACTAAAATGGATTCAAATTACTTAAATTTATACAAATAACAAATTTGACAAACAACCTGTTCCAAATTACTTTTTAATTATTATTATTTTTTTAAATGTACACAAGAGTTACATGAACCATGCAGTACTCAGAGATTTAAGTGGAAAATATTAGGGGACGTAAATATTATGTCTGGATATTGTTGACTACCTCACAATACAATATGTATCATGTTAGAAAGTGAAACTGTGTGACAAAGTCACCTTTCAAGTCACCTTTGTTTATACAGCTCTTTATTCAATACATATTGTTTGAATGTGCTGCTTTGAACCAAAATGCTTTCGTGGTGTAGACGCTCATGTAGGGCTGTGCGATTGATCGCATTTCGATTCCGATTTTCCAACGATTATAAAAACAAGATAATCAAGCTAAAATGATTATTGTGCCGCTGCCGCATTCCGTCCAAGCGCACTTTTCTTTCCTTCACAGCGGTGTGCTTTCGTTCACAAGTGAGTGTTGTAAAATGCAGTCTACTGTTGCTTAAACTGCGGGACATGCTTGATATTAAACAGTGTTATTAAAAGTGCATTAAGTTGCGAAAGAGATGCTGTTCCCTAGCCGGCCTCCTGTGCGTGCGCTCCGAGATGGGGAACGGGCATAAGCAAACTTTACTGTGGGCTTCAGATACGCGCCTAAACGGTCAAATAGCCTACACACAAATATGTCGAAATGCCGTGTTGGTAAGTATCCTCAAACAGTCGGTTATATCTTAAGTGAATGTAAACATTTTGAGAAAGCGTGTTTGAAATATGTTGGATCTGTGCAGCTCTTGAAGTCATTAATGTTAATCAAACAACAAAAGACAAAGATAAAAATCACACATTGCTCTTGAATGAATAACTTTTGTAGTTTTAAATAAGGATTAGTCTATATTTAATGTATACAGCAGTGTTATTTTACATTTGATTACTTTATTAAATTTCTGTTGTAGGCTATTACTCATCTGAATACTACTGTTAGTACATCTTCCTGAAAAACCTAAAGCACTTCATTTAATTTGTATTTTTGTTCTGTTGTATTTTTTGTCGGTTTTGTTTGGAATTTGTTTCTTTGTTCTTATTGTATTGCTGACTGTTTACTTGTCTTCTGTAACTGTTTTGAGGACTTTTTACTTACATTAATAGACCTAGTATAAGTTTTAGCTGAAGTATCGATAGTTGTGAAATGTAATTTTTTTTATTTTAAATTACTCGTATCATGAAATAAAACTTTGATCATATCACCCAGTAATAATAGTGCTAAATAATTGTGATTTCAATATTGACCCAAATAACCGTGATTATGATTTTTGCCATAATCGAGCAGCCCTACGCTCATGTGGGCGAATGCGTTCGAACAGACCACAAAAGACCGCCTACTCTCCTAAAGAGTAAACATTATGGGAAGCGCACTAGCCAGACGGGATTTAAACTGGAGACCCAAGTTTGGTTTGAAAACGAAAAACGTACCAAGCACAATGTTCTCTCACCATTCCTGATTTCTAAAATGCACGGCATGGTCGGCATGGTCTTGCGGCTGTCGGAGCAGAAATGAAAGCTGCTGCTCACCATATGTTTTTCTGTCATCTCTGAGCGCACCATTATCTTTTTCCAACCCAGAGTACCTGTGTTGCCATTGCCACGATCCGGCCTTGTTTTAGCTCTTGTTAACTGGGTTTTCTGAGAACACTGCTATTTGGTTACTAGGGTGTTCTAAGCAGCTGCCAGGGCGTTGCTAGGTTCTGAATGGTTTTAAGAATGTTGATACACTATATGGAGAAAAGTATTGGGACACAACTCTTAAATTATTGAATTCAGCTGTTTGAATCAGACCCATTGCCAAAGGTGTACAAAATCAGACAAGAGTTCAGTGAATTGAACAAGTGTGGCACTGTGATAGAATGCCACCTTTGCAATAAGTCAGTTCGTGAAATTTCATCCCTGCTAGATATATCATGGTCAACTGTGAGTGGTATTATTGGAAAGTGGAAGCATTTAGGAATGGCAGCAACTCATCCACGAAGCGGAAGACCTCACAGAGCGGGGTCACCAAGTGCTGAGGAGCATGGTACATAAACGTCACTAAAGCTCTTCTGATTCCATAGCCGAAGAGTTCCAAACTTCCACTGCCATGACATTCTACTGGATGAATGGGCAAAAATTCCCACAGAAACGCTCTAAATTTATTTAGAATGCAATGACACTACAGTCACTGTTGGTGTAATGGTCAGGTGTCCCAATACTTTTGTCCATATAGTGTATATGCAGTTGGTACGGTGTCCAGACAGTTTCTTGGGTGTTGCTAAGCGGTTGTTAGGACGTTCTGAGTGTTTTTATGTATTTTATGTGGTTGCTCGATTCTAAATGTGGTTTAGAACATTGTTAAGTGGATTGCTGCATCTGTTATAAACGTAAAAGCATATCTTCATGATTAAACAGTTTTTTAAAAACATTTTGAAATTGTAAACATTGTTTGCAACTGCACTCATTATAAACCCACCAATACAACCGATATTGAGAAAATTAGGCTTTTAGCAAACAGAAGAAAGCTGCATCATTAGTAGCACACCTGTTGTATGGACTCCTTGCTTGGGTCACCTGTTTCCCAAAAAAGCATCATCTCTGGTCTTTTTCCCACTTTACGGAAGTTGACCGCCTTTAGTCCCTCTAATGACTTCAAGAGAAACAAAGCATGTTATTTATTATTCATTATTTCATGCATTATTAAAAAGCAATGCATGTTTTTTTCTGTTGTGGCCATTTATAGTGTGCTGGTTTATAGCTCAGCTGGATACCACATAACATTCAATGGATTTAAAGGTGTTTTCACAGCTGGCAAAATGGGCTTTTAATTAAACTTGGCTGCCTATGTGGTAGAAAGTTGAATCATCTGAATCATCAAAATCAACAAAATCATGGGGTTGGTGGTTCATTGTTTGTTCATCGTTGATTACTCAATATATCATGGGAGTATTACATTAAGAATAACTGTCTAGCCAGTATATCTTCAGACTTTCTCAAACAACGACCTTGCTAAAAAATACTGCTGATACATTATTATTTTCAAATGTTAAATGTTAGGCCTGTAAAGAGAAATCAAAGGTTAAATATTTTGGCCTGTAAAGAAAATGTTAGTTCATGATTCATTTTTTAAAATTCCCACAACAACTTGCACAACGTTCTTGAATGAATAATTTATTAGATTCACGCCGGTCTGTTATTGTAGGGACATCGACTTTACATTTTCACATCCCTAAACATATCCTTTCCACCCTTTTGTTTTAATTTATACTGGACATGAAAATGTTTGTTTATTTTAAAAATATATATTTGAATTAATTAATTTAAATTCTTCCTAAATCTGTTAGACACTGTTCATTTGTTCGCTTCATTTTACTGCGGATTTGTTTTTAAACAATACACAGTTCGATGCACTTTTCAGAGAGACTGAACATAAAAGATGCAGTTCCGACTATATTGGATCCGACAGTAATGTTGCAACACAAGAGTGTACATGTACTTACTTTACTTTCACTTTACAGAAAATTATGAATATAAAAACGACAGTGCGACAAACGACGGTACATTAATTCATAATTTGTTTACACATGCGTTTCATTTAAACACTAATATAATGTAATAACTACCTCACAAATACATAAGGAATAAATATAAGTAAAAATAATTAAGCAGATTGGAGTATCTTTGATAAATGAGGTGTATGGCTGAATTTCACTGGTTTACTAGTTTACTATTTAGAAGGAAAAGCTGTGAAAACAAATAGTTGAATAAGTAATACGTACATTACAGTAGATTCGTTTCTGCACTCCATAGCGAAGCACCAGCACATCAAAGGACTGGTCCAGGACCCCCATGACCATAGCTTCTGAATCCAGAGGACCACACTCCTACCAGCAACATCACACTCATTAATAAATGGTTTGTTTACCAACAACATTTCTGCCTTTGTAGATCAATAACAACTATGCTAACATTATATCAAGAGCAAAATGTATTTGCTCAAATTTGTTCAAAGTTTTTTTTATTACTATTTACATACAGAAGACTTTTACTCTATGTGCAAACTGTGCAAATGATAAATAAAACCTGACCTCTAGAGCATCTTTGCTATGATACATACCTTCACAAAGACAGCAAAGAAAAGTTCAGAGCTCAGCTCTTGAATTCTCTTTGAAGCAGTCTTCCTGTCATTGCAGTGGGATGACTGTTTGTGTACTTCTTCTCCTGAGAGACTCAAACGTGGCCCACAGTCTGTGATGACACAGATAGAATAAATATGAGGCTCCAGATAAAACAGCACTTAACTTAAAGTCTGCATGAACCAGAAGTTGTGCATTTCGGAATGAAACGCAATACAGAAAGATAAAAAAAAATAGAGGGCAGGGCTCACCATACCAAAGGGGAAGCACATTTTGAGATTTTGACTAAAGATTACGAAGATCATTTTTTTTCATTCGGTGGATTAACTTGCACTGGCATTCGGTGGATTAAGGATAATTTTACACTTTCAAATGTGTTCTAGTAAATGTTGACTAGAACTTGACATGTTCATGTAACTCATGTAACCTAATTTGTGACTCAATTACAGTGGGATTTATTAGCATCTTCTTGGTCGACTTTACAAAGGATGTGTTTGGATATCTTACCAATCGGTTACCAATCTTACCAATCGGGAGAAGGATATACAAAAGTATTTTGAAAACATTAGATGTGCCATGGAATACTGTGAAGGCCATCATCAACAAGGGGAGACAACAGGGCACCATAGTGACATTCCAAATGAAAGGGCACCTGTCCAAAATTGATGGATGCTAGGACTTACAGTAGCATTAATTGAGCTGGAGGGATATCTGGCAAGTATTGGTCACATGCTGCATGTGACAACAACATCCTGTATTCTTCATATGTCTGGGCTATTGTGTAGGGTGGTCATATGGAAGCAATTACTCACAAAAATAAAAAAGAAGAAAAAACATGTGGTCCAAAATGCAGCACCCAGAGTTCTTCCTAGAACCAGGAAGTATGACCATATTAGCCCAGTTCTGTCAACACTGCATTTGCTCCCTATTAAACATTGTATACATTTTAAAATCTTGCTGATTACTTACAAAGCACTAAATAGTTTAGCTCCCCAGTACTTGAGCGAGCTCTTAACGCATTATAGTCCTTCACGTCTATTGCGATATCAAAATTCTGGCCAGTTGATAATATGAAAATCGACTGACGGCGGTAGATCCTTTTCCTATTTGGCACCAAAACTTTGGAGTAGTCTTCCTAACATTTTCCAGGAAGCAGACACACTCTGTCAGTTTAAATCTAGACTAAAAATAACTATCTATTATTCAAATCAGTTAAATGATTGTTAGGCTGCATAAATTAGGTCAGCCAGAACCGGGAACACTTCCTATAAAATCCGATGTACTCTTATATCATAAGAAGAATGGAATCTATGCTTATATTAGTCTCTCTGGTTATCCCGAGTTTTACTGAAGTCAGCCGGATCCGGGCTGTATCCAGATCAGATGGTGGACCTGCGTCTAGACACGACCACAACGCATCCCTGAAGTGTCAGCAGAGATTGTGTCAACTAGACTCTCCCCTGTGAAGGCCTCATCGACACGACTATGGCGCTCGCTTTGTGTCATTTCTTTCCTAACCAAGCTTAAAGACGTGTTAACGTGCGTGTGGAGAACGTCTACCCGTCTGCCCGTCTTAACGTCTGCCCGTCTGCACGTCTGAACGCAAAACGTGCCTTGGCTAATTTTAAAATAGCGCACGTACTTTTATGCAGCTACTTGTATGATGGATTAATAAATGACTAACTTACTAATTGTATTTTTCTATGTACATTTCTGAAATGCATTTTCTGTAAAGCTGTTTTGAAACAATATTGTGAAAAGCGCTAGGCTACAGCTAAATTTGAATTGAATTGAATTGAATTGAATAGACTTGTCTTATTTGAGACACTGTTCGAACAGTGTGGGCTAGAAGACTTGATCATTTAGCTATTAAAGCTATTATTAAATTAGATGAAGTAATTTTCAGCAGAGAAAATCACATTAATAGCTATTTAACATAGGCCTAGCTTTTAACATCCTCGAAGAATATTAAGAAAATACTATTTAGGTTTGGATACATAAAAAAACGAATCTCAACAGTAAAAAGCTTTGAATGTAGGCCTATTTTGCAATATCAATTATGCACGAGCATGTGGGAATATGAAATAGGATATAGGCTACAATAATAATAATAAAAAAGCTCTATAGTAGAGTGGATGCATTACTTAATTATATTCTTAAATTCTATGTTATAAAAAATCGTTCTATGAACTTCTAGCAAGCTCATTTAAACCGAGTTGTAAATGCCAAAATGAACGGAGGCTAAATAAATATTAAACTACTAAATATCAATATAAAATTGCCGGTAGATGGCGCCAAGGCCCTGTTCTATTGAGATTACTGGTTGATGTTCAACCTATTCTTTCAAAAATACAAATATATATTTAACACCCACACAACTACTCCTTTTAGACAATTGTTCTGCTGTGGCAATGTTTGGAACTGTATTTTCATTGACTTTTATGTGAAATGCCAGTCATTAATATATTGTTTATTTACAGGCATTCTGGTTTTCTAAAAACTGCTCATTACAGAAACATTCAAACAAATATTTACAAATTTGTGTTTTACTTGGTATTTTTTGATATTCTTGGCATGTTGGCAATTCATTATATATATATTTCATTATATTTCTGTTACTCAGATGTGAAACATTATGTGAATTTAAAGTGGCTGCGTTATAAATAGAAATATGGGTATAGCCTAATGTATGTGCTGTTGTTGGTTCCCATGACATGCTACATTTTAACATTTTAATGACAGTGTCTTGGCTATAAATTTTGCATTTCACTAATGAAGGGGAATGTAAAGCATTAAATCAACCAGGTCTCTGAAATAGCTCAGAGGTGCATGAAGCTTCATTTGACAAGCATATATTGACAGAGCACAACTCCGTGTCACACATTTAGATAATGGAAGAACAACACAGAAACAAACAGGGTCAACAGTCTGGAAGAAGAGGAGTAATGATGTGTGGTGGAAGAAGGGTACGGAGGCAAAACAGTGGAAGAGGTCAAGATTGTGGACATGTTTCTAATGAAATAAGGACACTATTGCAGACAAGGTTATCAATCATGACCTTACAATGACTGAGGGTCAAAAGGTAAAGCCGAATGTTGAGAGAACAACAGTGTCTTCAATCATTCAAACGTTTGTACACAGAACAGGTGTGTAATCAGACATTATGTGTGTGTCATACAGTGTGTGTGTGTGTGTGTGTGTGTGTGTGTGTGTGTGTGTGTGTGTGTGTGTGTGTGTGTGTGTGTGTGTGTGTGTGTGTGTACCAGAGTTTCCGCTGGAAAACAAGTGACCGGCAGAGGTTTCGTTTTCCGGACATTTTGATGATATGCTGGTCAAAGATACTTAATTAGTAAAGTTGAGGAAAACTGGAGGCAGGCTATGCAACTTAAAAAATTACATAATCAGGCCGAATGCAACATGTTTATTAGCCTAACTCATAATTATCAGCGAAACTTGATCAATGTTGCAGATATGTTTTGCTATGCATGCACAAACAAATGCCTTTCAACTTATGTGTGCAAAATTCAGAATAAAATGAATGTGCAGCAATTTGTACAAATAGAGAGTCTAGGTATACTATAAGTGTTGTAGCCATTAAGCTCATTTAGTTTAATATTTGTTAAAATATTATAATGTTATTTTTTTATTTATGTTGATTATGAAAAGTGAACAGCACAAGTAAGATAGGATGCGCAATATCGAGAGACATGGAGCGGGTCATTTTGACCACTTAATTAAGTTTTGTTTTGTAGAAAGACTTTTCTGAAGTGAATTTCGTTTTGTATAAATTGTATCTTAATTTTAATAAAAAAAAAATTTATCAACCGATTGCCTGGAAATATAGCAGACGATATAGGCCTAATCATGCAGGCGCCCGCGCGGTCACTTGCATTGCTCGTGAACTGGAGCGCATCTCATCCTAATTTAACAAAACTCAGCATAGGCCTCACAGACATGAAATATATCTTAAGAAAGCTTGAAATGTCTTTTTAACAATTTAAAACTAAAAGAAATAGGCTACTCTCTGATTATGTAATCATGTGCATTTCTCTCTATAGGCGCGTTCACTACGGAGATGGCGATCGTCAACTTCATCTTTACAGCTGTTGTTGCTGTTAATAAACTAAAAATAATAGGCCTATAATTTTATTAAACAATAAATTAAATGAAATTGTAATTGTATTAAAAAAGCAACAAAAAAATCCTGTTTAAGTGTTTGTTTTTTTTATTTTTATTTTTTATTTTTTTTTACCTATGCTAATTACGCATTAAATTCAGGTTGGCTACTGAGTCGCTGTCCTCAGTGCCCAGAAAAGCGCTGAAACGGAGATGAAGGGGAAACCGTTCTTATTTATTTTTTGGCTTATTTTAACTGGGCCATCCAGTTTTCTGGAGGCCCACCTAATCAAAATCCTGGTGCCGCAAGTGCTTCAGCGGTCTGATATCAAGAAATAACAGACCGCATTCCACATTGGAATTCAACCAAGCCATGTAATAATGTTTAATAACTTTAAAACGGTAGAGCCTGTTCCTTTATAACATAGCCAAAGGTCGGTGTATTTTTGCTTTATACATTTTAGGCTTATTCTCAAATTCAGATTGTGTTGGGGGGCGGGATTATTAGGCAATTTTAATCGGACAATTTGACCGGAGAGATTTAATTTTGTCTGACATTTCAACGGAATTACAACGGAAACCCTGATGTGTACATATGTATGTCATTGTGATATAAAGAATATAAATATAAATGGTAGCCATATAGTTTAAATCTGAAAATACTGAACACAAAATACTGAGCATATTGTATAACATGTACTTCATTAACTGCAAAATTGTTAAGTGAATGCTTTTTACTGTAATTCTTATTTATGTAACAAACTTTATTTCCCAGGATTTAAAGATTTAGTGTAGCATTTATGATTATTGTGTGTGCTTAAGAGCAGAGTAAAGGTATGGGTATCTCATGTGGTAGACAGGAATAGGACCAGCATGCAGACAATACCATATAATAAAGCAGTCATACTCTGACCATTTAAGTCTATTATTCTGTTATTAAAAGATGCTACAAATGACATTACAAACTCTTCGTTTTGACATAAAAATCCATTTAAAAAAAATCATTCAGTCATACATTTTACTTAATATTTATCTTGTGGAATAACTTCCAAAGATGCATGCAGAACCCATACAAATCTGTAAGACATTTAAAGCACTGAAAATATTTTACAAAAGCAAATGTATACTATATCGAACATTGCTCCTTTCAGAAATTGTTAATGCATTGAGCCCTTAATGTACAGGAATAAATGACCCAAGACTTACTGAAACTTCTTACAAGTATATCAAGGAGTGGAAATGGCTAATGAGCAGATGAGTGTCCCTTTGCTGCCACCTACTGACTTTAGTGGTCATTTACTGTCATTTTTGTTTTAAGTGTTTGTTTTTCCTGCAGGTGAAAACAAGATGCATCCATTTAAGCCTTTTACTTTATTTATCAGGGCTGTCAATTGTTTTGCCTGAGTTGGGTGATATATTTGTATGCTCTTAACATAGTAGCAAAAAAATTTGCAGTATGACTAGGCTAGATTTAATAGAGTGCTAGGCTTTATAAAAACTGTAGTGTAGCTCTATTAAATAGTATATTTATGTTAAACTATTTTAAATTGAATGATTAATGACCTGTTCAGAATAAGTATAGCAGTAACCAGCAATCAGAAGTATGATAATTAATTTTAAATTTTAATTAATTTTAAAAAGTTTAAAATCCAATACGTTTTAAAGTGGTTTCAGATGGTTAATTAATAGCCTACTAAATGCAGCATCTATGAATGAACTTGAGGCATGCAGACCGGCTGCTGCAGGGCTTTAACAAATCTTAAACAAACAAATATATGACCCACTTTTTCTGAATTTTACTAGCCCATTTTATTTGTCTCTCATCGTATACATGACAATATACTTTTATCTATCATTGGGATACAAAATGCATACTTAACAGACATTCATCATTATATAAATAAATAAATCCAATTTAGTCCTAAGTAAACTGCCAAAATAAGATTATCTATAATGTCTATAACAGTAGCCTAAATGTAGCCTATGAGAAAATAAGGAAAATAAGGCGGGCAGACGTGCAGACGTTAAGACGTGCAGACGGGCAGACGTAATCCACACGTTAAATTCTAACGTGACGCCGCCGTCACGTCTGTAAAGATCAACAGCTACACGTTATTGACGTGTCTACGTGACGTGATATTTGCGTGTACGTCTCCATATAAAACAAATGGAGACGTACACGCACGTATACACGTGTGTTATCTGTCGTGCTTGTCAGTCTCGTCGCCGAATGGAACATTTCGAGCGCCATAACGACAGCCATCGGCACTGATCCTCAACAAACCCGTCTCCATACCGGCGTGATGACTCAATCTTCAACCAGATGGAACTGGAAAAGTATTCTGAATGTTCTGATCCAATCTGACTTCTGACCTGTAATGCTGCCTGAATCATAATCAATTGTTTTTCCCCCCTCTATCCTGTCACCTGATGGAATTTTGGTTCCTTGCCACTGTCGCCTTTGGCTTGCTTAGTTGGGGACACTTAATATTCAACAATATTATTGATCTGTTATCACTGTAAAGCTGCTTTAAAACAATCTGTTTTGTAAAAAGAGCTATATAAATAAAGGTGACTTGACTTGACTTAAAATAATTATGGTTTAATGAAACCAAATTGGTTTGAACTTTTGGGCCATGATTTTAAAAGGTACGTTTGGCTCAAAAACAATACCGCTCATCACCCAAATAACACCATACCCAGAAGCTAGGTGGTGCAAGCATCATGCTATAGGGCTCCTTGTCCTCAGCTGGGACTGGGGCAGTGAACCACTCCAGTTCTTGTTAAAACACACTAGACATGCTTATTCTGTGCATTTTGATCACTTTTTGTGGGAAATCATATTTGTTTTGTCCATCAAAAGTGTGCTTTCACTTTAATTGAGCGTGAGTAGTGCAGCAAAAATAGACTCTGTGCCGAAACCCCTGATTCACTGCTGCTCTATTAAATGCTGCATTGCATGGTGGAGCATTTCCCTCACTAGTGAGCAGGCAGCAGGACGTTGAGAACCTCTAGTGGAGCATTACAGAAAGCCTTCAGTCAAGCAATAGTCACATGCACCATGACTCTTGAACACGAGTAACTCACCAATGGAGGCGGCCAGTAGACGGTGCACTATGACATCAGCATAGCGTCGTATAGGTGAAGTGAAGTGTGTGTAAAGAGGCACATTCAGAGCATAATGACAGAAGAGCTTCTGATCCTTCAGAGCTCCAGAACAGAAATACACCGCCATCTAAACCGGAAAACGATATCAAATAATTCTGATTAGATCACAAGACGTTCAACAGTCACCATTGCTTCAGTTCTAATAATCTGACACATTAGCGCTGTTACAATTCAGAGTAAGCTGCGCAACCAGGATGGAATTGCCGCTTCTTATACACACACACAGGCTGTTCCAAACAGCAGGTAGAAAATTATGCTGCTTTGTAAGAAAAATATATTATTAAGTGTTCCCAAAATGGTGGACTACAGGAACGGCTTAGTTACGAATAGAGTTATTGATACTGGATAAAATACATATTAGTACTGAATAAAATGCAATGATATAATATTCAGTAATATTATCGATTTGACTGCACTGACACTATTGTATGAGAACAAAACTTGAAAAGAATTGAGCCGGATGACACCAATGTAATGCTGCATTATAGCCAATTCGACTTGGTTTCATACAGTCATTGATTAATTTTGCAACATCAACAATGTTATTGAACTTAATTCTCAAAGTGGATAACCTGCTTTACCGCAGAATTCTGATGTATCATTGATCATTATTTTCCTGGTTATTATTGCACAGCTGCTTTGAAACAATCTGTATTGTATAAAGCACTTTATAAATAAAGGCGACTAGACTTTAATTAAAAAGGAACGATAATGCCCTTTATTTAAGTGTTCAATGTATTTTTATGCTAAGAGTATCAAGCTAGAATCAATCTTTAGGATAGGTAGCTGCCAATAGGTATGTTTCCATCCAAAGTTGCGCATTTAATTTAAGCACAAAATTGGAATATCGCATAAAACATTTATGAATAATGAAGAGTTTGAACAGAGCCGAAGAGAACAAAATTGTCACTTCCTGATAAACTGGCGCTAAATATCATAAGAAAAATGGAAGTTGCTGCAGTAGGAGAAGCCACTGTATAAAATAACTTCACATAAAATAAATAACTTGCTCATGATTTGCGAATTTATGTGCATTTTGGCGTTTCCATTCAGCGTTATTTAAAGCGAATTATGAAAATGCGCATAAAAATAGATGGATGGAAACATAGCTAATGTAAACAGTGAAGCAGCTGAATAGGGTGTGAAAGAGACAACATCCTCTTCCCACTCAACATGGTGTGGACATATACATCAGAATGGATGAACAGAAAGTGGATTTAAACTGTTAATAACTGGAGCACATCTTCACCTGCATTGGCCTGGAGCACATGTGAGTGAGAACTTCTTTCCTGGCAGCTGTATACTCGTCATCCCCAAAGCTTTCATTCAGACTCCTCTGTCATAACAATAGACACAGATTAGAATGCGCACACAATTGTGCAAAAACACAAACACACACACGTTGGGTTTTTGTGTTTCATGAACACTCCATTGACAATTATAATGATATAATGAATTTTATACTGAACAAACTTTACACTATTTCCTTATCTTAACCTTTTCATTTATATATATATATATATATATATATATATATATATATATATATATATTTTTTTTTTTTTTTTTTACTTCTGGGTTACACATAGTATAAGCCCTAGTCCTTGAGTAGGAAACAAAACAATGTGTCAGTAGCTGATGCTAGGGGAACACCTTTGGGTTGTGCCAATTGTCTAAAGACCATATAGAATCACGCCAAGCTATGGGAACGGTTCACATATGGAAGGGGGAAAATCTCCTCAACCACCACCAATGTGCAGCATCCACCTGGATGATGAGACGGCAGCCATATTGCGTGAGAATGGCCACGACATATCATCGTATTGTGGAGAGGAGACAAAGTGATGAAGCCAATCAGTATATATACTGTATATATATATATATATATATATATATATATATATATATATATATATATTTTAGTGCTGTCAATAGATAAAAAAAAAGAATTAAATCACAAATTTTTCTTTGATTAAATCGCAATTAAAAACACGTTTTTATAAGTTTTTCATATATTTTATAATGTAATAATTTCACAGTTAATCTCCGAATTAATGTAGAAACAACAAAGATATATTATGATACAGTTTATTTTAAATACTTGTTTAATGGCATCTTTTCATGAATGAAGGACAGTATCACTGATACCAATACAGCTACGGATGCTTTGATGAAAATGACTGGCACGTGCACATGGCACTGGCGCGAGTCTTTCTGTGAGTCACTGACAGGACATTCACAGACCACAGAGAGTCAGGACCTGTTTAATGTCTCATCTGAAGGACGGTGCTTTTTTTTGACAGAATAGTGTTCCCATCACTATACTGGGGCATTAGGACACACACAGGTTGAGCACCTCCTATTGGCCTCACTAACACCTCTTCCAGCAGCAACACCGTTTTCCCAGGAGGTCTCCCATGCAGGTACTGACCAGGCTCAACCCTGCTTAGTCTCAGTGGGCAACCAGGCTACAGGGTGATAGCTGCTGGCTTAACAGATTAGATTTAAGCCACTGGCAAGTGTGGTCAGTAGTCTAGATAGATCAAGACACAGATGTTACTGAGTCTCAAGGGTGCCAGACCAGCACCTATGCACTTTGAGAAAGTTTGAGGTGCTAAAGCCAGACTGAAAGGAAGAACCCGATATCAGTATGCTTTGCCCCTGAATATATAAACATCCTTCAGGTCGACCTTGACAAACCAGTCTCCTGGTTGAATCTGACCCTAAAAAGGACAGAGTGCTCACGCATATCGTTTTTTTCTAGTCATAGCCGTGATGTTGTCATTACAGTTCGGTACAGGCATCAGAACCGTGTCTCCTCGCAGCAGATCTTCATGCGTGTGTGACGAAGGGATTCCTGATGCTGTTTTGACTCCTTTACACATTTTATAAGCTCTTCACAAGTTCTCAGCTGGTCAAAATACCATCATATGCAGTCTACGCACACACAACGAGCGCATTTATCCCAGCAAACACCATTGTTTTGGATGTTCAGTAAGTTCCGTCTAAAAATGGGCAACATGTCATAAAAGCCCACCAGTCAGGTTGTGGACATATCCCTATGCCTTTAGGTTCGGTGATAAAAAAAAAAGAACACTAAGCGGACCAGGACTAAGGACTTTTTTGGGGGTCTGGACCAAGCGAACCAAGCAAACCAGACTACAAGTGTGAACACACCCTCAGAGTCCTGTTCAGTTGCTGTTTGGTAAACCTGCACGTGTCTCGAGCTGATGGGTCTTGCTCATCAAAGACAGCGAGACATGAACGCAGCACTTTCATCTTAAAGTTGTCGCCACGCTTACAGGGTGAAGTGCCTTGCAGCACAGTTTGAGCATGTGGCACTTTACGTACCATGAGTGTCGTTGCTAAAAATATATAAACAGCGGCACACACTTGCGTTAACTCTCCAAAGTACTTTCACTGCGAGGAGAAAATAGTCCACTCGATTTTGTTGCTGAAGAACACTGAATAAGCAACACACTGAGCTGGCATGATTATATAAAGACTGTCAGCACCACCCAAAGGTCTTCCAGGCTTGTCGGAATGCAACAATATGGTTATGGAAGTAAAAATCCCAATATTTCTAATAACAATTTAACAACTGGCCATCCACTTTTATGTAGGATTTTTGATTGTGGCAATTGAATGTCAAGGTTTCCTTTAACAGTACTTTAACGTCTGTCTCAATGTTCCTGGTTTGGATCTGGAAGTCAGTTTGCCAATTTCGGTTTTTAATGCTGTTAACATAGTTTGAGATACCCACATGGAGTGCCCCAGATGAGGAGAAGTCAACGTCAAGGCCCATTTGGTCACAAAATTCCTGCAGGTCGTTGACCATCTTGCTCTGGGGTGGCGGGTGTCTCCGCAGTAGGGCTAATTCTGGGTATGTGCGGTAGATCTGATGGGCGACAGCCATGTTTGCCAGCAACATGAACTCCTCCACAAGTCTGTATGACACAGGGCATGCGATTCATTGTTCAGAAGCTCAATATGAAGGTGTTCAGGGCCACATGTTGTGCAATACCAGAACAGGAGGTGACCAGTTCAATTTCACTAAGAAATTACAACTAGCAAAAGGACAGAACCGAACAAAGCTGGCTTTAGATGACAAAGCATGCATGCCCACTTACACCGCTTAGTGATGAGCATTTTATCACACAAACCACAGTCAGAGTCATATCAACAGTTTTTGTGTGCATTCTTACTTGTTGCTGTCCCGATACTGATAGATGTAACAGCCCTGAGGCATGCTGGACTCCTTATCGAGGGTGAAAGATAGCTTAAGCTGTAACCAGAAAATGTCAACAAATGAATTACATTACTGCAACTGTCATTAAAAAAAAGATCATCAAAACATTCAGTTGCAAATTACTCCCTGTAGGCCTTTCCTATCATTTAGAGTATACATTACTTAGCACTAATCCAAGGGTATGTTATACGAAACTTGCACACAATTATTAGTGAATGAGGTTCAATGAGAGTCCAATTCCAGATTTTCCATGTTTTCTTATAGATATTTGAACAGCCTTCTAATACAGTAGGTATTAAATAGTACATGAATCCCTCATCTAGACACTCCTGTTTTCTCAAACTGACAAAATTAAACTTTAATTTTTAAAATTAAAAACAAGAAAAACAGAGTGGGCTTAAAAAAAGTACATGTGTCTCAACCTTATAAGCTCACTTATCTTCCAAATAAGCCCAATTTGTGTTTTTTAATGTCATCTGACCTTAGTTCTAAACATCTTTTTAAAAACCGAAAAGAGTTAAAACCACCAAAAGTCCCTCAAAATATGCTTCAGAGATATTAGACTCTTATCCAATAGCAAAAACGTGTAGTCTGTCTGGACTCTGGAGTGGCCTATTTGACAGTGCTTATTTAAAAAAAAAAAAAAAAAAAAAAAAAAAATTCGCAGGACTATATTATCTACACCCAATTTCGTAAGGTTCATTTGTGCTACACTGATTGGCATTCAGCTTGCCATTTGTAAAGATAAAAGCCCAGATAAGAATTTATAGTAAAAATTTTTCAGCATAATTTCAATAATAACCAGACAAAACAATTCTCAAACATTCTCTTCTTGTGGATGGCTCTTGGCCAAAATTACTAGTAAAGCTGATCAATAAGTGAGATAATCAATGAGGAAGATATATTTTGGATGAAACTCAAAGCTTTGCCTCTAGTAATGGTGATCGCTCATGAACACATGAACTACATGATTGGCACAAATAAAAACAGCATGTGAACAGCTTTGTGCTGGAAGTGCCATGCCAAATTATCCCTGAATAACTTGAATGAATTCTACACCCTGAGGGAATCACCACCCAAAGAGATCCATCAACCAAAAGTACTCATATCTTTTTGAAACTTCCTCATAATAACAACAGGGATTATGTAAGGGGAAATATTTTTGGTGAGCCTAATGAAAAACATCTATGATACAACACATTACAAGTGTGTTCATGAAGTCTGCAAGTGAGTATGTGATGTTGAAAGACACTCCTATGTTACATAAACTAATTGCTTGTTACTGTAAAGCAATCTATGTGTATCCAATAGTCATCTGTCTACCCAACTTTCATCCATCTATCTGAACCAAAAAATTTTTTTAGGTCACATTTACCCTAAAATCCACAGGAAAATAATCCTTCTATCCATGCTTGTGTCTTTCCCACTAAGCATCCATCCACTATGGGGTTAGAATCGTTCCTTTATTCCAAATAAACAGATTATGATCCACAAATAAATGTAAAGTGATTCACAAACATTTTATAAAAAATAAATGCACCTGGTTTTCCCCCCAAAAAAACACACACACTCATAAATATGTTTTTATGTCAAACAGAACTCTGTCAGCATTCATTTGTGAATCACATCCTCTGTATTAATGGATGGCTTGCTATGCATTTGTGGATCTCAAAACATTTTAGATAACAGCTAGTGTACGGACCATTTATAGCATGTTCTCACTACAACCAACCACAGTGTTTCCCATACATTGATTTATTTGTGGCCGCTTACCACAATATCAGCACTGACTGCCACAAAGAGATTTCAGTGCTTCCTATTCAGTAACTAGACTGTGGTGGCCCGAAAATATATTTAAACTTCTCATAATAACATAGGCCTTTAAATGTCGTGTTTTGCGCCATTGCTTTAAAAAAAATAAAAAAAAATAAAAAAATAAATCGATAAGGCTTTGTGTCGTTATCAAAAGACTGTCTGTTTGCGCTGCACAAAGGGAAGAGTGCACTTCGCTCACGTGATCAGCACATGATCAGCTCCGCGGATTCGATTCTCAATCACAGTGAATGAATGCAGTGAACTCCATCTGTGCATGTGCTGAATTTAGCATGCATTTGGGAACGTAGCAAGCACCAGTTATTTTCACCATTCCATTATTTCCATTATTTTCACATTTGCATAGTTGATGATTGCATCATTTAACTAGATTTGTAATGTGGCTCGTTTGTAAACTTGTTTTTTCGCCAAACTGAATATGGATTGGAGCTCTTAATTTTGAACTCTCGATGTGCACCAGATTGATGAATTTAACTTTAAAGTGCCCCTATTATGCTATTTTAAAGGTTCCTAATTTTGTTTTGGATGTCTCCTACAGCAGGTTTACATGCATTAAAAAAGTTAAAAAACACATTTTCATTGATTCTCAAACTAATGGATGAATCAGTCTCTCTAAATTCCTCCTTTCCGAGAGCCTGCTCTGCTCTGATTGGCCAGATGGCCCAGTTGTTTGTGATTGGTCTACACTGGATGCAGTGAGACACGACGAGTCACCGGCAGTAAACGGATGATCCTTTCTACATCTGAAGTACTTCACGCTTGTGTTACATACACAAATATAGGACATAATACCATATATAATACCAAATAACCATCAGTGATGTAACAGCACGAGTTTCAGCATCACTGCAGCGTGTACTGGGGTTTTGTGAGTGGATAATGAATCCACTTGAGTCATCACCAAATTTTTTTAACATATTTCTCCTGTTTTACAAAATTTGCATTGACTCCCAGTTAAATTGTGTAAATTTAAAAATTTTACTTTTAACTTACAAAGCACTTAACAACTTGGCTCCTTCATATACATACTCCTTCCCGCATTTTAAGATCGGCTTCTGCACTTACACTTGTTCTTCCACGCACTCGGACAACTTCTATTGGGTCACAAACTTTTGGTTATGCGGCTCCCCATTTATGAAAGTGAAAGTGAAAGTGACACGTGACGGCCAAGTATGGTAACCCATACTTGGAATTTGACCTCTGCATTTAACCCATCCAAGTTAATGCACACACATTAGGAGCAGAGTAGTGAGTAGTTAACACACACACACTGCAAACGTGGATACACACACCCAGAGCAGCGGGCAGCCTTTGTGTGGCGCCCGCTGGAGCGATTAGGGGTTAGGTGCCTTGCTCATGGGCACCTCAGTCATTTCCCACCGGTTCTGGAATCGAACCAGCAACCTTTGGGTCACCAGATCAACTCCCTAACCACTAGGCCATGACTGCCTAGTGTGAGTTATGGAACTCACACTTCCTGTAGAAGTTCGCAACAGTTCTAGTCTTTCGGTCTTTAAATCTCGTATTAAAACGTATCTGTTTAGGCAGGCTTTTATGTGATTTAATGTTTGTTTCTGCACTGGTTTTGTTGTTTAATGTCATTGCTTTTATGGATTTTGTAAGGTGTCCTTGAGTGCCATGAAAGGCGCCTTTAAATAAAATGTATTATTATTATTATTATTATTATTATTATAATGCAAATAAAAACTTCGCAATGCTGAAAAATACATCTTTGCATTTATTTTTGATGTTGTAAGTAACATTTACAATCAAAAACTATTAAGTCTGATTCATGTGAAATATTACTTGTGTGTGATCAAGTGTTTTAACCAATAAACAAACAAACAAACAAACAAACAAACAAACAAACAAACAAACAAACATCGCTTTGTCTGCTGAGCATTTTACTGTTAAATGTATAATGTCTTTGAAATTCAACAATCCGTAACAAGCATATATCTTCTGTATATCTTCTCTACAAACAATGGGACTCATTTTGTAATACATTTAAATAATGTTTAAAAATAATACTTATAATGTTTAATAGATCGTTAGATCCACGGAGCTGCTCATCCCAACCAAACTTTAAAATGCTTGATTGAAGAACTGGGAAACGCTGTTGGCTGTTGTGTGACAGTAATTTCATCTATTACATGATCTCGCATGTTTATCACGAGGTTGAATCCAGTTATTTATTAGTCAGCTACTTATTGAGGCTTTCTGTTCTATCTTGAATAAAGTGATGCTTCCAAAATGTGTCTGTATCCAGTATAGTGTTGTTGTTCCCATAACAGAGAGTGCTGTTTCTCTGGCATTTTCAAAGGCACATTAAAAATAAAACTGTGGCTTGGCTTGATATTCAGATATTGTCTAAAGAAATCCAAATTTTAAACATCTTTTACTGCACCAATTTTTATGACCATATTACTTCCCATTTGAGCAATGCAGATCAATGTTAATTTAGTCAGCACATGTTGATTTAGTTTTAGTCAGTCTTGATTAAAATGCCATTTAGTTTTAGACATTTTAGTCATCTGAATTGTTTTAGTTTTAGTCGACTAAATATAATAAGATTTAAGTCGACTAAATCTACAGTAGAAAACATTTATTTGTATAAATTAAATATTATAAATAATTATCAAAGCTATTAAAGAGCAGTGAACGCCCGTTTCTGTTTTGAAGTCCATAAAAGTGCATGTATCCATGATAAAAGTGCTCCACACGGCTCCGGGGGGTTAATAAAGGCCTTCTGAAGCAAAGAGATGAGTTTGTGTAAGATAAATATTCATATTTAAGTCTACTTACGCCTAAAGCGCAACAGCTTGGAAGAGCCAGGACATTTTTTAATATAACTCAGATTTTATTCGTCTGAAAGAATGTCATATACACCTAGGATGGCTTGAGAGTGAGTAAATCATGGGCTAATTTTCATTTTTGGGTGAACTATCTCTTTAAGGGCACAGACGGCATTAGGTTTATTACACTGCTGTCACTTTAAGATAGAAAGCGCATATTCAATGCAATGATGCACATCCGATATTCTCACAACTGTTTACGTACTCTTAAGACATAACTGACTGCGTTTGCGTAAATGCTCTCCAAAACTGACATTTTGACAATGTTGTGTGTATTTGCCCATTCAGATGTGAAAGAGAGCGCGATTCGGTACTTTAGTAAGAGGTAGCTTTCTGTATGTACGGCTGAGCGCTTCGGGTGTGCGCGCACAGAAGACTTACCAAATAGAGTTCTCTTTCACATTGTCACGCTTGTTCAGATCTATCCATATGTCTGCTCTTCTCTTTCTCCCAGACGTTAAAATTTTTTAACGTTCTATGAGACATGCATCAAGTGCATGCCAACTCATATGCCTCCGGATAGATCGGCACAATACAATTCAAATGTGTGCATCTACCACACACGCAGGACATCAGTTTTGACTGGAATTTTTCCCAAATTGTCCCTCTCTAACATTATCGTCTAGTTTTTATTCATTGAAGAAAATGTCAATAGATTTTTGTTATAGTTTTTGTCATTCAAAATTAGTTTTCATCTGTTAAAAAAAATGTTGTTGTGATTAAAATGATTAGTAAACGATATTAACACTGATGAAGATGAATGAGCAAAGCTATTTCAGGGCAAGACCACCCTGATTGTAAATCAAAACGTGATTGGTTGTAGCGAGAACATGCTGCAATTGGTCAGCGCAATGTGGCTGTTATCTGATTGGCTTGAGTAGATGACGGGTCCTATTTGTGGATTTGTGTGCACGTCCACAAACACATGTGGTGATCGACAAATGCACATAACACAGCAAGCGATTCACAAATGAATGTAAGGCAAAGTTGTGTTTGTAACATAAAAACATATTTGTGAATATGTTTTTTATTTGGCAAATCTCATTTGATTTATTTGTGTATTTAATTCATTTTTGTGAAACTCCTAATATATATATATATATATATATATATATATATATATATATCCCATTCTATTCATTTGTGAATATGTTTAATTTTTGTGAATCTCTTTACATTTATTTGTGGATCATATAATCTATTTAAAAAAAATTTTTTTTTTTTTTTTTTTTGGATCATATAATCTATTTACAAAAAAAAAAAAAAAAAAAAATGCATCTACTTGAAATTGACTAGCACAATATATTTTCAAAATTGCAAAATAAAGTTTATTGAACTAAAGTGGCACTTTAGTATGACGAGAGAATGGTAAAGTGTGACCACAGGGATGAGCCAGAGTTTTTAGTATTAGAGTATTAGTATTTCACTAAAATGAAAAACAGTAAATGTCCAGACTGAAGTCTGGTCTGCCTGACCTGGTCAAGCCGGAGAGCTCCACACTCAAAGCGCTGGGCTCGGAGTTGTTTGGCAATGTTGTGCAAGTTGAGGACGGCTTCTTGTATCTCTTGGATGCTGTGGTCTGGGGAGCAGGTTGGCAGTTCGTCAGCACTAAAGTGCTTGTCAGGAGCTTCAATCATACTCTGAGCATGATCATAACTCAACTTAATGCAGGAACAGATGACAGTTCGCCCAAACCACTCACTCAGGATCTACAGAGCACAGAGAAAACAGTACTATAGAAAAAAAGAAGGCACTGTGACAATGGGGGGGCCCTCTAAAAAGAGAGGTAACACCCACAAAAAAGGTTTGTTTTGAGATTAGTTCTCAATGAGAGTATAAGAGGTCATATAACAAAGTACCTTTCCCTCTGGAGAAAGCTTCCAAATGACAGAGAATGTCAGTCTATCGGTCAGAGGATTCAAGCTGCATAGCTCTTCACACAGAAGACGAGGCAACATGGGGATCACCTGCAAAAAAAAAAAAAAAAATCAGTTCAGTTCTCATACATTAGCTACGTTTACATGCAACCAAATAACCCGTTAGTAATCGGATTGACGTCTCAATCGGACTGAAAGGTCTTCACGTAAACACCTTAGTCGATCTGACTGAGCTTGATCCGAATTAAATTTCGATCGGATTGAAAGGGGTGGTTTATTCCTTTTCTAAACCGATTGAGAGAACATGTAAACACTTGATCGTATTGAAAACCGAAACTGAAAGAACTGCGCATGTGCAATGACATTGAAATGGCGTAATATACGCGCGGAACAAGCTGTTCTTCCTGTTGAATAAAGTGTCATACAAATGAGTGTCCCGTCATTCTAAAATTCTCCTTTCACAGGACAGCAGGAAAACATCCCACCAGTCCTTGTTTCAGATTCTCATCCACAGGCGGCATTTTTACTGCATTATAAATATAAGCAGCACGGCACAACCGTTCATCTGCTCATTGTCTCCAAATTATGACCAGAAATGGATAAATATTAACTCTGCCGTTTAAAACAAATAAAGAATCAATGTAGGAGAATGGCTATTATGCACAAACAGCAGGAAACTGTATATTTGTGCAGTGTGCGCATGTCAAAAAATATATTCCGATTTGAAGCTTGTGACATATAAACTGCACATTAACCCGATTACGTTTAACGTTCATGTAAACACTACGTTCGGATTCATCAATCGGAATGAATTCAGTCTGACTGAAACACAAGTTGTGCATGTAAACGTAGCCAATGGTGTCAGTGAAGTCAGATCAATAATACAGTTAAATAATAAGTGTCCCCAACATTTAATTTAACTACAAAAAAAAAAAAAAAAACTATATAACTTTACAAATTTCATCTAATGATATCCAGTATGTGCATTGATCAATGTTTATATATTTTTGGCATAAAAGCACCTGGAATTCTTTCAACAATCATATTAATTTCTTTATAATTTAATATTTAATAATTTTAATCAAATTTATCTTAGGAATGGGGTGCTTGGATGATTTGTACATATAAATAACCTAGTCCAACTGCATCACATTACAGGTCAAATCATTTTGTTGTATACTTTTATATACTTGTGTTGAAATATATATAAAATATCTTCTGCTTTAATACAGAACCATTTCTTTTCTATTACGCTATTATGCCAGTTGGTGGTGACCAGAGATTGTTGAAATGTATTTGAACACTGAATCATTCATTCAAGAGATTCATTCAAAAACACAGGATGAAACAAATATTCATTCATTAATTTCAAACGATTTAAATTTTTACATAATGAATTCATTTAAATAAATAAATGTTTTTTATAGACTCATTTATAACATTTTAGACATTTCTAAATAGACTGATTTAAAACATTAAATATAACCTTTTGTCATAACCTCAAATAACTTGCATGTTGTTTTGTTTAGTTGTTTAAAATGCCCCTATTATGGATTTTTGAAAATGACCTTTCATGTAGTGTGTAAGTGAAAGTTCAAAAACCAGTCAGTATCTGATGTGACCACCATTTGCCTTACGCAGTGCAACACATCTCTTTCGCAGAGTTGATCAGGTTGTTGATTGTGGCCTGTGGAACGTTGGTCCACTCCTCTTCAATGGCTGTGTGAAGTTGCTGGATATTGGCAGGACCTGGAATACGCTGTTGTATACGCCGATCCAGAGCATCCCAAACATGCTCAATGGGTGACATGTCCGGTGAGTATGCTGGCCATGCAAGAACTGGGATGTTTTCAGCTTGCAGGAATTGTGTACAGATCCTTGCAACATGGGACCATGCATTATCATGCTGCAACAAGAGGTGATGGTCGTGGATGAATGGCACAACAATGGGCTTCAGGATCTCGTCACGGTATCTCTGGGCATTCAAAATGCCATCAATAAAATGCACCTGTGCTCGTTGTCCATAACATACTGCCCATACCATAACCCCACCGCCACCATGGGCCACTCGATCCACAACGTTGACATCAGTAAACTGCTCACCCACATGACGCCATACACACTGTCTGCCATCTGCCCTGTACAGTGGAAACCGGGATTCATCCGTGAAGAGAACACCTCTCCAAAGTGCCAGACGCCATCGAATGTGAGCATTTGCCCACTCAAGTTGGTTACGATGACGAACTAAAGTCAGGTCGAGACCCCGATGAGGACGACGAGCATGCAGATGAGCTTCCCTTAGACGGTTTCTGACAGTTTGTGCAGAAATTCTTTGGTTTTTGCAAACCGATTGTTGCAGCAGCTGTCCGGGTGGCTGGTCTCAGACGATCTTGGAGGTGAAGATGCTGGATGTGCAGGTCCTGGGCTGGTATGGTTACACGTGGTCTGCGGTTGTGAGGCCAGTTGGATGTACTGTCAAATTCTCTGAAACTCCTTTGGAGACGGCTTATGGTAGAGAAATGAACATTCAATTCATGGGCAACAGCTCTGGTGGACATTCCTGCAGTCAGCATGCCAATTGCATGCTCCCTCAAAACTTGCGACATCTGTGGCATTGCGCTTTGTGATAAAACTGCACATTTTAGAGTGGGCTTTTATTGTGGCCAGCCTAAGGCACATCTGTGCAATAATCATGCTGTTGAATCAGCATCTTGATATGCCACACCTATGAGGTGGATAGATTATCTCGGCAAAGGAGAAGTGCTCACTAACACAGATTTAGATAGATTTGTGAACAATATTTGAGAGAAATAGGCATAAAAAAAGTCTTAGATTTTGAGTTCAGCTCATGAAAAATGGGGACAAAAACAAAAGTGTTGCGCTTATAATTTTGTTCAGTGTAAATAAGTACAAGTAAAATAATCGGTTTGTTGATGGCCATGCACTTGTTAATGCTGATGGTGAGGAATTACAGTTGAATAATGTACATCATACTGAGTAGTGTATCACTGAGAAACGTCCTGCTCGAGTCATCCTTGCGATGGAGGTTCGGGTTGAATAACTAGTTCTTCCAGTGTTTCATCATCGGACTCGCGCTCGCATTGATATGGTAAAATCGATGTCATTGTTCGTTACTGTGTTTAGTTTATGTTGTAGGAAGCATTAGGACAAGCAGAGCTGACGCTGTTATGGCAATGGGCTTTTTTGTTTTCGACACGCGTGCGCTGTACGCGGTAGACCAATCACAACAGACTGAGCTGTCTGGCCAATCAGAGGAGAGCTCGCGGAAAGGAGGGATTTAGAGAGATTGATTCATCTTACGAGTCGTTTGAGAATAATCAAAAATGTGGTAATGTGCAAATGTGTATTATGAGAAAATTAAACAGATTTTTGACCTTTGATGCATGTAAACCTGTTGTAGGAGACACCAAAATAACATTAGGAAACTTTAAAATAGCATAATGGGGTTAATGTTTTGTTTTCAGAATTGTGGGAGACTGATTTCTAAAAAACAACAAAAATAAAAACAACAACAACAACAACATTATCCAGAATCATAAATTAAGCTTAAAAGAATATATAATATAGGGTATCTGGCATCTAACTTACAGGCTACCATTAGCATTGCTTCTAATATTAAAATGTACAATCTTGCAGACTAGGATGAAGCCTTTATGTACATTAACAAGGTTTTGGGACAATTATAATGCATTTTAATGCAGGATTCTGAAATGTTTTCTTATTTTAAAGACGCTTCGCATCCATTGTGCAAAGTTGTGCAAACCACTTTAGGTATAGGCTTTACCCCATCCGCAGGCCTCCTTTCTTTTGGTCCATGATATTAGGCTGTGTTGTTTTTAGATAAATTGTTAAGAGGGGTTTGACAATGTGATGCACTTAGACTAGCTTATTTATATAAAAATCATCCAAGCGCCCCATTCCAAGCCAGTATCATTTCTAAGATACTTTTGATAAATATGATTAAATATTATTTAATTGTAAAGAAATTAAAGATCTGTCTTTGATTGTCAAAAGAACTCCAGGTGCAGTCCACTCTCAGCCATTAAGATTCCATGTAGCATTTTCATTCACAGTTGGAAATTGCCCTAAGCTTCATTTTCGGTGTGGAATCACCTTTGTGAATTTCTAATATTTAACTTGTCTGAAGAATTATTGCAGCCATTATCTCATTCAGGAATCCCTTAATTTTGTAAACAAAGCAAGCTCAAAATAGTCTACAATAAATCAAAGTGTAGCCGTCATTAGTAGACTGGGGGAAAAATTATGTGCTCCCGGAGATGAGCAGACCTATGAGGTTGCAAAACACAAGGTGGAATGTGTTTACATACACTATATTGCCAAAAGTTTTGGGACGTCTGCCTTTACATGCACATGAACTTTAATGACATCCCATTCTTAATCCATAGGGTTTAAGATGGAGTTGGCCCACCCTTTGCAGCTATAACAGCTTCAACTCTTCTGGGAAGGCTTTCCATGAGGTTTAGGAGTGTGTTTATGGGAATTTTTTACCATTCTTCTAGAAGCTCATTTGTGAGGTCAGGCACTGATGTTGGACGAGAAGGCCTGGCTCGCAGTCTCTGCTAATTCATCCCAAAGGTGTTCTATCGGGTTGAGGTCAGGACTCTGTGCAGGCCAGTCAAGTTCCTCCACACCAAACTCACTCAATCCATGTCTTTATGGACCTTGCTTTGTGCACTGGTGCGCAGTCATGTTGGAACAGGAAGGGGCCATCCCCAAAATATTCCCACAAAGTTGGGAGCATGAAATTGTCCAAAATGTCTTGGTATGCTGAAGCATTAAGAGTTTCTCTCACTGGAACTAAGTGGCCAAGCCCAAGCCCTGAAAAACAACCCCACACCATAATCCCCCCCTCCACCAAACTTTACACTTGGCACAATGCAGTCAGGCAAGTACCGTTCTCCTGGCAACCGCCAAACCCAGACTCGTCCATCGGATTGCCAGACAGAGAAGCGTGATTCGTCACTCCAGAGAACACATCTCCACTGCTCTAGTCCAGTGGCGGTGTGCTTTACAACTACTGCATTCAACGCTTTGCATTGCACTTGGTGATGTAAGGCTTGGATACAGCTGCTCGGCCACGGAAACCCATTCCATGAAGCTCTCTATGCTCACTATTTGAGCTAATCTGAAGGCCACACAAAGTTTGGATGTCTGTAGCTATGCACTCTGCAGAAAGTTGGCAACTTCTGCGCACTGTGCACTTCAAGCATGCGCTGACCTCGCTCTGTGATTTTACGTGGCCTACCACTTCGTGGCTGAGTTGCTGTTGTTCCCAAATGCTTCAACTTTGTTATAATACCACTAACTGTTGACCGTGGAATATTTAGTAGTGAGGAAATTTCACGAACGTGCACAGGTGGCAACCTATCACGTTACCACACTTGAATTCACTGAGCTCCTGAGAGCGACCCAGTCTTTCACAAATGTTTGTAGAAGAAGTCTGCATGCCTAGGTGCTTGACTTTATACAACTGTGGCCATGGAAGTGATTGTAACACCTGAATTCAATGATTTGGAGGGGTGTCCCATACTCTTGGCAATATAATGTATCAAGAAGCAGAAAGAAGGAACCCAATTATGAACCAACATTTATATGCAGAGACAAAAATGTAATCGAATATTGAGAACAATATATCAAGCAGACAGATCAAAAATGTCGAAGTGCTGTGGTCTAGTGGTAAAAGATTGAGCCCCGCAAGATGAATCGTCACTGAATTCCTGAGCAAGATGTAGCCTCAGGTTGTTAATTCTATGACGCTTTGAATAAATGCATCTAAGAAAATCTCACGAAACCTATTAGTGCATCTGCGTGGATGTTTCACCCCAAATTCTAACGAATAAAATTATAAAATTGATTAATACAGTTGACAGGCACTTACGACTCAACATAAAGTAGGACAAAAGGTTTTAAAAATAAATGGAATGATGGATGAATGAATAAAATCAGACTATTCTCATAGCAAGTGTTTATACATCATAGCACTAACAGTATTAATATTTTGTTGTATGTTTTGTATCATGTTGTATCATGGTGGTGACTTCACACATATTTGGGTAGACGGCAAATCGATTCACAATTCATAGGTTTTTGATTAAATTGAAGAACTTTTTTTGTGTGCAAATAATGAGATTCGATGTGATTCGATTAACGATTCGATTTTGCATTTTTAAGTGCATTCATAGGATTATTTAAATTATTTCCCTAATGTGTCTTATTTAGTAAGACACTTACATTCCACAATCGGGAATTGCACCCCAACTTTCATGGGGTCAGAGAGCAGGGGCAAAAAAGCTTTTGTTTCACACCCAAGCCCTTTAACACTGAGAGCGATGCAATAAAGCTAAGCTAATCGCCAAAAAACTGAGCTTTCACACTTAACGCAAACCGATTGATTGGCTTTAGTTAATTCACACCTGCACAATAGGTGGGCACAAACCAAGAATTTTTTTTTTCTCATGTATGCATTTCGTAGGTTTTCCCATTTGACTTTAATCTCGTCCGCTGCACAACATACTAGTAAATTAAAATAAATTAAGTTTGGTACTAAACAGAAACCATCATGGAATGTGTGTAATAACTTCCGATTGTAATCTAAAGTGGATTTTGATTGAATAATGGGCATACGTGCATTATTTGTAGTGTTTAATAATAAACTGAACGCTACACCTGCTTAGCATTTTTCATTATTTTTATAAAAATACCCCACTTTTTCAATGGTTTGACTCGAGGCTATAGCGCTATTGTGAGAGAGCTATCATCTGCTCATGTGATAGCAGTGGCCATGCTGAGGAGAGATCAAACATAGGCTGCTCAAAAACGGTGTCAATGAGAGCTACGGATGAAGCACAATCCAGTGAAAGGTGGTAAAGAGTGCAGCACGTATTTGTGAGGGAGAGCTGTGAGGGTGTGAACAACGCCACACAACGTCTCCATAAATATGTGCATGTAATAATTTAAGGCTTACATATTTTAAAGCATTGTGAATCGCTATCGAAACAAGATTTTTTAAATTCTTAGCATTTAAAATCGAATCGAGTGAATCGTTACACCCTGAAAAATTTACAATTTTCTGCACTGCAACATTGCAGCAAGAAATCTAAAACACTTCAAATTGTTTGGAAAAATCAAACTCATACCTTTTGGACAAGATAAACACTCGTGGCTCTTTGGCCAGCGATTTGATCCAAGGCATTTCCTTCCTCCACAAAGTAACTCACATCAGCTATATGAACACCAATTTCAAAATTGCCTACATGAGGAGAGAAAAGAAAACCATAAATAAAAAAAATAAAAAAATTGTTTAAGTGTAATGAACTTTATAAAAGAGCTTTAATATCAAAGGCAGCACACATACCATCTGAGAGTTGTTTGCAGGACAGTGCATCATCCAGATCTCTGGCTGTAGCTGGGTCAATGGTAAATATGCATTCGTTTCTTAAAAATAAATTAAAATCCGAAAATCAGAACCAAATAATCAACATTTTAATTAAAATTACATTTCAAATGGACTTTACATACAAATAATGGATGATACGTGAAAAATGTATAGATCAGGGACAGGGTAGAAGGTTACCTGAGATCTCTTCTTTTAGAGAGCACATGATCAGGGATGCTCCAGGGCAGATTTTGGGGAAGACAATTCAAGACCTCCTTGGAAAACTCTGAGAAGTCCACATCATATTCAGTCAGGATGCCTTCTGTTTCCGGCTCAATTTCACCTGCTTGCCCTAAAGTTTTTGCAAGCCGCCTTAAAACAGAAAAACAACATTGAGAAAAGCCGTTATTAATCACAACTGCCAATGTAAAGCTCATAATTTGGAGGAAATACAGGTTACCCAGATCTCACCCTTCAGCAAAGATGTTGTCTGCTGACCACTGTGTTATTCGGCAGATGAAGAGTGTGTTTTCATAGTCTCCAGGTCTGGAGATAAAGTCTGCAGGGCAATCTGCCAGAGGCACATTAACTCTCGGGACCCGATGGTCCACAGGAGAGAACATAGCAAAATTCTTGTTGGGAAGAAATTTGAGGAAGCCTGATGCTGCTCTTGAGTGCTTCTTCTCAACAATGAATACAACCTAAAATGACAACATTCATGGATAATTATACACAAAAGAATAAAAAAAGGCATGCTAATTTTGGAAGATCTTCAAACTTAGAAGTATTATCGACAAAATGACGTACATTTTTTTTTCCCATTTCCTTTCTTAAAGGGGTCCTTGATTATGATTTCACTTTTTTAACTTTAGTTAGTGTGTAATGTTGCTATTTGAGCAAAAACAACATCTGCAAAGTTATGACACTCAATGTTCAATGCAAAGGGAGATATTTTATTTCACAGAAATCACTTTTTAAGGACTACAACAAACCTCTGGTATGGACTACAACAAGCTTCTTCCAGAGTTGGTGACATCACAATCCCTAAAATGTACATAAACCCAGCCCCCGGGAACACGCAATAAAGCGGGTGAGGCCATGTTGGGCTGCTTTAGAGAAGAGGAAGAGTTGTTGTCGCAGTTTGTCATAAGGCTGACGAATTTAGAGAAGTTAAAATTTATTTTTAACACTGTTCCTGAATATTGTAACCTCAAAGTTTGTCTGTGCGCTGCACATTTTATAGAGAACAGCTTCCAGAAGTGAGTACAATGCAGGCTATACGCAAAAAAGCTTCTCCTGAAAGTCGTAGCCATTCCCATTTTGTCGGGACAATCTGTTGTTTATGGATCACAACTTGTAAGTATGTCTTATTATTTGTAGTTGTGTTTTCTATTAACAGTTAGAGGACTACATAATTAGCATAATCACTAACTAACATTACAATATTGATGTAGTGTTTACTTTAGCTTTTGTAAGCTCTTGCTTTTGTAAGACTGTTCAATGCCCATTAGGAAAATTATTTTGTGATCAATTACTGTTTGTATTACCATAGTTTTCTGACAAAAATGATTAAATGGTGGATAACATCGTATCTACAAAAAAAAACAAAAAAAACAAACACTTTCTTCACTCTGAAATGTCCAGGGAAATTCGTGTTTGCAAAGTCCGTGCTTGATATCGTTCAGCACAATACCTTGTTCGTTAACATTTTCAGGGTCTGAATTGGGGTCGCATTGGTTTGAAATTGACGCCATTGTTAATATTTACATCTGAGTAAAGCTCACGGTTACGAATGGGCGTGACATTTCCCGAACACACACTAAGCGCTGCCAATCACAACACACCGGGCCAGCTAACCAATCACAGCACAAACGACACGTTCAACCAGACTGGTGAGAGAAGAGCTGCAATAATGTAAAATATATGAAAAATAATGCGCTTTCAAGCATGAAAACATCATGTTTTTATAGTACACCATAAAAACAAAATCAAGACTTTGTAACAGGGGATAATAGGACCCCATTAATAAATGTTCCTGATGTTTTTGTGCATGATTCATCAGTGATGCACATTATTCCAAAAAGGAAACAAATACAGAGTGCAACATTGTTTTAATCTATTCCAAAAGCCAACTTTTTAAATGAAAATACTTGTCATCTTAGAAAATTGTCTGAATTTCTAAATCTTGTCTAAATGCATTTTATTTATAACTGTCATGAATAATAATTACTTAAGTCAAATGCATATCCTTTCAAACAAATGGCTTACCTTTCCAGTCCTTTGCATAGCTCTCTCTGAACTTGATCCAGAAGTGAAGCATGCATTAGCATGTTTGACAGAATGTGCTGTGATAGGGGCTAAATCAGAAAAAAAAGTTATAGCAAGATAAATTTGATTGCAAATTTCTCTTTTATTTTCTGACACTTGTATGTATAATCAATGTAATTTGTTGATTTTTTGTCATCCATCTTCAAAGTAAACAAAGCCAAGCTTATTGTTACCCCAAGCCAGCAAAGCAAATCAACATTTTAGGTGGCTACCAGTGGCTGTATGTATCAGGTTAAAGGAATAATTTGTTTGCACCATTCCTCATGTGCTAAATCAATGAATTTATTTATTACATTTAAAGCCTTGGAATGATAATGCAAAATTTAAAAACTTTGACATCAATTGTAAGCAAAATTCAATTGTTCCACAGCAACACAAGGGTAATTTAAGGACTTAACAATGAGTCATGAAGATCTTGGTTTTTGGAAAGAGATGAATAGCTCATTCATTCTGCAAACACAATCATGTCTTTCATTGCCCGTTCACCTCAGTCACCACATGCCCTGTATCAAACTTGACACTCTGGAATCTGTTGCCATGTTTTGAGCTACAGATGCTTAATGATTTAATATGTAGACGTCTTGGGGAGGCATGTGCAAACAAAGATATCTGGGCTTGATAAAGATAAAAAAAAGATCACAGCTCTTGGCTGTTCAATCATCAATGGGTGACTCAACTTTTTTCTGCACTATAAGAGAAAGCACATGTATCAAGATATATATATATATATATATATTAAAGATTCCCTGCATCGGATAATCCTTTACATTTATAAAGAAGCAATTCCTGGGGCAATGTGTGGTGTGAGATGTGGCGTGTGGTGTGAATGTGGTGGTGTGAGATGTATCTAAAAGCATGAGATGCAACTAAAAGAAAATTGGCACAGGACTGACCAAACCAATTAAATGCTAACAAGGTAAATTTTTATTATCTAGTTACAAATTTGTGAAAAATGTCCATTACAAAATGTAACATAGTATTTTTTTTCAAATAAATAATAATTTATTAATTTAAACTTAAATTATGGTGAAGACTTAAGCTTATTGTAAATAGCTTGGAGTAAAAATAATAAATACAACTAAATTAGTGCTTATCAGCAAAACCTTGAGTAAGAGGCGAACAGAACACTGTGCCTGCAGGAAGCTCATTACCTTTATCATGGAGACTGACATTCTTTATTTTACTGATCACCTCATCATCTTCATTGTAATGGGCCTCCACTATGACATCAGGAGCCTTTGGTGCATTCTGACTGGATGGAGTTCTCTCATTTATATCTCCATTGACTGCCTGTGTACAAAATGTAACACATTATGCATTGAAATGCATGATGTTAGACAGTCACTTTTCATTTTGATTATACACAATTACATACTATACAAAACTACAAGTAATACATTCAACATGCATTCATTTCATATACATCTATTTTAATACAAAAAGTTTTACACTACTTGTATTTGAAAGTAATGAAGTACTGTATGTCTTAATAGTATGAAAACATGACTGATCGATAGGCTCGATTGTGCACTCTTTTCCACATTTTGTAGTACTAATTGTGGGGGGAAATTCGTGTAATTTTGCTTCTTGGACTTAAAGATGCAAAAAAATGTGAAATGGAGATGAGAATACTAAACTACTGGAAGCAGAAAACATTGGTTAATTTACTAAAAATAATTAAACACAAAAAGGGCATGGGATCTACGGAATTGAATTACTCTGCGGAAATCTGTGGAGGATTTCTGCAAGTTCAGATTTCATGCATGTATGATTGCCAACTTCAGAAGAAGAAAATGAGGGACATTCTAGCAGAGATCTTCATTCTTGCTCCTGGGAACCCACTGTCCTGCAAATTTTATTTCCAACCTGCTTCAGCAAACCTGCATGTCATTTCAAGCCATCCCGAAGAGCTTGATTAGCTGGTTCAGATGTGTGTTCAATTAAGGTTGGAGATAAATTCTGTAGGACAGTGGGTCCCCAAGAGCAGGGTTTGAGACCTCTGCTGTAGACGAAAGTAAAGGGCATTATAAGAGATATGTGGACTTTTTTTGCCCCACATAATATGTCAGTGTTTATGTACGATATAGATATGTACCTCATGTTTAAAAAAAAGAAAAAAAAAACTCTTGGTTTTGATCCCTTCTCTTATTTGGATTTCAGATGATAGTGATAACCTTACATGACTGCAAATCTAAGAAGAAATATGTGCCTTTAGGGTGTAATAGCTAAATTTTCTCATGTTTAATTGCTTTCCTATGCTGCTGATTATTTACAAAGCTGATTATTTTCATCTTGACAAAAATTGCCTAGCAGCAGTTTAGATTTCCTGACACACAACTGCCCACACATGCACACATCTACCCTCATTAAAGCTTTAGCTTTGTTGCCAATTCTTATATACAGAATGTTTATATAGCTAAAGAATTCAAAAACCTCAAATCTATTTGCTCTGCTGTACTAAAAACAAGTCATAGAGCATAGACATATAAATAACAAGCATACAGAAGTTGCCATGCAGCATGACATGCATTATGCCACCTAATACCTTTTTAAAAATTCTTTGCTACATCTTTTATATTTATCATGCATGCAGCTTATTGAACCTCACATTAACTGAGATATTTGTAATATTCTAGAACGTAATATGTCCTCTAAAACTTTAAGCATACTGTTCTGACCCTGAACTAATGCTTAGTTGAAGAACCCTTTGATTTTATTGCAGCACTATCAGCTTGACACATCTTGACCTAGGAGTATTTTCCCACTCTTCTTGGCAAAAATTTTCCAGATCTGGTGTGTTGTTTTTGCGCCAAATATATTGTTTTTGCGCCTTGATAATTTCACTGTTGTGCCATACTTTCTATTCTCTTGTTGATGACTGTCTTCACTGCGTCCCATAGTATATCTAATGCCTTGGAAATGTTCTATAGCCCTCACAATAGCTATCAACAATGAGCAATACTGTAGCTATCAACGATGAGATCTCATTGATGCTCCGCAAGCTATTTTTGACCCATGGCTCATGTAGTAGAATGCAACCATGAAGATGTCAGAATTTTTTTTCAAGAACAGCTCAGATTTATTTGGAATTTATCAGAGTCACTTCAGGTGAAAACAGGTGTGTACTATTTCAAGAGCTTGATGATTTGTTAATTCTGAACACATCCACATCCTATTATAAAAGGGTGTGCAGTGCACACTCATGCAGTAAGGTTAATTTAAGTTTTTATTTTTCTCTTTTTTTCTGAAATATGTCACTTTGGTTTTCCGTGGCATTGCATGGGTTATAATTTTTAGATTAAAAGTTTTTAAAAATTTAAATTTACCTTTATTTTTTACATCACAAAAACAGCTGTTTTAACAGGGGTGTGAAGACTTTTATATCCACTGTATACACACATACTGTAAGTGTAAACAAGTACTAGGTGAAATCACTCTATCATTCCGATTGGATTATAAGAGAAAACGGATTGCTATAAAAAGAAGGGAAGAGGTGCTTCCAATCATTGTGTTCAAGTGGAAAGACATTTACAGCATCATCAATAACTTCAAGGACAGAGGTTCAACAACTGCAGTGAAGAAGGCTTCAGGACGCCCCAGAGTGTCCAGCAAGAAGCCACATCTCTCCAAGAAAAAGATCAAGAACAGACTGAAATTCTGTAGGAAGTACAAGGATTGGATAGCAGAAGACTGGTGCAAAGTTATTTTCTCTGATGAAGCACCCTTCTGACTGTTTGGGACATCTGGAAAATCGATTGTCTGGAGAAGAAAAGGTGAACGCTACCATGAGTCTTGTGTCGTGCCAACAGCGAATCATCATGAGACCATCCATGTGTGGGGTTGCTTTTCATCCAAGGGAGTGGGCTCTCTCTCAATTCTGCCCCAAAACACTAACATGAATAAAGAATGGTATCAAAACTTCCTACAAGAGCAACTTGTCCCAGCGATCCAGGAGCAATCCTGGTGATGATCTGTGCATTTTCAGCATGATGGAGCACCATGTCACAAGGCAAGAGTGATAATGAAGTGGCTCGGAGAACATTGCATTGAAATTTTCGATCGGTGGCCAGGCAACTCCCCGGATCTTCAATCCTCAAAATGCGAGAAGGACAAGCAGAAGCCCACAAATTGTGATTAACTCCAAGCACTAATAAGGCAAGAATAGATCGCCATCTGTCAGGATTTGGCCCAGAAGCTGATATCCAGCATGCCATAGTGAATTGCAGAGGTTTTGAAGAAGAAGGGTCAATGCTGTAAATATTGGCTTTGACTCTTTGAATATATTGAATGTTTTTGCCAATAAAAGCCCTTAAAACTTTAAAACTAAAAATGCTTATTGTTTTCAGTATACCATAGAAACATGTGAAAAAATAATTTACAAATAATGAGGCAGCAAACTTTGCAAAACACAAAATTTATCTCACTACCAATACAGAGCTGTATTTATGATATGTAAATTTTGATAAAGTACCTTCCACTGTTCAGGGGGGAGAACTTTCACCACAACAACATCTCCATTGAGAGCCCTGTTACGAGCTGCAATTCCATCCAGAAATATATCGGCTGACCCGTCCTGCAGAAAAAAATGCAACTTTACAATTGCAACTTACATCACAGAAGAGAGTTACACGTTATCAGAATTAGGACAATGACAAAGCAACAACTACTACTATTCAATAAGATTTGGTCAGTTACTTTTGAATGAGAATCATGTTTATTCCAGCAACCATTCAATAGTATGCTCAACTTCAGGTTATACTGTAAATGTAGTATGTGTAACGGTGAAAAAAATACTCACAGGAGATGGGACAAAAGCTTCCTTGTACTTCTTAGGGTTTATCCTCAGTGCTCCCTTAAAGAGAATGACATTTAAATATTTAAAATATGATGAATGTTTAAATAGTTTTCCATTTTGAGATTTCACTCTATAAGAATACGTAATAAACCCATGTACAATAAGTCCACTTGTTATTTTAATACTTAATTATTTAAAAGACGTAAAACACGAAAGCTCTCCAAATATTACATTTATTATTTTCCTCTTCCAGACCCCCAGGGCATCAGCTCCCTGCCCAAATGCAGTGAACTGTCTCTCAAAATTATTCAGCCGTGGAAAGCCATCCACGGAGTGTCAAAATGGGTGCTGGACACGGTGACAGAAGATGGCCGTTCAATATGCTAAACTTGAAACAACTCCTCTCGCAAATACGCCCAGGGGATTGGTTTTTCTTAGTGGAAAGATACATACTTTCATATCCAAATAGCCCCCCATCACAGACTGTTTTTGAGATTCACGTTTGAAGGGGTGGCCTACCAGTATACAGTCCTACCATCCGGACCGTCTCAGGCACCACGCACTTTTACAACTAGTGCTCAGCCCGGAGCCAAGGCCCTACTTCATGTGAAGTACTGCTGGTTCTTTCCTTTCAACAAGAGCTACTGCACCCCCTCCACGCTTAAAAACTATGTGGGGGCCATAGCAGCATTCCACGCTCCTATGGCCGGCCAATCGCTCTCTACTCCGTTCAGAGCACAAGTCATTTCTGCACGAGCAACAACTACACGTGCTCTGCCCTGTACGAGTATATATACACAGAGCGCTCCGCCCAGTTTAGGCAGTAGGAGCAGCTCTTCGTATGCTTCGGTGGCCACACCAAAGGGCTCCCGGTCCTGAAGAAAAGATTGTCCCGCTGGATAGTGGACGCCATTTCTTTGGCCTACGCTTCAGCGTCAGAGCACACTCCAGATTTGCCAGATTTTACAACTTGGAAGTCCCTGCAATGCAGGCACAAATCCTCTCTGTTTAGTTAGAGTTGACCTCTGAACAAGCTCGACCCACCATTACCTCTCTGGAGGTTCCGACCACAGTCTGAACCCCTTCTCATCGGGCGCAATTCTGCCCTCTCTTAGTCCTACTGCCCTTATCCAAGTGTCCTAGGCTAGGGCCGTAGAACACTGCTAGAACATAGCACGTGTTTTGGACTGGACTGGATTGGACTGGTTCCCCATAGCATCTAGCAACGCAATGCAAGTGAACGTTTTGAAAGGGAACGTCTCGGTTACTAATGTAACCTCGTTTCCCGGAGATAACAGGAACGAGTATTGCGTAGACAGCCGTGCTATGACGCACACGACTTGGCGTTAGTCGCTTCAGTCGAATTAACCTGAAATCCTATGGCGAAATGAGCTGGTTATATAGGCAGATGCGCTCGATTCGGCGGGATGCGCCCTGATTGGCTCGCGCAGATGCGCTGCTTTGCCATAGGTTCGTGCAGTTCCCACTGCTCAGCCAATAAGCACGCGTTCAGATCTCTGCACTGTTATGGCTGTGCAGTAGCACTGCGTTATTGAATAAAAGGCTTTAATAAATCGGAGAAAAAGGAGTTTTCCCCGTAACGTCCGGCGATGCAATATTCGTTCCCGTTATCTCAGGGAATCGCGGTTACGTTAGTAACAGAGGCGTGTTTTTCCTCTGCACAGATGAAAATGTTAACAAAATGATTCCAGTTCACATGCATCCGTGGAAACGACTAAAAACGTTGGCATTATGCATGCCAGACAGGAAATTGGCAATGTCACTTTGTAAAAATAAACTACACGACTGCATGCCATCATCGTTTTCACAGATTCATGTTTTTTAAGTTTACAAGGAGATGATAACGGTATCGCTTTCAGAACCCATTTTCAAAAACTTGCACTTTGAAACCTACTTCAAAGTCTGCGTTCTCAGGCCAACTGTTGTCATGTAAATAAACAGTCAGAACGCATTAAAAGTTTTCTGTTTTCAGTTGAAAACGGTGTTGTGTAAGCAGCCCCTAAGTTAATAACTAATGATTTTTACAACGGAAATGAATCAATTACAAATTACATAAGGGTCAAACTTCCAGTGACTTTCTTCTAGATCTGCTGTACAGCCAAAACACTCTTTGTTGCATTAATTTCCTATTATCACTGTAAAGCTGCTTTGAAACAATCTGTATTGTAAAAAGCAATATATAAATGAAGGTGACTTGACTTGACTATAGGGCCTAAAAATAAAGAAAACCTATTGTAATACTCATTCATTTAAGAAAAATAGCAGGCGTCGGTATACAGTATGTGCATAATGCACAGTATTCAGTAAGTAGTAAAGGTTGGTTGACAAACAATAACTTTTTTGAAGATTAAAAATTGTTTCCCATCATTTTTTAACAACAAAATGTTTTTGACAAATTAACTTTAAAAGTACAAATATTCCACATATTCCAATTAGGGTTAGTAAGTAATTCAATACAATAAATTATATTATAATATACATTTTCATATTATACAATTTATGTATAAAATAAAAAAGCTTAAATATATATATATTTTACATTAAGTTAGGCATGTCACACTGCAGGCTGTTGTCACTGCTTGGCTTGAACTACACAGAAGTATAAGTTTGCATGTATTAAATTCACCTGAAAGAGTTCTCCTCTCTTTAGGCCTGCAGACACATCCTCTGTGAACATGTACTCCTCGAACAGTAGCTTCCGGGAGCCTCTACAATCTTTAGTGTTTTTATCTTTGTCCTTTTGATGTAAACTTTCTTTTGGTGCTGTGAAAAGAAAGATGAAATTGTAGCTCACGTGCAAAAAAAAAAAAAAAAAAAATGACTATGATGTTTATTTAGATTTGGAATGAAACTAAATCTGGTCATGTAGGTCACATGATGTTTTTTTAAGACACCATGGATTTTTTTGACTTGTTCCACATCTATTAGATTTGAAGCCATATGTTCATGTGTAGCTTCAAAAGATGTAATTTTGAAATGCGTATCCTATTTAGTAAACTAATCTGTATAGTAAGATAGATTTTTTTAACTTTACAGATATAGGATACACATTTGAAAATGTGTCTCTTTTTTTCTGGGAAAACAGATAAAAAATACTGCTGAATAACACACAAGAGAAAGCAGAGGAAGAACAGTCTGTTTGTTAAATCTATGTTTAACATTTTTTTAAAGCTAAACATGAACGCAAACTTTTTACAACAAATTCAGAAAAGATGAAGGCACCCTCACACACATTGACTGGGTAGAGTTACTCCACGATTTGCATCTCAAATTCAGTCTATTACAAAAGTTTATGATCACATGCGCAGTGATCTTGCATGACAGTGAATCAGAGAGAAATGTCAGACACAGCAGTTTAATTTGACAGATCTTCAACAAAAGAGGGCCACAGCTGGGTATGATAGATCTGACCAAAAAAGTTTTTAGTCAAGTTTTAATGGCGCCTTAAAGGCTTTTGGCCATTAAACCCTTTGGTATGTCGCACCCCAACCACTTATTTCAACATTTACACTAAAGTCAAGTGATTTCAAGAGTCTTTAAAAGCCAAAAATGTAATTTCTGTTATTTACTAATGCTGATGTTGTTCCAAACCTGTATGCATTTCTTTTTTTCAACACAACACAAAAGAAGACATTTTGGAAAATGTCGGTTTGGACAATGGTGACCACTGACTTCCATTGTATGGACAAAAAAAACCAAGACATTTCTCAGAATATCTCCTTTTATGTTTCATAGAAGGGAAAAAAAGAAGAACAGTTTTGGAACAACATGAAGGTGAGTAAAAACAGAATTATCATTTTTGGATTAACTATCCCTTTAATCCAAATTAAAAAAAATTATTCTTTGATTTTGGACAAACTATAAAGTCAACATGAAACGGCATTGACAGTGGCACACTAAGTCAAATAAATTAAATGCATTTATGGCTTTAAATAAGGCTTGGTTTTGAGAGACTGGCTCTTCACTTCACTAAATACCTTGAGGAGCTTTGACGTTTTTATTTGGTGATTTCCCAGCAACAATGGCATCAACTTCAGGACCACATGATGTCCCCATGTCTTTTTTCTCCAAATTTCTTTTTGATCTCCTCTTCTTTGATTTTTTCTTTGCTTTTTCCTCCCCACATGAACCGCTCAACTGTTGAGCGTCACATTCCTCAGATCCCACTAGACTTGTGCTCCCTTTGATGTCTTTTTCACATCTCTCCAGTTGCTGTTTTGAGGGTACCTTTCTGGGTGCAGCAGCCTTATGTGACTCGGTTGTGGCGTGCTTTTCCAGCATGCCAGGCTTCATGTCCTGGTCCTCAGCGCACGCTGCCTGATGGATTTTTTTGTCTGTGTGCAAATAGTTGGAAGTGTCAGCTATCTGTCTACTCTGCTGAGAGGACAAGCTATCACCAGAATAAGATGATTCCGAATTGCCCTTTTTTCTCCTGTTTACATCATTCACAGATCTGCTAACTGGTGTCCTCATGTTCTCCTCCACCTGCTGCTTTGCAAACTCTTGCAAGTAAGAACGAAACTTGCCATTCTGATGCTGATTCAGAAGTCTGGCATACGCATCCTTCTGAGATCTGGGGAGATTTTGTGCACCTCTGGGTTTAGTGGGTCTCTTTACTTTAGGAGAAGACGCCATAATCTCTGCAAAGAATTAACATGTCGGTGGTTACATCAGGTTAACAGAACAGCTTTTGTCTTTACATATCAATAATTACCAAATATAATCAACACTTAACTTACTACGTCTTATATATTAAAAAAATGAATGACCGACGTGATGTTTCAGAAAAAGAAAAAAACAAACATTTTATATGAATTTCTACAACTATGGGCACTTTTGGCCCTGTGGACTTAATTTGATGCAGTCCCTTAAAACTTTTAATTACTGGAACCAATCAGTTTTTCTTAATGATAACATGCTGTGATGCAAATGACATATAAATTAATTTTAGCAATTTTCCATAGGCAAAAGTGGGTAACACTTTATTTTACAGTGTCCTTGTTACAAATGTATAGTAATAACTATAAATTATGCATAAGTACATGCAACTAATCCTAAGCCAAACCTAAACCTACAGTAAGTACATGTAGTTAATTAATATTACTCTGTACTTAAATGGAAAACTACACTGTAATCAGGACACCTTAAAATAAAGTGTAATTGGTCTAAAATGGCGACAAATTGGAATCAAAGTGTTTGATAATGAAGGCCTTGAAGTTGGACAAAAATGTTTTTAAAGAACTGTTTATAGTTTGAAACTTAACTGCTGTAAATGTATAAGATACATTCTTTTTTTTGGAATGAAATGGAACTAACTATAGGAACATTTTGCATTATGTATCCTAAATTCACAAAATTATATTATTTTATATTTTAATATTTTCAGAAAATTACAGCTTGAAAATTTGTTTGTGTCTCATATTTTATCTCAATAATGCTCTTTACTGAGACTGTTGTCTACTGAGTAAACAGGTTCAAAACATCTTGAAAAACAAACAATGCAAAAAAAAAAAAAAAATTGTGCAATGGACATAAATAACATTTAGCTTCCACAATATTCTAATTGTTTTTGTGATTTTCTTTAAATTTGTTATTTCACTATTTGTTTAGATCATCACAGCTTTAAAAACGTATATTAATAATTACAATTTACGATTTTAACTTTAGGCCTGACTGGCATAATTGTATTCAAATCTGTACATAAAAGATTTGAAAAGCAGATACCGGGCATAAAATGAGTAGTTGAAGAAACCCCCTTACATAGCTCATATTTCTCATGTCTTGACAGAACGTTCTGCGTTGACCATATTTATGATATTATAATTTTAGTAACTTTCACAGGCTGTTTGCACATGCTTATAACGTTAAGCCTGAATCATGCCATGAACTTAATAGTAATGTAATTCACTTAAAAGCTTCCCTTGAAAAAAAAAGATCCAGAAAAATGTACTCATAACTTATTGCGTTTTAAATAATAAAATATTTTATTTAGTTTAAAACGGTTTATTAAAGAAGGGATTTACTCATATCACAGTATGTGAGGCACACTATTCCTTTACAACAAGCTAAGCTACTTGATCCTCATATACTCTCAGTATCTTTCAATAAAACACACCTGTGTCCCAATGGACAACTACATAACTAAACATAAACATACATAAATAACAACTCACCGTCAATATCTGCTCTGTCTATATCGGTTGCTAAATTTCACTGGACAGCTTCGAACAACAACACCAACTGCGCATCTCTTCCGGGTAATATAAATAAAGGGCTGCCGTTGCATCATGGGAACTGTAGTTTTGTTGCGCACACAGGCTCGAAGTGTCCAATTTAGTCGTAAATCAGAATCATTAAGTGTGAATATTGATGCAAATGTAATTTAACTAGTTTTTATGTAAGTAATTATATAAAATAAGTAGCCTAATATTTTTTATTTTTATTCAATAATACAACTTAAAAAAATAAAAATTATGTGAAAAGTTAGCTTAGAAAACAAGTTCAATAAAAGATTAAATAAATATGAAATCCCTTACACTCCTAAAACTTCCTCCGGCTTATACGGGTCAAGTGACCGAAACATCGCCAATAAATATTTATTGTGACGGTGCAAGTTTGAGTAGAGTGCGGGATTTATATTTTTTCTAATCATTAACCCTAAACAATTTTTTTTATTAGTATTATTATTTATGGGTTTGTTTGCTTATATATGCATTTGTTAGTTCGATGATAAAGTTTCTAAATAATAATAATAATAATAAAATAAAATAAAACAACAACATTTAAGTTAAAGATAGAAAAGGAGCTAATGGCATTAAAGCATTAAGGAAATGACACTATTATTTAAATCACCATGACATCACAGCTGGATTATAAAACACAGTGTGACCCGGACCGTTTGCATTAGCCTACTGCGATTTGTCGCTGGGATGGATATGATTTACACACTCATCTGCGGACTGTTCATAGTCAGTCTGTCACTTTACGCAGAACCACTCACCACAGTCCAGAACAAGGTTTGTGGATTTTAATGCACGTTATGTTGGTAAAGAAAGTTGCTGCAAATTATGTTATTTTCCTTCTTTGTATTATACGCGATATAAAGAGCTATAGCCTAAACATTTCCTTTTTTTATTTTAATTTTTTGTTCTTTTATATTTATTGCATAGGATGACAGCACAGGTTACATTTAAAGCAAACGAATACCAGCTGTTTCTTCGGTTAAAAGTGTTATTTTTCACGGAATCTTTCATTTATTTTTAAATTGCAGTCCACAAAAGCTGTCCCGGTAGAGAACAGGAGCACGCGACCAGTGAGGAATGGAACCGAGGACGCGCGAGCTCTGAACAAGTCTCGCGCAGCGAAAGAGCCGCAAGATCTGGACACGAGCGCCAAAGGCGCGAGACAGCTGCCGTCATCAGGAGATCAGTCTAATTCACGCAAAAAACAACCCCCCAAAAATAGAGAAAAACGGAAAAACTGCTTCGGTTTCAAGATGGATAGAATAAGTGATGTAAGTGGAATGGGTTGTAAAAGTGACTGAGGGGCACACGAACACTAATGGTGCAGAACAAAATGCAGAATACAGAATGAACACGAATCAACGAATGAGTTGCTGAGTCAGTGATGATATGTATTGCAACAATGGGGATGTTGTATCATTCCTGAAGAATTAGTCTTACTGGTTAACTGTAATATATTAATATGTCATATTGCGTAAATGTTCCAATCATATTGCATTTGGAATTCCAGAAAACAACCATACACGACATTTTGTGTCTCATCACTGTGGAGTAAACTGGAATAAGTGATTTCTGCCCTGTTGAATTTTGTGTTGTTTAGAGACATGTATAAGGCTTAAAGTTTGTCTAATGGCCTTTTTAGCATTGAAGACTACTCCAAAAATTTTACATTGAGGACAAACGAGTTAATGTTTGAAAAACCGAGGCTATAAGAAAATAATATTTGAATACACAGTATTTTTAGTGTCTTTTCTTATTTAACTCATAATGATTTTTATTAATGAATACTTTATTTTTTTCTCAGAAAAACTGCTGACAGTTTTTACAAAATCATGATTTCAGTCATATTTGTTGAAAAATAAACAATATTTCTCTCCACTTTGCTGTAGAGAATACTATGAGGTCTGTGATGGAGATGATCCTTTTTATTAAGATATGGAATTGATTATGAGGGAAATATAAAGGACGGGTTATACCCAACATCACTGAAAAAAAAGATTTTTGCTGCTTGTTCAAACTGCTTAATTAAAATTAGCTTAAGCAACACAATTGTTTTGTCCTAACTTAATTTGATTGTGTTCGGTCTGCTAAAATATATGTAAAATTGAAGTTTACTTAATCCGTTTGTGTTGGATTACATGAATGATTTGTGTTGCATTAACTGAAACTGGGCGGTGCTTGTTAGTTCCCAGCATGCTTCGCATATGGTTGAATTAAGACAGAATAAATGTTAAAATTAAGTGTTATTTTATGTTTTTTTGAGAAAATGGGAATACTTGATAGTGTGTAATTGTGTTTAATGTTCAATTACATTGGAATTATTCGAAACATTTAAATTAGTGGGTTGCATTGTGGAGAAGAGTGGAGCATTTTCTTTAAGATGCTACTATGTGCTACTGTTAGTAATTAACAAGATAATGGTCTAATTGACGGTCTATCAATTCAACCGTATGTCACTGGAATAGATGGGATCTTAATGGATGGATGGATGAATGAACATATAAATGTAAGAATCTGAATCATGTCAGGAGGAAGCCTTTCAAAATTAACTTTGAGACTACTTAAATGAGTAGCTTAAAATGACTTCATTCCATGAAGTTGAAGTTACATGAACAAATTATGTTTGTTTAACGTAACCCAGTTATGTGGAACCTGTTGACATAAAAAAGTTAATTAAAGCCAACATATAATTTTTTTGAGTGATGAGAATGTGAATTCATTTAAAAAAGATGAACACTTTACACTTTACAATCAAATTATGTGTAACATCTAATTAATTTAACTTACACGGGAAAGTTTCCTAGACATTTCCTGAACATGATGAATGCTGGGATACGCTTAACATCAAATACCACTTGGTATATTAGAGATATGCCTTGTCCAAATACCCACACTTTGCGGTCTTTGCACTTGACAACTTGTCTACTTGCATGACGTATTTCCTCTATTTGGCCTAAGTGTTCAACTAGGCGTAAAGACTTCAAGTGTGTGTAGATCTTTTGATTACTCGATGGGACACACTTATAGTCTTGCAAAAAATGCAAGTGTTTACAGAGCTTTTATTTATTATATATTCAATACTTTGCATTTTGAAATAAACTTCTACATGTCTGTTCAGTCACTATGTAATTAACAGAAGACACAAATTTAAAACAGTTGCAAATATTGTACAAAATAGGCCATACCATACTCATCTTTACACCAATAAAATATGCAACACTTTATGTTTTTACCAAATTATATGTATCCAATTCATTTAAATTACAGTGTAATGTTTTCCTCGACATCTCGCGATTTCGGGGCACATGAGTTCCCGAACATGATGCATGATGGGATACGCTTACCCTCGAATACCGCTCCGAAGCTGTATTCGAGACTGTGAGGGTTTAGTGTGCTTTAAGGGCACTGCACTTTGGCATTTTTAAGACATGGGACAGTCTTGCACACTTACTTCCTGTCGCGTGCACGCACTCTCAAGTGGCCAAGACAGCAAGTGTGGGTAATTTTGTCAGACCCCAAAGTTTTGCTCCAACCCTAATTGATCTTTGGAAGGCAGCATATCTGAGGGATGCACTTAGTGTATCCCTTGCGTCCTTCAATCACTCATTTCATCCAAAATGAAGTTTTATTAATATTTCCATGCTGTGACCGTGGGGACAGGAGCATGTGTGACGCAGCCACTCGCACCGTCTCATAGCGTTCAATGCCGAGGAGGAGTCTTGCCAGAGGCCTCAGAAGGACTGAAGGACTGAAGGCCGTTTTAGCATTTAATGCCCCTGGCTGTACTAGTCGTAACTTAGTTTTAACTAGTCAAATTTCAACTTCCACTTGACTTGTCTTAACTGGATTTAAGACAACGTGATTATGTCTAGTCATAATATGCATTGAAGATATCTACAATGCTATTTTGACTAGTCATATTCTTCCATTGACTTCCATTGGAAAATAATTTCTGAAATCTACAAATGAGATTTGACTAGTAGAAACTGTAATTAAAGATATCTCTAACTGATTTTGTATTTGGCATAATTATAACTAGGCCTATCTCAAATTACAATTTTACTCGTGATAATTCAATTAGAGATATCCTCAACTGAATTACCACTAGTAAAAATTATAATTTGAGATATTGTTCACTGGTGTTTGATTAGTCATAATTCTCTCTCTCTCTCTCTCTCTCTCTCTATATATATAAAAAAAACGTAGTTAATTAATAAATGAAATAGTGAATCACTTGGTTGGTCCGTTTTGCTACATGATTCAATTAAAGTCACAGCACTACATACATGGCATGCTGGATAACTTTTCCATAAATTAATGCATCCAGATATTATTTAATAATTCCTGAAGTAATTCATCCAGTAGCTTTTCTCTAGGGCTGCGTTTAACTCCACTTTTAGACATACACTTCCCAAAGCACTTTCCCTCTGGGGAATCCCCACCGCCATTTTAAAGTGTGTTCAACTTCGTCAAGTGGACGAAGGAAGTTTTTTGGACAGACTCTCGACCCCTTGATTTTGACCGTGAGAATGAGTCTACACAACATGTACAATTCAGACAGATCCATAGACAACAATGCAACATGATTGTGAAGTCATAGCAGATCGTGGCTAATTTACCCCCACCCCACACAGCTCTAGTGTATGATATTGGCATTATTTTGACATTTAACCATATTTAATACTTGCAGCTACCCTAATCTTACTGTTTTTTTAACACAGTTATAGTATATTGTATTGTTATCGTTTTAGTTTGGGTGTTTTTTTATATTGAATAATATAAATATAATATTTTGTAAATATTGTATTCATAATTAATATTTGTTTATATTTAATGTTTTAACAGCCCAAGCATATACAGGCCTATAGAATGGTGTGTAAAACAAATTCATAAGAAAGAAAACTGTAATATAGCTGCAAGCTGCACGACAGGCAATATGCATTTAAACTGGGTGAATGTAAAAGGATTATTTCAAGATATGAGACTCTTCCTGTTACCCCTGTTGTCATAACTTTAATCGCTCGCCATGGCAACAGCGTTTGAGATATCCAATATCCCTTCACAATTTAGCATCTTCATTGTCTTGGTATCATGTTGAAAAAGTTTGGTGTGAATCATATTAACCCGCTAGGAGTAGTAGTTAAAAATTCAGAGCCTGATTTAAAAAACAAAAACAAAAAAAAACACACACATTCAAACCAAAATAGCCGATTCCTGTTGATCAGAGCTAATGACTGTAAATCAGAAAGTTGTCCAGCTTGATGAGAAAAATATACGTAGACTACTGAGGTTTCTGTCATTTTAAGTAGTTTTTATCAAACTGAGTTCAAGTGTTCGTTTTTAAAATAAGTTTGGTTTTTGTTAGTTATTTGATGCTATAAAAACGACAGAGGTGTAAAGTCCAGGTTCAGAAAGTAAAAGTCCTCCTCAGTATTTTGTTCCAATCACCTGGATTTGCTAATTAGCACAGTTTTTCAGTCAGGAGATAGAATTACACTGAAAAAAAAAATTTATTTGTTGAATTTAATAAAAAATTTTATCGTAAGTGGTTGCACACAATTGATTTTAGCTACATTTAAACAAATGCATTAAGTTGAACTTAATACATTTTAGTTAAACTTAATGCATTTGTTTAAATATAGCTAAAATCAATTGTGTGCAACCACTTACGATAAAAAAATTGATTAAATTCAACGAATCATTTTTTTCAGTGTAGTAAAATCAGCTTCATAGTAGCGAAGTTCAGCAAAGCAGTCACTGAGGTCACTGGGACTTTTTCCAGGATCTTCAGGAGGAGATTGAAGCTTTAACTTTAATTTCTACATTATTTAATTGTTTATTTCACACTGGCATAATGAGTTGTTGTTCTGCAGTTAAACTATACTAACCGATTCTGTGGGAGTGTGGGCAGGGCCTTGATACCACGGCTTCACTTCATGTTCACCTCTGCGAGCTCCGAGCCTGCATAATCAGCGCAAGATGTCAGGGCCATATTGGGACATTGACGTCTTCACTTCTCTACAATGGAAGAGAGTGAAGGTGCGTTGTCCATCTTTATTTTTTTTTTACAGTCTATTGATTTGACTAATTCGAGGTATCTCGGATTTAATTTCTTACTAATGCAGTTATAATTGGAGAAATCTCTAATTATCAATCTGACAAGTCAAATGATAATTATGACTTGTGAAATACAATTGTAACTATCTAAAACATATTTATAGTCAAACATACTTTTATATGCCAATTCCTCCTGCCATACACAGCCTCACTTTGCAGCCGGACGAAAAAAAACAAACAAAAAAACAAACAAAAAAAAAAAAACAGAAAAACAATTGAATTCTAATGGTCAACTTTTGAGTATTGATGAACTATGAAATTTAAGAACATTGTATTGTCATGAATACTATCAAAATACTATCTCTGTTCAGAAACCAGGGCACTTGGTGTAACTGGAAGTAAGGCCTCCAAACATTTGTTTTTAGATACATTTGATTTAATTCATGATAACCAATCAATTAGATCCCAGATAACAAGGTGACATTGATACAATGTTGAGTTTTTGATCCAAACCATTAGTTTTGGTTGAGATAGACATTTCAGTGTTTAAAGTAGCTTATGTTGGATCCGCATGGAAGCTGACAGCTGTTAAATAAACATAACAGCTTCAAAATATGCGTTTTCGATTTGGGATTTAAATTATTGCCTATAAATAGTTATGATTTACAGTCTGTGAATAATAATTATTTACATATATTAATATTTATTAGGGCCTAGTTTTTGGTTTTGATTCTCATTTTGTGACTCGATAAATCAGAAAATATAACAGCCAGAAAAAACGAGGGAAAACATGAACAAACACCTTAGTAAAAATCTTCAGAATATCTATAGATAGGAATAAAACTGCAAAGTTTGGCCACTATAGCCTAGGCCAATGTATGTGTGGACATTTATTTTCTTCTCATTTTGCAAAAAACAAAAAAACAAAAACAAACAAAAAAAAAACAGACGCAAATAGATAAAGTCCAATAAAATAAACACTTACATTTGTATTTTGGATGTTTACTTTCCATTAGTCTCAAAGAACACATGTGGAACAAAATTTCAATCTTCAAGAAACATCATAGTGTACCTGAAATCTGCCCCCCAAAATGATATAAGGGTTAATTTTCATTATTTTGTTGTTTCAACCTTTAAATCTGTATTACGCTAAACCTAAAAACTGAACTAAGAGAGAGAGAGAGAGAGAGAGAGAGAGAGAGAGAGAGAACATCCGGGGATTACCACTGACTCCGCCCACATTCCGCTGACCCTCAGCAGCGCTGTAAATATGGCGGAGGTAAGAAGGAAATTATTTTAATTATTTTCCAGAAATAAATAACCGTTTAATAGCAGTTAATCAAAGAAATATTTTTGTTAATGCATTGGAAAATTACAGTAAATCGTATATATTTCTTATTAGGTTGTGCGGTAATTTAGGTCGAAAGACGCGTTGAATTCTTTGAAATTTTATTTCTGCAAAGTTAATAGCAGTTAGCTCGCCTTCAGTTAGCCAGATACTCTATTATCACCTTACTTTAATGCATTACCGTACATTAATTATATCTGATATATTTACATAAACACTGACGAGTGTGTTGATTATTTTAGCTAAATCCTGAAGTTATGGATATTTCAATACCCAGATTTGTACTTAAAAGAGTGTTCCTAATCAAGGCTAGACAAAGTATTAGCTAGACATCAGCCTTAACTTCCAAAGTCATACACACAAAGCATCTCTGATTCCTCTGGTTTTATCATGGATGTTTTAACCCTGGCCTGCTGTAAGGTTTAATATAACAGAAGGCATTTTTGTTATTGTATAAACTAAATAAAAATAATATGGATCACTGAAAAGACTGCTGTAGTGCATCTTTTTATTCTGAATTAGGTCTGCTTGGATGCCTGCCATACATAGTCACCCATAGAGATATCTATAATAGATCATGGATCATTACAATTAACAGATTTCACTGGTCATTTTGATAATTTACTGTTTTGCTTTATGCAAGTTTTACTGCTGATTTAACCACAGTCTGCATAAAAAAAAGTTGTATTTTAAACTGGTATTTTTTTTTAAAACTGTTATTTTAGTCCAGTGGTTCACAACTGACTTTACATCCATCAGGACACACATTTTATATCAGAAATCCAACAGCCACCCAACACAGTAACAACACTGTCCTCATAATCAAACCTGATATCTGTTAGTTCTCCAAAAAATTGTTCATCCAAATGTTACAGCATATATTTTTTCCGATTCTTTTTGACTTTTTATGTCTTATTTTTTATTGAATTTTTAGCCCTCCTTGGGGAGTTCAAGCCCAGGTAAGACTGTTACTATTTTTCTTATCATGGTAAAACATGTCTTTATACATACTCACGATATGATGCCATGAGTTTTGGTTGTTTCTGACAGTGTTGATTTTGACGTGTCAACAGAGATGCTGTTGCCTGATTATGATGATGATCAAACTCCTGAAGACGAGGAGCTGCCAGAGGGAGACACTAACTTTGGCAATGAGATTGAAGAACTCGCAAAGGTTTGAGCTTATCCTGATTCTCAACATGTTTCCGCTGATCTTTTGCTTTACATGCTTTTCAAGTAAAAAAAACAAAAAAAAACAGCATGTCACAAGGGTTTAGTATAACTCAAAGGTTTTTAATATTTTAAAAAGTTATGTTTAGGGAGATGCAGATAGCAGAGAATAAACTGGGTACGTGACTGGGTGTGTGTGTGCGTGCACATGGTGGTTAGGTTTACTATTTGGACTTCCTCCTTCAGTATGCGAGTACAGAATGATGCGAGTAAAGAATGATGCGTCTACTGTGCGATGCCTGTCCTGACACCTGGTATGGTGTGTGACCGGCTTCAATCTCCCTCTGAAATAATAATAGCAATTTAAAAAGTAGGGTATAATACAAACTTTTTTTATTAAATAAAAGTTCTGCATTAACACTAGCAGCTGTTTTTCCACATGTCTTCTCAACTCTTCTCACATACTAGAGCCTATTCCCCTCATTAAAGTTCCAGGGGCAGTGCTGCCAGATTTCCAGACATCCCACCTCTCTCCTAAAAGTCACCCACACATTGATACGGAACACAAATTAAGATATTTTTATTGAAATCTGAGTGATTTCGGTCCCTCCAATGACAGCTACGCAACTACCACTTTGACGTCACTTTAAAAAAGTTCATAAAGAGATTGTAAAACTAATCAATATGAATTGAGTGGTTTAGTCCCAACTTTCTGAAGAGACACGATCGCTTCATGTGATGAACAGATTTAATTTAGGCTTTTATTCACATATAAACTGAATAAACATATTCAGTTAACTGATATAAACATATTCACATATAAACTGATCAGTGAACAAAAACAGAAGAAGAGTTTTTGCAGAGTGGGATGTCTGGGATGCAACTAAATGAAAAGAAAGGGAATGTAATTACTTAAAAATGATTAAAATAAATGTTTTTTTAGTTTATTTGAATACCATTTAACTTTAATACACTTTTGTCATTACATTATTTAAGTTAACAGACAATTAGCAGAGATATAACAAGTTTTGATAGAGATGATAATAGACTGGTGCAGGTATGACTTCAGAACCCGAAAGTCTAATTCGCCGCTGGTTTCTTCGAGATTTTCCTATGTGGTTTTATAATGGGGTTTTTCATTTAATGAGTAAAAATAAAGCCTGTGGTAAACATAACTTGACGATACTTAGACTCTTTGTTTTACAACGTACACTGCACACACTCACACCCTAAGCTGTCTTATCTAGTTACTTATTAAAAATGTACGGTTTCAAAAATGAGCACAATTAATTTATGTTGTAGAAAAAAACATCATAGAATAATCATAGTATGTTTACCACAGGCTTTATTTTACACATAAGTTGAAAAACCCCATTATAAAATTATATTTTTTTTACCAGCGGCGAAGTAGTCTTCTGGGTTCTGACATCATACCTGCACCACTCTATATCCTGTTTGGATGTATGTACAGTATATATTATTAGTATATATACATTAGTGCTGGGCAAAGATTAATCGCATCCAAAATAAAAGTTTGTGTTTAAATAATATATGTGTGTGTACTGTGTATAATTATTTTGAATATATAAATACACACACATGCATGTATATATTTAAGAAAAATGTGTTTAATATAAATTATATATAAATATATATATATATATACAGTATATCCATGCAAATATTTCTTAAATATATACATGCCTGTGTATTTATATATACAAAATAATTATACACAATACACACACATATATTATGTAAACACAAACTTTTGTTGCCCAACACTTATATATAAATTTACTTTTAATATATATTAGTGCTGTCAATCGATTAAAATAAATTAACTAATTAATCGCACATTTTTTCTGTAATCAATCGTGATTAAAACCTAATATTAAAGTTTATCATATATTTTTATATTGTAATAATATCACATTTAATCTCCAAATTAACGTAGAAACAACATAAAGACAGTAACCTATAATAATTTAAATATTTGTTCAATGGCATATTTTTATGAAAGAAGGTCAGTCTCACCGACCACCAATAAACTGATGTCTCTATGAAATGTATCTTTTTTTTCTTCTCAATTTAAGCCATTAATTATAGGCATTCAGCATTACAGTATAATTGAAAGCTATCATTTTTTTTATTTATTTTTTTTACATCTATAAGGCTTTAAATAATATAACAACTTTTAATTTAAGTGAACATAAATCAAACTTCACTTGGGGTGGGACAAAATATCGATAGAGCAATATATCGGTGTCCTTCTCTGCAATACGAGAATCGATATGCTGGCATCAAATATTGATATTTTAATGAATAAAATAAGGCACTTTAAATAGATTTCCCTGCTCCCAACGTCGCTACTTCATGGCTCCTCGACACAAGAATGAGGCAAACGTGAACATAAGTTAACTAGCCTAAGAAAAAGAGGTTTTTAATGGGATGGCGGACTGCAGTGTGAGTAAAATAATAGATGCCCCAGCCACATTTACGTCCAAAGTCTGAACCCACTTCAGCTTTTATATCATTGATGGGACAAACAAAACCGACAGAGTACGTGACATACAAGGACTGGTACTTACCTGGTAAAAGTAAAGTGCACGGGTAATACCACAAACATTCAAAGCCACTTGCACCAAGTAATAAATCATAAGAATGAATTCTATTATATTTAAATTTAGTTTAAGTTTAAGTTTCCCTTAGGCAAAATATGACCACACCTCAGATTTGGTCCTCTAAGAAGACTGAAAAGACTGTCAAAAAACAACGTTGCATGCTGCGGCTGTGCCAGACTGGTGCTGGCTAGACAGGATTTACCATGAGTTTTCAAAATAGCGATAATCAAACTCTGTTTTAATGATAATTAAATTTAAAACGATAATGCTATAACTGTCAGGACATTTTATTGTGCTTTATCAAACCGGTAATTGTTTCATTCTTAATTAAAGGTGCTCTAAGTGATGCGACGCGTTTTTTAGGCCAAAACATTTTTTGTCACATACAGCAAACATCTCCTCACTATCCGCTAGCTGCCTGTCCCCTGAACACACTGTAAAAAAACGCGGTCTCTGTAGACACCACAGGCTCCACAAACGGCAACAAAAACAAACTGGGCTCACCCGCACCACGACACACAACAAACAGTGCTCCAGCCAATCACCGACAAGAAGTATTTGATGGTGGGGTTTGGGGGTTAGTGCGCGTGCACATGAAGGGGGTGTGTGGAGGAGAGAGAAGCATGAAGAGGGAAGTTTGAATTATGGCCGACACACGACTAAAGAGACGACGTTCCGATGAACAAATTGCAAAGAAGAGGGACAAGGATAAGGAACGCGCGAAGTCCCGAATTTACATCGGAAAAACCCTCGAAATGTGGCGAGAACTCCGCCGGCAGAAGGGCTTCCAATCCGACATTCAGTTGCTCTGTTTTTGCACAACAGGTAAATCCATTTGTCTTTCTAAATTGACGTTCATGTTCGCCAAACCAACACAAGGATGTAATTAGCTAGAACTATGCAGTCAGCGTTAACTTTGGTGAATACAACATATATGTTTCTAGCAGCTAGCGATCAATCTCTATTGTAAATGGTCAAGCAAATTCACAGTAGGGCGACAATTTGTGTGAATGATTGTTTTCACCCACAGTTTGTTATGGATTTGAATGTTCATTTATAGGCTATTGACAACTTTGACTAAATTTGTTTACGACGCCGCCGTTGTTTATGCTCACTGGGATCTAACGTAGCTAACGTTATCTTGCTATTATTGCGTCCTTGTATGGGAGCTATAGTTATAGTTATAACCTCAGGTGGCGAAACGATTTTAAGACAATGTTTCTCTTTTTCTGCATTCTGTTCTGCAATATATAAAAAGCATTTATCTAACTTGGTGACATTACACATTGAATGAAGTATCAGTAAAACTTAACTTTGTTTTTAGTGACTACTTTGACTTTCCTTTATGCCGGAAGGGAGGGGAGGAGGGAGGAGACGGGATGAGGAGGAGGGAGGGTCTAGCTAGCCTCCGTTTTGTTTGACAACAATTCGAATGTCAACACTCCCGGCATCACTTAGAGCACCTTTAAAAGCTATAAACAAAACAGAGCCATATGACTTGGCAGCCCAAGATTGTATGCCAGACCCCAAAGCACTACCTCCACTCACATACACTCACATACACAATGTCCCATACACGGAATTGAATCAACATTGAATTGAGCTGAATAACGATAGTATTGTTTTTCTGTAGAGCTGATTATAGCTGAACTCTTTTAGTAACTGATGAACTTTACACAGTTATTGAACTGAACTGAATCAACATTGAACTCAATAATGATGCTAATGTTGCTTTATTTCAGAATTAGTCCTGCGTTTGAAGCTTGCATTATTGATCGTTATTTTCCTGTTAATTTCTGTGAAACTGATTTGAAACTGTATTACATAAAGTGCTATATAAATAAAGGTGATAATTTGGGATAATTCTGTGAACTTGATTTCTGTGAACTGCAGGAGGGAGAAATGCCCATTCAGGAGCTCCTGAGCCTTTATGGTTATGCAGGCAGTGGATCACCTGAGGAAGAGGATGAGGAATATGAGGAAGAGGATGCAGATGGAGATGAGGAGGAAGATGATGATGAAGGAGAGGATATGGATAATGATGAAAGCAGCAGAAGCACTGGAGAACTGAAGAAGAGCAAGGTCTGTCCCATAAGAAACCTATGCCCAATTATTCATATCACTTAAATGTGAGTATTAAGTTATATTATAATATTGTTGTTGAGCTCAGGATGCATACACAGCAAAAACAACCAGAACTTAAAATTGGTTCCCACATGGATTTCTAACTGGGTTCTCACAGCCCTGGAAAACACAAAGTCTGAAAATGTCATAGAAGTTAAAAACTTAAATGGTTAAAGTTGGGCTGAAATTACTATTTGTAAGTCTGATCTCTAAGGGCCTGTTCACACACCTGGTCACTTCATGTGCTTTTACTGATTGGATTGCCATCTGATGTGTTAAAACAGTTCCGTTTACACTTAGCCACATTAATGTTTCTGCAAAATGAATATAAATCTGATCTTCAATCCCCGCACTATATGCAAATTTAACAGAGTTCACCTCGATGAAAACGTACTCGGTTACTAACGTAACCTCGGTTCTCTCTAGAAGAGGGAACGAGTACTACGTAAGATATCTTACGCTAGGGGAAAATCCTTTTCCGCGAGATATTGAAGCCAAAAATTATCCTTAATTTTGTAATAATGCAAAACGCGTTGCAGCAGCAATGCAGACATAGGCGAGACAGCTCGCGCGCCTATTGGCTGCTCTGCGGCAACTGCAGCAGCCTATCGAGCGAGGCCTGGCATGACGTCAGACCCAATCAGGGCACTTCGCGCCCGCTGCGTCACGTCCCGCCGAAATGGGCGTGGTCTAGGCCTATAAATATCGCTCGCAGGCAGCTATTATCTGGTTTTTCATCATCGAAGCAACCAGAGCGTGTGCATGCACGGCAAGATACGCAGTACTCGTTCCCTCTTCTAGAGAGAACCGAGGTTACGTTAGTAACCGAGTACGTTCTCTTACGAGAGGTCTCTCGTACTGCGTAAGATATCTTACGCTAGGGGACCCAATGTAAAACGCCGTGCATGCTGAGATCTGACACCAAAGACCCAAGGGCGAAAGCCCAGGGTACATATAGTGCACAATCACTCAGTGAACTCACAGGGAGTCCGGGAAGAAGGAGGGGTGCAGCCTCACTTTTCCACATAAAGTAGCGTCGATGGGACGCGAATTTCATCATACAGACAGGGCGGGGTACGGCCTGAGCTGATGGGGAAAAATGTGGGTCTTACACAGTTTGCCCAGCTTTATACTGTCGAACATTGAGCTGTGCTCAGCAAACGCAGCATTCTGAGCTGAACGCATCAGGTCAGATAATACTGGTAGTTTAGACCGACAGCAGCCTGGCCTGCAGGGCGGGAACCTCTAGGTTATAAAACCTTATAAATGTAGACGGGGAGGCCCAGCCTGCCGCCCTACAAATATCTTGCAAGGCAATCCCACTTGACCAGGCCCACGAAGAGGCCATGCCTCTTGTGGAGTGCGCTCTGACACCCAAAGGGCACTGCATGCCCTTGGAGGCGTATGCCAGCGCTATAGCATCAACTATCCATCTGGATAGGCTCTGTTTCGACGCGGCTAGTCCCTTAGAACGTCCGCTAAACGAAACAAAGAGCTGTTCCGTCTGTCTGAAAACAGACGAGCGAGACACATAAGCTCGTAATGCCCTGACTGGGCAAAGGAGGCTCGCGTCTCTTTCCTCATCAGGGACCGGTAGGGCTGACAGAGAGATAATCTGCGCCCTAAACGGTGTGTTGAGGGATTTTGGAACATAACCGTGCTTAGGTTTGAGTATAACTTTTGAGTCATTGGGCCCAAACTCCATGCACGCCGCGCTCACAGAGAGCGCGTGCAGATCCCCTATGCGCTTCACTGAAGCGAGAGCCAGCAAAAACACCGTTTTGAAAGACAGGTGTTTCAAATCGATTGACTGTAAAGGCTCAAATGGCGCACCTTTCATGGCTTCCAGAACCGTAGAAAGGTCCCATACGGGGACTGAGGGAGGTCTGGGAGGATTCAGTCTCTTAGCCCCTCTAAGGAAGCGGATGACTAAATCGTTCCTTCCTATTGACTGACCAAGCGTTGTTTCTGAGAACGCTGCTATAGCCGCCACATAAATTTTGAGCGTGGAGGGGGCCCTGCCCCCATCCAACAGCTCTTGTAGGAAGGAAAGCACCTCCGTCACATCACAGTTTGTGGGTGACACACCACGGGCTGTGCACCAGCCCGAAAACACTGACCATTTCGAAGAATAGAGTCGTCTTATAGACGGAGCTCTAGCCTGCGTGATCGTGTTTAATACTCCTTTAGGGAGTCCAACATGTACCCGTTGATGGCCCAGACATGAAGGGACCATAGTTCCGGGTGAGGATGCCAGATCGAGCCGCGGGCCTGTGAGAGGAGATCTCTCCTCACTGGTACTGGCCACGGGGCAGTACTTGCTAACTGCATCACGGCTGGGAACCAAGGTTGGTTTTTCCAGAACGGTGCTACCAGCAGTACTGAGCATCCTTCTTCCCTGATCCGTTCTATCACCTGAGGCAGGAGACGGGGGGAAAAGCATAGAGCGGGCGGCGGGGCCACACATGGGCCAGCGCGCTCCTGCTCTTGGAGAAAAATTCTTGACAGTGAGCGTTTTCTTGAGACGTAAACAGGTCCACTTCCGCTCTGCCGAATTTCTTCCACAGCAGTTGGACTGTCTGTGGGTGTAGAGACCATTCGCCTGCCGGAACATTGTTCCTGGACAGTCTGTCCGGTCCTAAATTCAAGATCCCTGGCACGTGCGCTGCTCTGAGCGAGCGCAGGTTGCACTGAGCCCATACCAGGAGGCGTTCTGCCAGCCTGTACAGTTTCTCGGATCTGATGCCGCCCTGGCGATTTATGTAGGACACCACAGACATGTTGTCCGAACGGACCAAGATGTGGTGACCTTTTATTTGGGGACAAAAACGCGTCAGCGCGTTGTCGACTGCCAGCATTTCGAGGCAGTTTATGTGCAGGAGCTTCTCCCGTTCTGACCACTGGCCGAAGAACGGTCTGCCCTCGAGCAGCGCTCCCCATCCCGAGGTGGACGCGTCCTGTGGACACCACTTTCACCCTCGAGGAAGTCCCCAGGCTTACACCTGATTGGTACCAGTCGTTCGCTTTCCAGGGTTTCAGAGCTGTAACGCATTTCTGATTGACCCTGAGGCGAAGCAAACCGGGTGCCCACGCTTCGCGTGGGACTCGCGCTTTCAGCCAAAACTGCAGCGGGCGCATGCGGAGCAGACCCAGCTGGAGCACTGACGATGCTGAGGCCATGAGACCTAGCATCTTCTGAAATTTCTTGAGCGGGACAGACGCGCCGCAGCGAAAAGAGTTCGCTGTGCGTCGAATGTCTACCGCGCGCTGTTGTGATAGTCGCGCTATCATGGATAGTGAGTCCAGTTCTGTGCCCAGGAAAGATATTTTCTGACTGGGTGACAGGGAGCTCTTTGCCCAATTGACACTCAGACCCAAATCCTCGAGGTGATCGAGTAAAATGGTCGTGTGTTCTATGAGCACTGCGCGAGATTGCGCTAGAATCAGCCAATCGTCCAAATAGTTCAGCACTCGCATGCCTCTCATTCTGAGGGGTGCGAGCGCCGCATCCATGCACTTCGTAAATGTACGGGGTGCTAGGGACAAACCGAACGGCAGGACTGTGTACTGATATGCCTGGCCCTCGAAGGCGAATCTCAAATATCGCCTGTGACGTGACGCTATCTGTATTTGAAAATACACGTCTTTCAGATCTATTGACACAAACCAATCTCCTTGGCGAATCTGCACAAGGATTTGCCTGGTCGTGAGCATCCTGAACTGTCGCTTCACAAGCACTTTGTTCAGTTGCCTTAGATCTAGTATGGGTCTGAGACCCCCGTCTTTTTTCGGTACCAGGAAGTATCTGCTGTATAGCCCTCCCTCGCTCTGATCTTGAGAGAGAGGTTCTATGGCCCCTTTGCTCAATAGTTTCGTCACTTCGGCTCGAAGTAGATGTGCTACTTCTGTTTTTACCGTGGTCTCGACGCGCGCCACATAGCGGCGAGGGCGTCGGCGAAACTGCAGCGAATAGCCTCTTTCTATAATGTTCAGCACCCACTTCGAAAACCCCGGGTAGCTTTGCCCATGCGTCTGCATGGATAGCTAGGGGTCGAATACGAAGCGCGCTCCGCTCGCTCAGCGATGGAGAAGCTTCGATGTGCTGTAACACAAGCGTGTCGCTCGTGACATTTGAGGCATGGGGCGCGCTGATGACAGCGGGCAGATTGCCCGCGCTCGACTCCTCTGCGGTGGTTAACCGCGAGGGGGAGGGCTGGGCGGTTCCCGTGGGAACTGTCATGTCTATGTGTGGATGTGGGCGCGGGACAGCGGGCACATTTATCACACCGAAAGCATCGTTCGCTTGCGTGAAGCGAGTGCACGTTGGTTTCGTTTTTACAGAAACCGTGAGACATGCATAACGTGGTGTTAGTGGGCACATTCACCATGTTTGAAGCGCAATCGGTCTGAGCCGATTCATGTGCGCGAGCCCTGTGTGACGGGCTGTGCTTGTGTGTAGAGATGGGCACTGGGCAGTGGGCATTCTTCTTACACATAAAGCACCATCGGCCGTGGCCGGGACACCAGAAAAATTCACACTTATGGGATTTATCTGGGTAGCCGTAAAAACGGCGTTTGTGTGCAGGCAAGCGGGTGACAGAACCGACTTGTTCACTGCAGGATACACTGGAACAGTCACATTTACTGGAACTGAACGAGCGAGAAGTTGCCATAGAAACAGAGAGCGTCAACATGCTGGCGTTTATTGCAGGCCTGCGTGCATTACAACAGGCTTGTTCACTGCAATATTGACATTTCCAGTCGCCTGAATTCCAGAGGGGAATGGGAAATGTATAGGAAAAAGGAGGTTGGTCCGTCCGCAGCGGGACCAGAAAAACTCCCTTTTTTCCTTACGCCAGTGACGCACGGAACACCATAGAAACGGTGTTTGGGTGCAGGCGAGCGGGTTGTACAACGCGCTCGTTGGCTGCAAAATACACATCTGCAGTCGCCTTTTCAGGGAACTGACAGAGCGAGCATTGACGGCATAATTTTATCTGCCGGTAGACCCGGGGATCGAACGCGGGTCTCTCGCGTGCAAAAACCTGAGAGTCTGCCACTGGGCCACAGGGGGAGACACATTGTAACTCAGTTAGCGCGAGTATTATAAGAGCGTCAACGTGCTGGCGTTTGTTTGCAGGCATGCGTGTATTACAACAGGCTTGCTCACTGCAATACAGACATTTCCAGTCGCCCGAACTTCAGAGGGGAATGAGAAATGTACGAGAAAGAGGAGGTCGGTCCGTCCGCGGGGGGACCAGAAAACGCTCTTTTCTCCTTTCGCCAGTGACGCACGGAAACCATAGAAACGGTGTTTGGGGTGCAGGCGAGCGGGTTGTGCAACGCGCTCGTTGGCTGCAAAATGCACGTCTGCAGTCGCTTTTCAGGGAACTGACAGAGCGAAGCATTGGCGGCATAACTTTAACTGCCGCTAGACCGGGATTCGAACTCCGGTCTCTCGTGAGAAAAACCAATGATTCCGCCACTGAGCCACAGGGGGGAACGCAAAGGTTTTCGGATGCACGAGCATATAAGAGCGTCACATGCTTTCTTCGGCGTATGCTTGCAGGCGCGCTTGTATTAAAACAGGCTCGCCTGCTGCAATATTGATATTTCCAGTCGCATGATCAGGGAACTGGGAATATGTATGAGAAATTGAAGGTCAGTCCATCCTCGGAGGGACTAAAAAACACATCTTTCTCCTTTCGCCGGTGAGTGACGCATGAATGGGGCGCAGAAGGCAGGGTAGCTTTCTTATAACGTAAAGAAAAACTAACCCCGACCGTCCGCTTCCAGCCTCCTTTGTGAGCGGCGCAGTTTGCGCGGCTTGAACAGAGGGAGAGAGAAAGCTAGCCCCGTGACCGCCCGCTCCTGACATCCTCTGTGAGCGGCGCGGTGTGCGCGGCTCGAACAGAGGGAGAACAGGTATCGTCCCCCAAGCAGGCAAGGCAAGCGGGCGAACCGGCAAGCTTTGCGGGTTGGGGGGGGGGGCGGAGGAGCAGTCTCGGAGAAGGATGCCAGGTGAGTCCTCAGAGTCACCATAGGCAGTACCTAACTCGCAGTGAGGGCAGTCGCCGTCAGCGAGTGCGAGAGCTGCGTGATCAGGAAAAGGGGCGTCTTGAAAAAGACGCCCAGCTCTTTTAGTGCAATGGGAGTGTGTGTCGCGGCGGCGAGCACACACACATACATAAACACAGTAGCAGAGAAAGGATATAATGCCGGAAAGCGCAGCAGGAAGGCAAGGAAGGCGGCGCGGCCAGCGACTTCAGTGACTCGTCCCGCTGAAGGTGCTCTTTTTCAGACGGCGCGGCTTCTTATCCAGCTCCAGCGATGCGTGTGCTTCGCTTGAAGGATGAAAAATCAGATAATAGCTGCCTGCGAGCGATATTTATAGGCCTAGACCACGCCCATTTCGGCGGGACGTGACGCAGCGGGCGCGAAGTGCCCTGATTGGGTCTGACGTCACGCCAGGCCTCGCTCGATAGGCTGCTGCAGTTGCCGCAGAGCAGCCAATAGGCGCGCGAGCTGTCTCGCCTATGTCTGCATTGCTGCTGCAACGCGTTTTGCATTATTACAAAATTAAGGATAATTTTTGGCTTCAATATCTCGCGGAAAAGGATTTTCCCCTAGCGTAAGATATCTTACGCAGTACGAGAGACCTCTCGTAAGAGAACAACAGATATGCGCTGCATTTTATTTATCATCAGCTAGTTACAAGATAAAAGCCCACAATAGGATAGAGAGCGGCATCAGCACTGGTACAATAATTTAATCTCACTACTTTTAATGCAGATCACTGTGTGTTTAGCTTCAGGATGCAACGGCAAACTTTCAGTTTCATTTGCGTCAGTTTGTGTGTCGGCTTGCTGAAGAGATGCTCAGCTACTCACCTGTGGCGAATGCCATGTGTGTTGCAGTAGCCTGTTATATCTGGCTACCAGGAGCCGGTAGCCTATAACACGCTCACGTGTTTATTGTTACTATTTTGGAAGGAGTAAAATTTACTTGTGTGGCTTTAACAACCAGATGCATTTAAACTTGTCCAGGTTCATTTGGAATGTGTCTCAAACCACCTCATGAAGTGGTTTAAGTGATCGGATGTAAATCCGTCTTTTACACCTGGCGTTTTCACGATTGGAAAGCTATCTGATCGGAGAAAAGGCTTGAACAAGTGGAAACAGGCCTTAAAAATGGACGAAGTCAACCTTTATTTATTTAGCACATTTACAAGAACAGAAGTTGACCTTAAAGGGTTAGTTCACCCAAAAATGTAAATTCTGTCATTAATTACTCGCCCTCATGTCGTTCCAAACCCGTAAGACCTTCATTCATCTTCGGAACACAAATGAAGATATTTTTGATGAAATCAGCTTTCTGTCCCTCCATTGACAGCAACGTCATTGCAACTTTCATGGCTCAGAAAGGTAGTACAATCATCGTTGAAATGGTCCATGTAACTACAGTAGTTCAACCTTAATATTATAAAGCGATGAGAATACTTTTTGTGCGCAAAAAAAACGTAGCTGTTGACGTAGTGTAAACAGTGCAGCGCTTCTGGGTTCTACGTCAGAACGTAGGCTCATTATTGGCCGACGCTGGTCATGTGTGTGATGCTGGCAAATAGTGAGCCTACGTTCTGACGTAGAACCCAGAAGCGATGCATTGTTTACACTACGTCAACAGCGTAGGACAATGACATGGAAGAGAAGAGATTGTTGAATAAAGCTCTTTAGTTTTTTTTATTATTCTCTATATGAGAAGTATTCTCATCGCTTCATAACAGTAAGGTTGTTCTTCTGTAGTCACATGGACTATTTTAACGATGTTTTTACTATCTTTCTGGGCCTTGAAAGTTGCAATGGCGTTGCTCTAAATGGAGGAACAGAAAGCTCTCAGATTTCATCAAAAATATCTTCATCTGTGTTCCGAAGATGAACGAAGGTCTTGCGCGTTTGGAACAACATGAGGGTGAGTAATTAATGACAGAGTTACATTTTTGGGCTGAACTAACCCTTTAAGTGCAAACTATTATATTTTAACATATTGAAAGACAAAAAAAAAAAAAAAAGATTATTGATGGTGCCGATTTTATATTGTGAGGAAGACAATTGAAGAGTTTAGGGCCAAATATCTTAGGCTGCGGTAAATACTCAGCAGTAACTGAGCACGAGACCTGAGCACTCTGACGGTAGAGTAAGGGTGAAGAAGGTCAAGAAAATATTTGGGCCTTGTAAAAAAAACAAAACAAACATTTTAAAATCAACTGTAAACTTCACAGTTTATCTTTTGTAGAGACACCATTACTGGGGTTAATGTTGTCACTCTTTCTTGACTTGGTTAAAAGCTTGGCTGCAGCATTTTGGACTAGCTACAGACATTAAAACGCATCATGAAAATGAACACAAATCTGCTGCAGTGCATTTGTCATCATCTTATGTATATACTGCTGTGATCACTACCAGATTTTAAAATATGGAATTTGCATTGCTTTTATCGAACCCTATTTTAGCTGGATATTTAAAAAACTGTCTTCAAGTCCAAAGGTATCGGTATCGAACATGATAAAGTGTTATAAAGCAAACTGTCTGGTTGATTTTTCTCATATCAGATGTGAAAAAACAGACAGTGTATGCATGTTGTGGTCCATTCATTACTCTTTTGATCTATACTTGGAATTAGGTATGTTAATAGTTAAATGGTTACATTAATTGAGTGCTGATTAATTGATTTCAGCACAAGTGATTTTCAGGTTTGCTTGTTAAAAAGCGGTTCAGTGTTGGGGTGTTTCTTCATAAATAAAGCAAACATTCACTGCGAACACTGCGGTAGTGCGTGTACGTACAATACAAAAACAACTATAAAAACTATAATGCTAACCAAAAAGTTTTAATAATCATTCTAATTCCATGAGAATAGGAAAGTCCACACTACAACTTTAACAATGCTGGACACAGAGGAACGATATCTTTAGAATTAATTTCAGAATGATTTTTCCAGCTGATGAACGATAAAAACATTGACAGCTAATTAGAATCTAGCTTGAGCTCAAGCATTTAAAGTTATTATATAACTGCTGTGCACAATTAAAAATAAACAGAACGTTATTGTGATTTGGTGTGGACACACTAATATATTTATCATAGTTATTTTTATAGATATCGTTCTTGGTGTGAACAATTATCCTATTTATTTTTCTCTTTTCTCTTTATTTACAATGAAGCAGAGTGTAGTATCTAAACTGATCAAGAAAAAAAACATGCTGTGTATCAGCAGCTACTCAAGGCTACGGTATCGGTATCTAACATGAAAAAAAGTGATATAAAGCCATACCTATCCTTCACTGGACATTTCTAAAGTAAGGACACTCAATAGACCAGATATTTTTTTTAAATATCTGTCAAAATTATGGATAGCATTTAGAATAATTTGTCAATATTTGGCAAGACATTTTCAGTTCACTAATCTTTTACTGTGTTTTAATGATTTTTTCAGGAGGATGGAGCAAATGTATCCTCAAGAATGACGAATGAGAGCCACTCCGCTGAGAGTCGAGCTTGTGCAGTAAAAGCCTGTAACACAGCTGAACTCATACGATCACAGAACCGTGGCTACTTTCAGAGTAAGCTCCTCATTTGATTTGATGTTTATCAACATAATCTTTGAATTATGCTGTTTATCAACATAATCTTTGAATTATGCTTAAGTACTGTTTTTATGTAACATATTTAGATAATGAAGTTGATGAAGAGTCAGAGGAGGATGATGACTATATTCCATCTGAAGACTGGAAGAAAGTAAAAACTTTCATTATCATATTTTTCTTTATGGATTTTGTCTATAATTGACCATGAAATGTTTGACAAATGTATATGTTCTTAACAGGAAATTATGGTTGGTTCCATGTATCAGGCAGAAACACCATCTGGACTCTGCAAATACAAAGACTGTGAGAAAGGTAGATTTTACATATGCTAATCTATTAAAATAAAAAATGGGTTTGGCAGGATTATACAGTACTGCACCACAACAAAAGAAACGTTTCAGGAGTTGTCAGTGTGAATCAAGTCTATTGAAAGTCATTGCTCCAAAAGAACTGTGAACTGTTATGTGTGACTTGTTATTCACAAGACAACGTGCAGTTACATGTTACAAATGTTTGCTTTAAAAAAATAAAAAAATTAAACTGGGTTACAAAAATAGTTGGGACCAAATATTGAATGAATCCTGTAGGAAACACTGACAACAATGTGGAGGCAAGGAACCGTACAAATCGGAGTGCATTCAAATCATTTAAAGCACAGCTAGCTATGGATTATCCCGCTTATACCATGGTCATTTGCCAGCACTGACAAGTTAAAGCTGTCAGTGTCATGTTTGCATCACTAACTTTGACTGGAAGGATTAAAATGGTGGTTATTTTCATCCGCTAGGACTCATTAGATCTAGCATTCTGTCTGTTTTAAATCAGAAACAGAGATGAAGTAGTGAGGTAAGGTTACATTTATTTGATTGAATTAGCCTATGAAGAGAGGGATAGAGATGAATGTGTGAATAACCTGTGACTTTAATTACTTTAAAAACACTTCACAATCTGCTTGCTGAGTAATTTAATTGAGCGATTCAGTAGCGAATCAAATTTATTCATAAAAGTCACGGGGCAGCATTGACAAGAAGTTTCTATGCTCCTGAATGTTTCTGTGTGTGCGCAGTAGGGGTGTAACGGTTCTCTGTAAAAAATCTTACTGTACTGTTCTCCACCCACGGGTTCGGCACGCACTTGCACTGCGGTTCATCTCAAATCTGACGGCACATCTATATGCTTTGTAAAAAAAAACAGAGGTTAGGGTAATGTACGTTTCTGTCGATGGATACACATTCTGACGTCCCCTAAACTTTCCTGCGGTCTGTGTTTTTAATGTTAATCAAGCAACAAAAGACAAAGAAATCACTCATTGCTCTTGACTGGATAGCTTTTGTGACTTTAATAAGGATTCGTCTTTATTTAATTTATACCAAAGATTAAATGCAATGATGTTTTACATTTGATTACTTTATTCAATTTTTGTACCTGAAAACTACTGTTAGATAGCCTACCTAAATAACCTGAAAAGCACTGTTTATTTGATTTTGTTTCTTTGCTCTAATTGTATTTATTTGTGTTGTTGCTTGTATGACGCAAGTGCAACTATAGGCGGATCCACAACGCGCGTACACTTTGTCCTGTAGATGGTCTGCTTGCGCTTTAACCTCGTGCACGAGCAGATCCGTTTCCTCACTAGAGAAGCATTTAATTTTTCCGCTTGCAAATTCCACCATGTTAAATAGCGAATCAGCCATGGCGCGAGCGCAATTGGCTTTTAAAGGGAATGGGAGATGTGACTGATTGGTTTATTGCACGTTATGCCCAAAACACACCCATTACTCATTAAGAGAATGGGGACAACCCTTTTAGACCATGCGCCGGGTGCGCCGGCCATTTGTCCCGTTGTTAAACCAGCAAAAGTGGATTCGGACACGCAATAAGTGCACTTGCGCCATGCACTTTAGACCATGCGCTTAGATCCTTAAAATAGGGCCCCTAGTGCGAAGTGCAGTCTCCAATCTCTGTGTGTGAGTGATGTATTTGTGTGTGCTTAAATAAAAGCAGCGCATTAATATAGAACAGTGATTAAACTGACGTGCAACTACCTGTGCATTAAACTGTTTTAATGCACACCTTCAAGCCAATCAGAATCAAGTATTCAGACAGACCATGGTTTAATACCATAAAAATGTTCACTGATGAAATGAGAACTGAACCAGTCATAGATGTCATTTTTTAACTCATTCATTTTATTACAAGACAACTGGAAATGGTTATCATTTTTGGAGACATCAATTTGTTACGCATTCTTGTGATATGCTTTGAATTTTGATATCTTTATCATTCACAGTGTATGAAAATGACGATCAGCTGCTGTGGAATCCTGAAATCCTTCCTGAAAACACTGTGGTTGAGTTTCTCACTGAAGCCTGTCGACGGACGGGAGAGGAGACAGGTGTAGATGCTATTCCAGAAGGATCCCACATTAAAGATAATGAGCAGGTACTAAGGACCGCCTCTGTGATTTAATAATAATAATGATAATATTGTAATTATTTTATTTGTAATCAAATGCTGAACTGTGACGTAATACACAATAAAAATAGTGTTTTCTCCCCTCAGGCATTATATGAGCTGGTGAAATGTAATTTTGATACAGATGAAGCTTTACGAAGATTAAGATTTAACGTTAAAGCAGCCAGAGGTGAGCCTTACAAAGCTGTTAAATGTCATCATCGTCTTTCATCTAATGTTTGAGGCAGTACAAAACGTTATGCATTTCAACAGACTGGATTTGTGCTTTCCTTTCACACTGACAGTGTTTCTGCTGCTTAACCACTGTGGCTCTAGAAAATGATTTCTGGTAGGGATGCACCGAAACCGAAAATTCTGGATTCACTTGGCCAAAAACTGAAACTGAAAATTACCTTTTTAAAAATAATTATTAATTTCTCAGTACTTTTTTGTATAATTGTATTATTATTAGACTTTTAAAGCGTTACTCTCGCCAAAATGCAATTGTCTTTTTGTTAATCTACCCGAGGCAAACTTTCATTTAAAAGCATAATTAGAATGGAAACGCCACTTTTAAGTTTGACCGTGTTTTCGTTTTCGGTCAAATAGCCTTTTGAATGGGAGGTTTAGGGGCACGACTATGATAGCATCAAAATCGCTATTTTTAAAACACCAAGAAGGCTCGACACAACATGAAACTTTGCTCGAAGTATCACCAGGGGCTCTACACATGAACTCGAGCATTGAGAACATTGTTTGTTTACACAGAGTATACTAAAAAGAACGATTTTGAACAACTCACTGTAGCTGTTGTTGTTTCCGTCCGCCGGCATTTTGTCAGTCAAAAATAGTCGATCTCCGAATGCGAATGAACTGACTCTGAATTTTAGTATTGTTTCTTATGAGGATCCTTTTACAAATACAAGGTCAATATTGATTTTCACTAACGACAAAACAACAAATTATCAGTGAATTTATATGGAACTAAGCTTTAGGAGCTTTCCATCTTTACTCTCCTCCCTGTTACATTCGCATTCGGAGGACAACATATATGCATATTCTGAGCTCAAGTGCACATATAAAGCTTGCGTTTGTGTTTGATTAGTAGTATAAACTTGATTTATGTGGATATCAGTTGAAAGATCACTCTGTAGAATTAAAGTGTACGAGAACTGTGCAGGTACAAGGACTGTCATGCAAAAAATTCAATATGTGTAAGCTGTAATAAAAAAAAAAATGCTGGTAACATTTGTCCAATTTTATTTTAATTGATTAATTCTGTAATCTATCTGTAAACTTCTAAAAAACTGATCAGAATTTAAAAATTTTCTTTTAAAAGAAACTGAACATGTTCCATACAAAAAAATCATTCACACATGTAATCTTGCATGCATTGCTTTGTTTAATCTTTCTTACAGAGGAACTATCTGTTTGGTCAGAGGAAGAATGCAGGAATTTTGAACAAGGATTAAAAGCTTACGGAAAAGACTTTCATTTTATCCAGGCCAACAAGGTAGTGCTCATTTTATGGCATTCATAATAACAAGTTTATTCCAATCGGCAAATCACTTCATTTGCACTTGAGGAATGTCAATCCATATTGGCCACCTTCACATTTCCGTATTGACATTTCAATGCTTATAAATGTTAAAAAACTAAAACTAAAAACCTGTGGGGCTCTTAAATGTGTCTAGCCGTTATCTCTGCTAAACAAGTATATGGGCCACTAGATGTGGCAATTCAAACCTTTATCCAATTTCAGGTCAGAACTCGGTCTGTTGGAGATTGTGTGGCTTTTTATTACATGTGGAAGAAGTCGGAGCGGTATGATTTCTTTGCACAACAAACTAGGCTTGGAAAAAGGAAATACAACCTTCATCCAGGAGTAACGTAAGTATCTCTAACTCATTTTTGCCAGTCTTGATGCAATAACAAAATAAGTTAGATCATTGTTTATGAACATTGGCTGGATTTATGCAATAGGACTACACAATAATGGTTAAACTGATACGATTATTTTGTTCAAATTATAATCATGATTATTGTAATTTAAAAAATATATATTTTACATTTTCATGTAAAATTGTTCAGAATTGTTTCACATAAGCTTTTATCAAGAGAATGTCAGCTTACATGGTTTAATTTTTTTCATCTAGTTTCTTAATATATTATATTTATCATACAAATTAACACTAATTAAAGTAAGAAAACTAGTACAAGAAGCTTCTCTCAAAAGCTGAACCAGTAAAATTCATAATATTAACTCCAATAATTCCAGATTATGTTAATGACTATCAAAACAACAACAGAAATGAGCTTGTATTGTGGCACAGTGCATTTATTCAGCCGCCACAATCACGAACATTATAATAGAGATCCATGTTCAGATTTACTAAAGTTCATCGCAGATTTAGTCGCAGCAAGCAGCGCAAACGACCATGTAAAGAAGACAGACTGGCTGTAATACACTTTCACACACGTTTGGCGGTGTTTACAGATAATCAACGCATTTTTCCTCATAGCAAAGAGAGCATGATGATTGCGAGGTTGCCAGCAGAGCTAGACTGGAGCTAAAATTCGTCAACTAGCCTAATTAATGTAAATGTAAAACATTACTAAAGACAAGTAAGTAGTCAGTAATAAAATAGAACAAATAATCAAATTACAAATAGCACAAATAAATACAATAGAACAAAGAAAGGCTACAAATGAAATAAACAGCTGTTTTGGGGGGTTTTCAGGTAGGTCTAACAGTAGTTTTCAGGTACATAAATTGAATAAAGTAATCAAATGTGTAATAATACTGCAATTTCATCATTGTATAAATTAAATATAGATGAATCTTTATAAATTTACAAAAATAATAGCAGCGAATGATTACTTTGTCTTTTGTAGTTTGATTAACAGTAAAATAAAAGACCGTGAATGCATGATCCAAATATTGGATCCGTGAATGCACGGATCCAATATAACCTGCCCTACTGTATACGTTTTCTTTATGTTCATTAAGATATAACCGACTATGTTTACCAGGATACTCGCCAAGACGGACGTTTAACATAATTTTGTATGAATTTGTCAGTTCAAGCGGAAGACGTCAAAGAGAATTCAATTCAATTCGCACTGTCTGAGGCAGCTTTCAGGGCACGCACTTTGGATGTTTGCGTTCATGAAACTTCTTGACCTGCAAATGTCCTGTAATAATGTAGGTTATTTATTTATAAATCACATTTAAAACAGCCTCAAGACTGACCAAAGGGCTGTACATGAGCAAAGTAAAGAAATACAGAAGATTAAAACATAAAAAGGAGCGACTATTAACATATATTAAAAGCTAAGGAAAACAAATGAGTTTTAAGAAGAGATTTAAAAACTGATAAAGAGGATGCTGCTCTAAGTTGCACTGGCAAGCTATTCCACAATCTAGGCCCCACCACCGAAAAGGCTCTATCTCCTCTATGTTTTAGTCTTGTGCAAGGGACTGTCAGTAAGTTAAGGTTACCATATCTTAAACTTCTGGGAGGATTTCAGGGACACAATAGATCAGACAGGTAGTTAGGAGTAAGGTTATGTAAGCATTAATACACAAATAGAATAATTTTAAAGTCGATCCTAAATTGGACTGGAAGCCAATGGAGAGGTCGCCAAATGGGAGTGGCATGATCATATTTGCGACTATTCTTGAAATTTGGCTGCAGCATTTTGAACCAGTTGAAGTCGAGCTACCTGGGACTTAAAATACCATAGAACAGAGAATTGCAATAATCCAAACATGAGGTTATGAAAATGTGAATGGCTATCTCAAGAGACTTTTCTGACAACATTTTTTTTATTTTAGAAGCTGAAAAAGCTAGAGGGAACGTCATACGTTTGTCTAATATTAACCGACTATTTAGCAAAACACCAAGGTTACGTACACAATTAGAATAAAAAAAAAACATAAAATAAAAAACAAGGCAGGAAAATAGAGTATGTAATGCAAAAGGGTAATTTATTTTTATCGGCAGGTAGATGAGTATCATCCGCATAAAAATGGAAGGATACTCCATACTTTCTCAGAATCTAACCTAAGGGGAGCATGTAGAGGGAGAAGAGCGATGGTGCCAAGAATAGAGCCCTGAGGAAGTCCAGATTCAAGGGGGGCAGCAGAGGGAAAATTGCCAATCCTGACACAGAAATATCTCTCAGATAGATAAGATTTAAACCAATTAAGAACTGAATCTTTTAGCCCCACATGGGATTCTAGTCTAGATAGGGGCAATGTGTGATCGATAGTATCGAAGGCTGCAGATAAGTCTAAGAGAACTAAAATCACAGTCACCAACATCAGTAGCAACAAAAATATCATTTAAGACTCCCAACAGAGCAGATTCAGTGCTGTGAAACTGAAAAGGCTTAAAACCTTCTTATTTAAAAATGACTGAAGTTGGCACAACACAACTTTTTCCAGCACCTTGGAGATAAAGGGAACCACAGAGATTGGAAGATAATTGTTTAAAACAGATGTGTCTAAAGAAGGCATCTTGAGTAGAGGAGTAACAGTGGCCACTTTCAGGCATGTAGGAACAGAACCAGTTATGTAATCGTTCACACTGATTTTTGCTCGCTGACAGGTTTTGCGAGATCGCCAACAAATGCCCGAAATCATAGGCAAATTGGTGCTCAATCACACAGTGTGAATGATCAAAGACGCAATCTGAGAGAATTGCCGATCGCGCATTTCAAAATCCTGCTGAAACAGCCAATGTTTTTGTATCATGCTGACAAAGTTTGTGTGTATCACATGAATCCTCTAGGAGCAGTATTTAAAAATTCAGAACCTGCAATTTTTCAAACAATTACACATTAAATCCAAAATAGCTGACTTCCTGTTGGTTGGAGCTAATTACTGTAATTTAGATAGTTGTCCGGCTTGATGAGAAAAGTACAGAGTACAAGTACAGAGTTTGGTGACTGTAGGTAAGACTAACCCCCACCACTTTAGTCAATAGAGGGTGCTACAGATCCCAATGAGAATGGGCTTTATGCACAGCTGCACTACTTCCTGAACTTCAGCCAGCTCTTTGTTTCCTGTCTGCCATTATTGGACAAACTGATTAATCCAGGTGTGCCTGACCTCAGTAACAATAATCAGACACACCTGGATTAATCAGTTTGTCCAATAATGGCAGACAGGAAACAAAGAGCTGGCTGAAGTTCAGGAAGTAGTGCAGCAGTGCATAAAGCCCATTCAGTGTTCGGCTCAATGAGAACTATGTACATATACGTGCAAGTATGTATGATATATGGATTCAAGTTTTTGACTGCATTCAAGGGGGCACTTCGTGAGTGCTAAAGATAATGAAAATTCAAGCACCCGAAAAAGACATAAATAAACATAAACAGCATAATAATGTTTAATGTGTTGACATGGAAACAGAATTTATCAAAATCCTTTAATAATTTTACATTTATATCTTACTTTTTTCTTCTTTTTTTTTTATAGACCCCCCCCCCCCAATACATAACAAAACCATAGAATACACAAACGGTAACCTACATACCCACTCACACCTAAAAACATAGCTCCAACAGCAGCAACCAGTATTTTGGAAGAGAGAATGAATGAATGGTATTGAATGAAGTTCATTATTTTGGATATGCCACATGGTCAGTCAATGGCTTGTTTACCCTTGATAGCATATTTTAAAGATGAGAAATGTAAATTCCAAAAGACCTAAAACTTCAGAATTGTAAACAACCTTTATTCAGACGTTGTGCTGTCGATCTCATTTTATTCATTTGGAAGTAGTTCTGATTGACTCCACGTGCTTGAGCTACTCCTCACAACTGGACAAATGGATGAGGAAAGGAAGTAATATTTTGGATCGGTCATTTTGATGTGTTCAGTTTAGACAGCGGGTTTGCGTCTCGGTTCAGACTTCCAAAGGACCCCAGCACTAGGAACGAGTGGATGGTATATTTCTACTGATGTCCTGGATTGCGTCTGAGGATTAAATGCTTGTTTGGAGCATTTCACTGTGGATAGTTTTCTAAACGAGGCACAATGTCATGCAGGGTTCACATAGGCTATGTTCAGAATGCAGGTAAATGTGGAATTTTTTGCTCATGTGACTCAGGTCTGTTTTTGTCATGACAGTGTGAACAGTACAAACCACATGGAATCTGATATTTTTAATACTGATATGGGCCACTTCCATATGTGGTCATAAATACGATACAGGTCAGATGTTTTGCACTGCAAATAAATTCGTAATTAATACTCGTATCCATAGACACTCTGGACCTAGTGCTCACCCATGGGTTTTCTATTTCTGATCTTGAAGTCTACTGGGAGGTTTCTAATCCCATTTCCCTACAATCCCTTAAATAAATAATTCCCACCCTTAAACCCTCTTTCTGCCCTTTTGATGTGATGCACCCTCAGTATTTTAAATCGTTAATAGAGTCTGTTGGCCTAGGTCTGTAATCCTTCCTGAACAAATGTTTACTAACTGGTTCTGTCCATGCCTGCCTAAAATTGGCCACTGTTACTCCTTTACTCAAGAAGCCTTCTCTAGGCTCATCTGTTTTAATTCATTTCCGACCTATTTCTGTCATTCCTTTTATCTCTAAGATATTGGAAAAAAGTTAAGTTGTGTCAACTTCAGTAATTTTTAAACAACAATCATATCTTTGAATTTTTTGGTCAGGTTTTAAGTCTTTTCATAGCAATGAATCTGTGAGTACTCAATGATACTTTATTGGTTACTAATACTGGTGATTCTGTGGTTCTAGTTCTTTTAGATTTGACTGTTGATTGCACGTTACTTTTATCTAGATTAGAATCCTATGTGGGGCGATAAGGTTTCGTTCTTAACTGGTTTAAATCTTATTTATCAGACAGATATTTTTCTGTCAGGATAGGCAATTTGACCTCCTCTGCTACTCTCCTTAACTCTGGACTCCCCCCAAGGCTCTGTTCTGGCACCATTGCTCTCCTCTCTTTACATGCTTCCCTTTGGTTTAATTCTATTGATCTTTCCACTTCTATGCGGATGACACTCAGGTTTATTTGCTTAAAAAGAAACGACTCCTCGTTCTTGGCAATACAACCTTTGTTAGCGTGTCTGAATGAGGTAAAGCTTTGGTTAGCTATAATTTTCTATCTTTAAATGAATCCAAGGCCGAGGTTATAGTTTTTGTCTCATCCGACAAATCTGAGTTCAATAACATTGACCTGTGAAATCTTTCTCTTTTTAATTCCCAATGAGTACAGAACTTTGGTGTTTTCTTGGATAGTCGGCTAACATTAAACACGATTCCTCTGTTGTTGCCTCTAGTTTTTTTCAGCTTCGCCTACTATCTAAAATTAAACACTTTGTGTCTGAAAAAAAAACAGTTATCCACTCCCATTCTGTGAGCTCGACATTGGTTGCCAGTTCAATTTAGGATTAATTTTAAAATTCTCTTATTTTTGTATAAATGCTCACATAATATATCTGTCAAGTCAAGTCACCTTCAGTTATATAGCACTGTTTCAAAGCAGCTTTACAGTGATAATAGGAAATTAAAGTAACAGAGATTGTTTTGGCTTTACAGCAGCTCTAGAATAAAGTTATTGTCCAGCTAAAGTTAGTTTTGATTGATTCACTTCTGTTGCAAAGATCATTAGTTATTAACTTGGGGGCCGCTAACACGACACCGCTCTAATCTGTCTGAACTACAGTCTTTCCAGAAGTTTTAAGATCTGGTGATCAAAACTAACTAACAGTCCCTTGCTAGAGGCTGAAACGCTGAGGGGATAGAGCTTTTTCGGTGGTTTGGTCCAGATTATGGAATAGCTTGCCAGTACAACTTAGAGTAGCTCCTTCCTTGTCAGTTTGTAAATCTCTTTTGAAAACTCAGGCTTATGTTGTTCTTTGTAATGCTTTATATTTTTTTATTTGCATCTGTGATTGTCATGCTCCTGTACAGCACTTTATGGGTTGAAATTAGACTCATAATGTTGATTAACGAATGCATGCACAATTATCCATGAACTTGATAAATGTTGCAGATATGTTTTACTGTCCACAACCAAATGCCTTTCAACTTGCATGTGCAAAATTCAAAATTAAATGAATATGCTGCAGTTTGCACAAATAGAGACATTTTTATAAATACACATTTTTCTTTTGTATTAGTGTATCATAATTTGCGCATGCAACAAAGAAGATGTGCATTTCTGGATCAGGTGACCCATGCATTGATGTCTTTTCTGAGTCAATCTCATTTTATTCATTTGGATTTTGAGACTTTCTTTTTGCAGTTTTCAAGCATTTCACAACCCACACACAAACAACTACCAATGATTACGCCTGGTGCTGATTATTAATGTGTGCAAAACTACCCATCTATTTCACAAATTCACAAATGCGCAAGTTGGAAAGCTTTTGGTTGTGAAAACTTTAGAATTATTGTAAGTGAACCTCAAGGAACATATTTTAATAATAAAAAAGTAAAAATTGTCGTGACTCCTTTAATGTGTTGCCATGACAACAGTATTTAAGAAATCAAAAATCTCTTAATTTTAAACATCAAGCGTAGCGTCAGTTCTGGCAGGTCACGTTACTCAAGTTCGCTTCAGCTGATCCACGTCTAACAGAACCATACCGCCAATCCAAACTGTCTGCTAATTGTCAATCGTATTTGACGATAGTGGTCCTGACAGAAATATTTATGTTGTAACTTGTAGTGTTGGTTGGTTTTTGTAAAGAGTGAACCCAAGAGTTAACACTCTTGAAATTAAGTGTCATTTTTGTGTCTGCTGTATCTCAAAACAAGGTGTGTTTGTGTTTTTTTGGGTAGGGATTACATGGACAGACTTCTAGATGAAACAGAAAGCACTGCCTCCAGTCGAGCAGCCACGCCTCTTCCTGCCGCCTCCAGCAGCTGCACCAGCCAATCAGAGCGAGAGGACACTAGCGGCCACAACGGTACAATACACAGTGTTGGTTTTTACACACTAAATTGAAATGCTTTGGTGCCTCTTTCAGGATATTTAGTAGAAACCAGGTTGGATTAAATTTGTATGTGGTGTGTTTGAATCGTTTGTTACAACTATGCATTAAAGCCTGTTTCTGTGGTTCTCAATTCAGGACTCACCAGTCACAGCTCCAGTGCAGTCGCCACACAGATTTTGAGTAGTGTGAATGAGCTGAACAGTGAATCTGTTCAGTCAAACGGAGCATCTAAACACAGTCTACTCGCAGATCATCTGGACTCCAACGGCTGTAACCTTACAGACACTCATAACTCAGACAGAAATGGCTCAGTGAATCACCAACATGACTGCCAGAGCCTAGACAGACCAACAAAAAAGTGCCGGACAGAATCAGAGTCACTGGCCCAGGTTGAGACGGACGCTTCCAGGGTAAAAGAAGACTGAGAGACCAAGACCAAAGGTCAGGCCAAAATCTTAAACTGGGGAGATGGGACAGGGCTGTGACACCTCTTACCCTAAACCCAAAGCTGAGCTGCTCCAAAAACACCACCCTCCAAACCCAACCACAGCTGATTAATGCTCCTTTTTCAAGAAACCATTTTACAGAGAAATGTATATTCTATATGTAATGGAATTTTTCTGATATTTTTTTATCAACAAGATATTTATATTTTTTATTGAGACATTTTGACAATGGGTGAATATGCTGTATAAGCCATTATACGTAATACATGAGGATGAATGCTGGTGGGCGTGGTCTCTTGTGTTTAGGGCGGGGCCAGTATGTCTCCAGGCAAATCAAGTTGTGTTTTGGTTTACATTATATACTAATGTTTCACTGCTCAGCTGGTTTGTGTTAGTGGAGGCATACTGCGAGCTCCTCACAGATGTAGTCAAAATAAATAAGCCAATGGAATCACTCCTTCTAAGCTTTGTGTTTGTAAAGTGTCCAGAAAATTGGTTTGTTAGTTGTATTTTCTATTAACTGAGTGAATCTGTTTACTTTTCATTGTTTTTTTTTTTGTTGGTGTTTTTTAATAGTGTAAAGGAAATGAAGCCCATTTTTGGGACCATTATTTAGCATTATACCTAAAGGTATCTAATGTTTTAGTCATTCTCATTCATTTCTCATAGATTACTGTAATACATTGAGGAAAAATATCACCCAGTCTGGACACAATGATTGATTTAAAACTACAAATGCCATAAATAAAGACGAAGACAAGTAAAACTTTTTTTTTTTTAATACTACCGTGATATAGAAATACTTTTCTATGTACATATTTTCACATTAATGTAATAAGAATATTCAAAAATGTTATAGCTCTAAAATGGGCTTCGTTTTCTTTGAGCAAAATATAATTTATTTCTTTTGAAAATTTACATTTTTAGAGGGCATGTTATTGACAGTACCCGTGAGCATTTCTCATTGTTTATGATGATAAAAGAGGCTCTTGTCATATGTGTAGGTTCGAATAGATTTCTTGCACATGTTGTTTTGATGTTCGCACTGCAAATCCATCTTTGGATTTTACTTTTTGTGTATTTTGTACATGATATTCAGAAGCTGATTGTGAGAACTCAAATTCTTGCAATTAATGAAACTGGGTGATTATACGATTTGTAGCCAACGAACTATAACAGAATTACCAATAACAGTGAATTTAAGTAACATGTTTCAGCCAACAGTTTTAAAAGCAGTCAGAATTCATAGTTATATAATTCAAATCAATGCAAATATTTACTCCAAATTTATAAAATAGCCCAGAGGAATTTATGGAATATCTTTGACCAAAAACAATGTTTTTTTTTTTTTTTTTTTTTTTTTTTTTTAAACTGTTTACTTTGTGGGTCAGTTGGATTTAACAAGGTGTACTTCCCTAGAGCCATGTTTATTGCAATGTTTTTAATGAATGAAACATGGAAACTGGATCTTATGGCCACAGATATGTCCATAGCCACATTTTAATAATAATATTTGAGTATTTTGTTGACAGAAATTCACTGTAATACAGCTCCAGTACTCCTTTATAAACATGCACTCAGCTTCTAGAAAAAAGTTCACTTTTACACCTCGTTCTGTGGTAGATTTTCATTTACACTTAAGAAATCATGGTGCTATATTTCCTCTGGTCATCTTCATTGGCTTATTTATTGTCATTTGTGTTGTTTGTCACCATTTGAAGAGTTCTCTTAGCTTCATGTATGTGACACTAGCATTAATCTTATTTTAAATGGTCTAGAGTGCGATGTATGCACTCATTCTGATCAGAACTTATGCATTAAATACATCTTAAATAGCAATGATTTTGGAATTCACAATGGTTCATTACTGATGGTATTTTTGGAGTAGTGCAGAGAGGTGTTTATTTAAATTGATGAACAGACTTTGATCCACTGCCATATATCTAATATATGTTATTGTGAATTTACTGAGCAATGGAAATACTACATCAGAATGCAATGGCGATTCCAGTAGGGTCGCAGAAGGTTTCCTGTGTCTTCTGTCTTTTATTAGTACTTCTATGCAAAACCCTTATTTCTGTTTGGCTCTAATTAAATTAGAACAGAACAAACAAAAGAAAATGGATTTTGTTATTTCATCTGATTCTAATGTGTAAAAAGAGCTCAAATTAAAGGAATAGTTCACTTCTGTCATCATTTACTCACCCTCAAGTTCTTTCAAACCTGTATGAGTTTCTTTCTTTTGCTGAACACAAAAGAAGATATTTTAAAGAATGTCGGTAACCAAACAGTTGATGGACCCCATTGACTTCCATGGTAAAAAAAAAAAAAAAAAAAAATACTATGCAAGTAGTAACATCAACTGTTTGGTTACCGACATTCTTCAAAATATCTTATTTTGTGTTCAACAGACGAAAGAAATTCACACGGGTTCGAAGCAACTTGAGGGTGAGTAAATGATGACAGAATTTTCCTTTACTAATCCTTTAATGTTGAAATATCTTTCATAAACTCGCCAGTCAGATGAGCAGAGTGGTAATAATATTCAAAAAGGTCGACCAACATAGCCTTTTTGTTATTAAAGTCTACTGTTATAGTGTGGATGAAACCATTGAACTAGTCGCACTGAGAAATTTCAAATGATATCAAACATTTGAAGTGTAGGTCAAGTGAGTCACATTTATTTATACAGATTTATCAATACAGATTGTATCAAAGCGGCTTTACAGAGATAACAGGAAAATAATGCAAAAAAGTTTGTTTCCAGAAGGAAGTAGCGTCACAGTCCAGCTTCAAGGACAAGTTCGGTATTTTACACTGCTACACTGCTTTTCGGTATGCTACCACAGAAACCGAAAATTCTCGGGCCAGCAGCATTTGTTCAAATTTCAATCTTAACCATTGTATTTCATCAGATCTGAAAACAGGGCTTTAAGTGTAAAATACCAAACTTGTCCTTTAAGTAAGTTCAGTGATGTTTAATTTTTGTTTAAAAAAAGTTATTAATTTAGTTAATTTATATAGCCTATATATAGCCGCTCTGGAGAAAACTGTGATGTCATCGGCCAGCTCAGTTCAGTTCTCATATAATGGTGTCAGTGCAGGCAGATCAATATTATTGTTGAATATTACATTTAATGTTAAATTTAGTGTCCCCAATTTAGCAAGCCAAGCCAATGGCAACAAAGGTGGAAAAAGGCGATTCCTTTTCGATATGTTTGATATATCAATTCAGGTTTTTTTTTGCAAAGTTCCTGGGGTTTTTATAACCTTATTATAACCTTTTAATTCAATCTAAGCTCTATCGACAGTTTTTGCGGCATAATGTTAATTACCACAGAAAATAATTTTTATTCATCACTCAGTTGAAAAACAAATAAACTCATCCAATACAGAAACGTTTTTTTGAATTTTTTTATTGTTTGGAATTGATCAGTTCAATTTGAACTAAGAGACATTTACAATTTACAGAGACAAAAGGAAATGTTGATCTCATTTCATAGCAAAGAAAATAATTTGTCATCCATCTAAAAACGTCAATAAAACTTTTTTTTACACTTTTTTTTAACATTTGTCTTTCCAAATATCATTAGACCATTAAAAAATTATATTTTTTTTAATAGAAATACTGTGCATGATTTACATAATGCAAACAATCCATCTTGTTTTTGTTTAAAAAAAAAAAAAAAAAAAAAATCAACATTATTAAATGTAAAATAAAAAAATCTGTAAGTCAGTTACCATGGCAACAGAAACTGATTAATGAAAAGTGCCAAAGTTGCTGAAAAGATTGCTGGTCACAGTTGAACTCAAGGCGCTGTGAAATGAGATGGACTAGGTTCTTGACTCCCATGAGTATTATCAATATTCTCCTATTGTTCCATCAACTTGTTTCTATTAAAAGACACAACGTTTTACATGTCATCTCAAATACACTTATCCTCATTCAATAGTATTAAACAAAATGAAACCATGACATGGAAATTATGAGATGGATTTGAACAGATCCTTGTTTTGATTCAAGTCAAGTCAAGTCAAGTATATTTGTATAGCGCTTTTCACAATACAGATTGTATCAAAGCAGCTTCACAGTATTAAATTAAAATAATACAACAAGGTTTGTTTCTAGTGGAATTTATTGATTGATAAAATTAAATTAAATATCCCCAACTGAGCATGCCAAAGGCAACAGACAAATACATATTTTTCCTGCACTTACTTTTTTGTTCCTTAGTGAACGTGATGTGCGAGTACACAAGACTGCCAGCAATGCTATTGGGGGGAAAAGGTAAGAAAAGTAAAAAAATGAAATAATGTATGGGTTATACAGATTTACATTTTGAATTTGAATTTAAATTTTGTTTTTATTCACATTTAATATCTTAATTATTTCTTCTAAATTCATGTTTTCTGCGAAAATCCAGAATTTGTCAATGTTGCCACAACTTGATCATTCAAGGAAAATACATCACATTTTGTAGTTTCTTTTACAGTCCTTTCATGAGAATGAATGACCCTCATACTGAGATAAAATTCTGTGGCTAAGTTTCTTCACTGTCATTTTACAATGGACCTTTTTACCTGATGTTTAGGCCGATAAAGTTAACCCAAGTAAAGATGTAATCTCCACCAAACACCATCCCGATGTATGTCACTAAGATATTCTGTTGGGTTGGTTAAAGGAAACACAGTTAACTCTTAATTGATCATATTTACAGTACACTTCTCAATCGCCAAGATTCAGTGAATTACCAACCTTGATACAGCCAACAATTGTAGTCGTCAAAGCGGAGTTATAATGTGTGCATAACATAATTGAGTACATGAGTATAAACCTGCCAAAACAACCAATGACATTAGAATCACAAAAAAGAAAAAAGAATATCAGTTTTAACATCTCAAAAAATTACAAAAACAAAAAACAGCTTAAAGGTGAAGTATGTAGTTTCTGCAACATGTAGAAAAGTACAGCATATTTAGTAAATGCCCCTTTCGCATGTCATGCCTCCCCCAACTCAAACACTACAAACACAACTCTTATGGGTGCTTGTGCAGCCACGTCTCAACCCTAGACTGTAAAAAACAATGGACGTAGTGTCCGTGACATCACCCGTAGGTTTCTGAAGAGCATTTTTGAAGCCCAAAGTGGGCGGAGCCGGCCGTCGCCATCTTGGCAGTGCGTCACCGTGCGTCACTCCCGGATAAACGAAAATGGGCAAAGAGGCGGAATTATCTGAGGTGACATGACGCTAACAGACAACAGACAAACGGCTAGTAGTAACAGCAGCCACAATCCACCTGTCACTCAAGTGGCCACGCCCTTAATTATGCACAACTTTAAGGCTTAAAGGGGTGGTATAATGCCCTTTACACATCATGTAAAATAAGTCTTTGATGTCCACAGAGTGTGTATGTGAAGTTTTAGCTCAAAATACCCCACAGATATTTTTATATAGCATGTTAAAATTGTCAATTTTTGAGGGTGAGCAAAAACGCACCGTTTTGCGTCTGTTCCTTTAAATACAAATGAGCTGCTGCTCCCGGGACAGAAGGGCGGAGCTTCAACAGCTTGCACTCACACAGACATGCACTGAATATTTCAAAAACTTTTAGCCTTTTATGTTCAAACCGGATTCAGACAATGATGGAGAGACTCAAGAAGAAGTGACATGTAGAATGCAACAGGACATTTCTGAATGGTTAGTTGATGAATTTAGTTATCTTCTAGTCATTGATTAGCATATTCTGTCTTGATAATCTATAAATTGTGTTCTGGGGGCGGGGTTTATGTACATTTTAGGGTTTGTGATGTCACTAACCCTGGAGGAATGTCGTGTAGTCCCTACCAGCCGTTTGTTGTAGTCCTTAAAAAGTGATTTCTTTAAAAGCAAATATCTCCCTTTGCTTTGAACTCTGAGCGTTGTAACTTTGCAGATGTTGTTTATGCTCAAACAGCAATATTACACACTAACTAAAGTTAAAAAGTAATTAATAATATCATAATTAATTTAAACGGTTATAAAAGTTATAAAAAAAAATTCACCTCCCTCACAGTTGTCATGAAGGACAAAATAAGCTATATAGACCAAAACCACTTTTTGTACCAGGTTGTAAAAAAAAAAATTCTGCTGTAAAGTTGGGCATTTTAACATTGACTCTCTTTTGGAGCCTGTCTCTAGTGGCCAGTCGATGAACTGCAGTTTAAGTCACTTGTTGGATTCAAGAGAGAGGTTGCCGCTTGGTCTCAACAGGTAAAAATAGACTACTTTCAATAAAAGGTCCAATATATTAGGAATCATTTTAGCTGTGTTGCTATTTGTCACGAGTAAGCAGTTGAGTAGGATAACACTGTAGAGCAACTGTGACTTGTAAGTAAAGAAAAAGATTAGAAATATCAGACTTACCCCATGACACAAGACAACACAAACTGAATCGCAAAGAAACTGTCGGTCCAACCATCATACTCCAAAGTCTGAAAATTCACAAGAGATCATATTTATTCTTTTTATTGATTTTTATGTACATTTTCTTAAAAAGTCAAGCAGAATTTAGATCTATTTTTCCAACTGTCCTTCATTTATCAAAACATTTAGTGTAATAAATAAATATGTTTATTTATTAAAATTCTTACTTTCTGAATGTCTCCAGTTAAGTATGCTAAAATCATAGTGGGAATAATCATGAATAAAGCATTGTAATACAGCAGCCCATATTTTCCAAGTTCCTGAAATGCAAGGAGGGAGAAATCATTTGGTAAAATAAGAGAAAAATTAACCAACATTTTAACTAGACTTTATTTTAGACTAAAAATGGGTTAAAAGAAGGGGGTCAGCAGGTCTCTGATGCAGGTGCCAAATATCATATTTACACATTGATTGACAAGAATTCTAAAGTAACAATGTATTCTGTCCAAATAAAATATCTGTGATATTTAAAAAAAAACGAAAACATACATTTTGTAGACCGACTATTTGGCTGGGCTCATGAAAGCATGAAATGGCTTACGCCTAGTCCTAGACTAAAATGCATGTTTGTGTCATTTTAATAGAAAACAACTGGCACTAACATATCTTAAAATATGTTAGTGTCATGGCTTTTTCTCTAGAAAAAGGCACATTTATAAAAACTACTCAAATGTCCAAACTAAACTGGACTAATTCTGGCTTAATCAAAGTCTGTGAAACCAGGCCCAAGTGTTTAATTCAGTATTATTGGGCCATTTTTTCCCCGTCATCCCCATGGCGAACATGTCCTAATTTAACTGAATTCACCCTAACTAAGTAATAAATAAAGATGACAGAATGTACAGTTTCCATATACACATATTAAACACTTTTGTTTCATAGTCTGAATACATTTATACAAAAGGCATACTCTTTCTAAACCAGAACATCTGATGAGATATTGGACTTGAAGCCTTGTTCACAAAACTAGGCTTAAGGGTTAAATTACCTTGGAGTCCAGTTTTTGTTTCATATAAGCCCCATTTGCAGCAGTCAGAATGTTGTTAAGTGTAATGAACACATATCCATGGAGGTCAAAAGCTAAATCTGTGCTGTGAAAGTAAAATAAAGGCAAATTAATCGAAGTGACAAGCCATTTCTCAGATTTCAAAAGAACCGGCACTGTTCATAAATACTCCTAAAACACTGCAGAGTTGCGATTACATTCATAAACAGGTGAAAAGAAACTGGTTTTCTGTGAGGTTCAGGAATTAAATCTCAAATGCAATATTTTTATCGAGTTTTCATTTGAAGCTACCTTGCAGCAATAAAAGCTCCTAGGATCATTGTGAATACGGTTGCCTTTATGGACCATGAAAACGTCTTTCTACAAATAGAAAAACAACAAACAATAAATGTGAGTGTAAATCTCACATCTCGTACAACTTGAACTGGGTCAACTGCACACTGATACAAAAGCAGAATCATACTGTGGAGACATACTTTAGGAGGTAACCCTCAAACAGCATCGTGAATAAAATGGAGAATCGCCTGAGCACAGTAAACATTGGAAGACTGCAAAAGAGATCATACAGCATGTTATATTATTGTACATTCAGTATATAATAATAACAACAACAACAGCTGTGCATGAAAGTTTACAAAAGTTTTGAAGCTTTGTTTTCTTTTCTTCAGAATACCACACTTACTTCAGTTGTTTCGTTCCAAACAGGCCTGTTAACTGATTTCCCACATACAGAAAGGGAAGTGGAAATACCTACACAGTAAATATTGTGAGAATTGAACTTACAGTGTGTATCTTCAGAACGTGAAAACTGAAGTATAGTTTGGCCTTGAGTGTGCTCAGACCTACCTTATGAGGTACATGCCTATCAAAATCGGGGAAATCGACCACATTTAATGATTTTGCTGCTCGCAGCATAACAACAGTTGCAAACATCTGCAAAAAAACATAATGAACTTTCATCAGCTACTGGAATCGAAGTGCTAAATGTATGTAAAATATATGTTTAATAAACAAAATGCTTGATCCCAGACAGCAACATAGTTGAGGAATCCACTTGTACCAGATGTGGGCCAGATCTGGGCCCACACTATGTTGCTGTCTGTGATGTCACAGTTATTAAAACACCAAATACTGCAAGTAGGCCTACATGTGTGAATGAATCTTAACAGATTATGAAAGCTAAGTGCTGAACATGTACATTCCACCTTATTTCTGAGAGCATTCGTTCTATTTAGATGAATATTGAGCAAGTCAATGTAGTGGCATGTCACTAAACTAAAGTGCAGTTAATCTCAGAAAACCTGACAAGAAAATGACTTATTACACAGTTGCTTGGAACATCCTGTGGTCAATCGCAGGATTGAGCAGTCAAATATTTCAGTACAATGAACAATCTGCAGTCTCTCTCTCTATATTCAAACACAGATGAGAAGAGGTAATTGGCACCATTTTATGTCTTGAAACAGATACTGACTGTGGCCTTTGACTTTAGTACTACTGTCGTGATAAACACCTAGGCTAACTTTTGCTAACTTTGCTCCAGTTAAAAGAAGAAAATGAGAAGATCGCTCAGAAGAACAACAAAACAGGAGGCTAAATTTACTAAGTAGGCTTGGCACTTCTGGAAACTTATGCTTGGTACTTTCTACACATTACTTGATTGGCTTGATTGGATTGCAGATGAATAATCTAATATTATATTGTTGCAATGGACTAGTTATCTTAGCATAAGCTTCAAGATAATCAAATAATTTCATATAAATATAATTTATCTATATAAAATTAAATTAAATAAACGACTTCATACAATAATTAAATGGTTTCTTAAATTTTTTATGCATTTATGAAAATGTAAATAAAAAAAATAAAAAAATGGATCTAATTAATAGGCTTCGTGAGATTCACAATTAACACACACTGAAGACCTAACACAAATGATCAGAAATGTAACGGCATGAGCAATAACATTCTTACCTGGCCAATTCCCAATGCTAAAGAGGAAGGAAATCTGAGTGGGAAAACACAGAATAACAGTAGCCTACACAGAATTACAGTGCACAAAATAATAAACATCTTAATGAAATACATATAGAGCGCTCATTTACTCGAAACGATTAATATGTCTAAGTGTCCACACTATGCAAATAGTTTGTCTGTTTAAAAGACTAAAAATCATAATACGGGAGATTAGATTACATTAGAGTAAAACAGTAATGTATCAACGTGTTTGCATATGTGCTAACAGCAGCTATGACCAAGCAATATGTCATATCATAGCAAAGGTGAGTAAAAAATCTTTTACACGGTCAGATCCATCACATCTGGTAATAAAACACACCCTATTGAATATGAATGTGCTGAAAGGAAACATGAATGAATATGATTGCGATTCATTACCTGTAATTAGTAAGAACACTCTTGTTAATGACAACAATGACAAAAGAAGAGATCCCGTAGAAAACTGCAGCAAATAACTTCAAAAATAACGCAGATTTGCCACTGCTTTCTCCTAGCGAAACATTATCTTTTGCGTTATTCTGAGTATATCTCGCAGAGTGAACTTTTCGTATGTCCGCCATGTCTACCTGATGCTAGTGTTTATCGGAGGAAAAGGTCCAATTACTTTTCTGCACAATAAAGTGTTCCCTTCACCCGTTCACTAAAGTTTTAAAGGGACAGTGTTCCACCCACCATTTTCACATTTCCGGGTGTGGAACGCGGAAGCGGGGCCGTATCGGGTCCCTGGTACTGTTAATAGACCCTTTTCACATCTCTGAGGTTCTCAGAAGTGGATATCCTCATAGTTTGGTAAACTTCTATAGCAGCAGTGAACAGGAAACTACTGCAAATGTTTTTTATTTTTTTATTCCCATTTGCTCCAATAGCAAAATGATTGCATTATTGCAAAACATTATTAACAATAGCCAGCAGGTGGAGCTAAAGCACCTCAAATATGCACTGCACACAGTAGTTGAGTGGTAAACCACATTTTGCTTACAAAAACCTCATAAGTGAAGAGTAGGCCTACATATTTGTACATATAGTGATTGATCTTTTGATCTTTTTTTTTTTAAAAGTACATGAGCTATTTGTCACACTTTCGCTAACATTTCTGAGGGTAGGTTTATTATTATTTTTGTAGGCACATAACTTCAACTCTTGCCTACAAAAAGATACCGTTTATTTATATAGCAGCCAATATTTGTTGGCTTTTCAGCAAAAATTAAAACAATGAGTCTGAAACATGTAGAAACATGTAGAAGTACAAAAATATAAAACCTAAATTTGACTGTGTTTTACTATTTAATTTGACATTTTCTCACTGTATAGTAAAGTATTTTTCCTATAAAAATTACAAGAATTTTTGCAGTGTTGGTCGCGAGTCGTTTTAAGGGATCCCCTGGTGGTAATGAGGTCATTTTGTCATTGTGTTAAACTGAAACCAACATTTAAAACTGCAGACCTGTTTCAGACCATTCAATCAGGTGTACCCCATTTGTCTGCAGGATAAGGGCCCATGTGGATTTATGAGCTGTAGAGGCAAAATCCTAGATTTAATCTGCTGCCTGTTTGAAGGAATGTGGCCCCCTGACCCCAATTTTCACCTCGGTATCACTGCTCTTACAACAGCTCACACTCGTCGGGATGTGTGATCCTGTCATGGGGGATGGGTGTGAGTGTACTTGTGCTTAGTGTTACTGGAGGGTTTTGTTGGCGTGCATCTTAAAGATCATTTGAATTTTGATGCCACTGAATGGATTTAACTCATTCCTGTAGATGTTTTAGAGCATGGATAGGCAACTCTGGCCCTCAAGATCCACTTCACTGCAGAGTTTAGATCAAACTCACCTGCCTGTAGCTTTAATAATAATATTGAAGACCTTGGTTAGCTTGTTCAGATGTGTTTTATTAGGTTTGGAGCTATATGCTCTGTAGGAAAGTGGCTACCAAACAGTTTTGGTTATGAATGACTTCCATTGTGGTAAAAAAACACACAAACATTACTCAAACATATCTTCTTTTTTGTTCCACAGAATTTGGAACGATATGATCATGGTGAGAAAAAAAAAATATGCTAAGTATACTTGCAGCCAGACTCATTTAGTATACTTCAGCTGTGTTACAGTAACAGTTACACGTATGTTGTTTTTCTTCATAATTGTAGCCTATGTAGTTTTAAGAAATTGTTATGGGTAGGTTTAGGGGTAGGAGTAGGATTAGCTGCTAAAAAAATCTTTTAATGCTATATTGTTAATAAAATTGCCATTTCCCTACACATCTCTGTACGTTTTATCCTTTTTATATTCTGTATAAAATGGGTAACGTTATGTTTAGGTTTGGGAGTAGGGTTAAGGGATCTTCCATTTATCTATAAAACGGTAAAAGGTAAATTATACAGATATCTTAATGATATGAAAGATTCGTAAATATTTAACGTTTTGTAGCTGTAAAAACGTAATAATGTTACGTTAAATTGTTGCAGATACGTCCATATCATACGTTTCAGCATCTATCCAAACGTATAAAACGTACGTTTTCTATCTTTGAAAATTACGTATTAATACTCAGGGGTGCCGCCAGAAATTCTGGGCCCTATGGAAACCAACATTTCTGGGCCCCCTACATTTTTTACAGATAAAATTTAACCCAATAAACATGCCCTGTATACTTTAAAAAAGATATTGCATAGCTGCATACGAGGTGCAGACAATAAAGCTGACTCTGCATCTGTATAAGTCAAACACACACACACACACACACACACACACGTAATAACCATATTATTTTGTTTTCTTAATATAAAATATTAAAATATCTATTTTGTAAACTCCTTATAGCCAATGGTTACTACAGACACATGTTTTATTCAATTTTATATAATTTTTTCTGGGGCATTTTATTCATATTAAGAACGTCAAGTTTGACAGCATCGATCGTAGCAGCAGCACTGTCACTTCACAGAACACACGACACACACGGCAAACTGATTTTGTAATTTTGTAAAGCGTGTAGATTACTTTTTGTTTTGTAAAGTTATCATCATGTGGCGAACACAGTAGATAAGACGTGTTTAGAGACTTCAATCTTCGTGAAGTTTCGCGCTCAGGCTCACCTTGTTCGGCTGACTGTGCGTTCACACCGGACGCGAATAGCGCGTCAAATTCGCGCCTGCCGCGTCTAGTTATACGCTTGACCACTTTGTGTTAATTCGCGCGTCAAGAGCGAAATTGACGCGCGTGAAAACCAAAGTTTAAAACGAAATTACAACGCGTCTTGAATCTTTGCGTGGACTTAACATTGAAATCACTCGCGCCTGACGCGCTATTCGCGTCCGGTGTGAACGCACCATGAGACGGGGACGGGGGACGTGGGGAAGGAGGACGTGGGTGTGCAGCAGCCGCTGAATCTGTGTCTACGAGACATGATAACCCGGAGACAGCAGAGATGTTATTATTGTTGTATGTAAATCATAATTCAGTAATTATTTTACTAAGCTAGCTAGATAAAAGCAGGTCATGTAGCAACAAAAATAAGTAGCCTAACTCTGAAAGTTTTGGAATACAGGAATAGGGCAAGCTACCTTTCTTTTTGAAAAACTGTGTGACATACTGTCGACTTCGGCGTTCTCTGTCTTCTCTTTCCGTTTTTGATGCCCTGACTTTTGATGTAACATGCCTGCGTGTGTCACTGTCTGCGCTGCATCATAGCAAGTGCAATAAGCAAGAGACGCTACACTAGCGATCGTAGCTCGGACAGCGCAGGTGGAATGAACCATTGTGAGGGGGGAGGGGTGTGACTGAAACAGTAAATACATTATTTGTTTTTTAAATATTAAATCTATGGTCAAAACGTACAAAATATACATTTAGTGCATGAGGGGCCCTAGCACATTTAATGCATGTATAAAAAAGAGAAAAGAACTAAGAAAAGAAAAAGGGGGTCTGCTCTTCTGGGCCCTAAATCAGCCTGGGCCCTTAGAATCGTCCTAACCTTCCACCCCTTTACGGCGCCCTTGTTAATACTACGTATTACAGTAACAATGAGACCAGGCTGGAATATGTATGTTTCACATTTTTACTGCATATGCTCTTTGCAATTCTAATTTGTTCACAGCATTGTGCAAAAGAAAAAATACACCCTTATTTATAACAAACATAAACTCCCTTTGGGTAGAGCCAGAGACAATTTAGGTAGAGCTGAGCACAACTGTAAACAATATTGCAGTAGGCCTACATATTGGAACTGAACATACAACATACTGTAATCATTCATGCACATCCAGACGTTCCTGTCTGTCTGAAAGCTGAAATTCACCTGAGAGAAATTGTTCAATTTAGGAGACATTTAAAAAAAAAAAATTTGCTTGACAGATTTTGACAACTAGTTCAACATTTTTGTATGTAATGACTCAAGCAATGAAATGAGGACTATTAGTTTTATATGGAATGACTATTCAGCATTCACATGTATAGTTAATTTTGACTGACATGACATAAGCAAATGATAATGTTATAAAACAGCAGAGAGTTGTATGAAAGCAATTGATGCATGTCCAAAAGCATTTGCAATTTGTTGGAAGAAATGAGAAACTGCTACTATGATGTGCACAAATGACTAAATGTTGTGGAGGTTGAACAAATGTAAATGGTGATGTGAGAAATGCACCAAAGTGACTGAGAAAAACTGTAAAGTGAAGTATACTTTATTTGTATTACAAGTACGTTACAAATTCATTACGAGTGTCTTCGAAACATGCAAGCAATATACCATGAGTGTATTATATTTGTGTAAAAAGTATTTGCTCAGTAATACCTTTGGCTTATTCCAAATACTACAAATTGCACACTTTGTCTTCAATAACAAATGCACATTAATAAACAAATATTACTTAGCTATGCTTTGTACAATATACTACTATAATGTATTTTGAAAGTATACTTTCAATGCATTGAAATACATACATGTAAAATATACCTAAAATATATTTTTAAGTAATGTACAAATAAATACAATAAAAAAAAAATAAACAGAATTTTCCCTTCAAGTATATTTTTATAAAATATACTTTTTGAAAATATACTAAAGTACAATTATTTTAAAGTGTGTTAAAATTTGTATTGTGAAAATATGTAAAAGCATGATGCTAATCTTCTTTTAATATATTTAAAGATAGTACCTTTTTTGTTAGTATATTTGCAATGTACTATTGAAAAAGGGAATATATTTCAAATACAATAAACTATACTTTTTTCACTAAGGGAGGGTGAGAAACTGATGACAGAATTTTTATTTTTAGATGAATTATCCCTTTAAAACATCGTTGTGTGTGTGTGTGTGAAAGAGATTTTCATTTCCAATCAAGGTGAAAACAGACTGGTGGCCCACTTTAGTTGGCGAGGCATTGATGTTGAAAAAGAAAGTTGCTGTGGAATTTTAATGAAAGCCTGTCATCTTTAAAATGTCCTTTCTCATCCACTGACCTGCTGATCCTCACCTCTTCCTTTCCAGAGTAATAAAACCAGCCCATCCCTTGATGACCCTATTATTCCCCAAAAACAGCCCAAGAGCCAAAACCAACTGCAAATCTGCTTAACAACATCTATCAGACTTTAACTGGTAGAAAAATGATCACTGTCTTCACGCTTACCTGAATTATTTACACAGCATGTTATTGATTCTGCATTTAAGAGTCTAATCTGTGACCTCAACACAAAGCTCATTTCAAGAGGTCAGGCTGGCCTTTGTTAGCAGCTTTACTTGGATGAACTATCTCGTTTTGTGTTTGCCAAGCAAAGCAACCGATGGGATGTTTACCTAATTATTGTCCCTGTTCCTCTCAGCAAAAGAGCCTGTGAGCTCTGTCATTTTCTGCAAGTAAGAGATGTCTTTGCACACTTGTGCCTCTGACATAGTTCCCCTGTTTTTTTGGATGCTAGATCAGTCGCAGACACAGAAACTGTGGGAGGCAGGGAGGGGGAAAGTGAGGGAGGGGGAGAGAGGGGGGCTTGAGCAAAACAACAGATCGCTGCCCTTCATCCCTTTGTGTCGACAGTAATAATCCATTTGAACAAGCCCATGCTCACCGCATCAATCATGTAAACAAATCTCAAACACACCACTCTCTTCTGTTTCTATATGATGCTGTGATTTTTTGTTTTCCCCTATACTTTTTGACTTAAAGATTCAGAGAAAGCTATTTTGTTTATTTCCTGGAAATACATTTTTTTATTATTATTTTTGCTTTTAGAATAAAAAAAAAAAGAATGCATAAATGAACCATAGTTTACTTTGAAGTGTGACTTTTAATATAGGGCTTGTCTGTTGGCTTTTCCACTGTGTTGTTTACTGATTGAGGACACTGGGAGTGGTGCTCAGTCTAATGAGGTCACACCCTGTTTGCCCGTCCCGCCCACTGTGCCATGACTGACACATGCTCTCCTGCCCCGTTTACTACAGCAGAACGGCAGAGGAGCTGTCCTTGGTGCTGAGAGCGAGGAACGGTGTGAGCGAGTGCATGCGAGGGGGGGAAGAGGAGGAGGGTGGAGGCGTGTTCTTTGTGTTGTGAAGCCCGAGTTAATCCGCGGTGGCATCCACTCAGAGACGACATCCGAGAACCAGCACTGCCGTGAGAGCTGCGTCCTTCAAAAACAAAAACAAGGTTTCACTTAAGAAGGTCTTCACCTGAGTGTGCACGGTTCATCTCGGAAGACTCCAGGAGATTTTCATTTTGTTTTGCACTGTTGTTGGACTTTTTAAAAGTGCATGTGGATGGGAGTTAGGAAGGATGCTTTTCCTTTTGATGTTGTTGCGCTCTTGCAGGTGTAGCATGTACCGATGAAGAGGAGAGCATCTTTCAGACTGGAGTTACGCACTGCACATTCCCAGCGGGCTGAAGGTTCTCCAGCTATAAGGAGCTGCAGACCTCATTCTCACTGCCTCCTGATTTTATGCCCGGGAATTCTACTTTGCGGACTGGAGCGTGACTTTGCGATGGCTTGAATCTTTCCCATTGGACTGGAGTTGTAATCTCAGGATATCAGTCAGGTTTTGTCCCAGGTACTTTTGGGAGTCTAATGGATCTACCTGAACTGGCTGACACTGTAGCCAGCAGGGACCCAGTTCCTCTGTAAGTACATAACTCTCATCTGAGCTCTTGGAACTTTACATTCATCCTTATATATAACCTTACATACAACCTTATGTTTTTAGATCTAACTTGCTGGATAGACCGTCTCTTGATGGGACATTATAGCTACACTCTACAGACTGGCCTTAACATTTTACATTGAAGATGTATCCATCTCTCTAGTGATTCCCTAAATACATCTTTTGTGCTCACCTTTGGAGAATAGTCATCTCTCCTCAGAGGGTCAAATGCTGCACATTTTGTCAGGTGAATGAATGAGGGAGGATAAGATGAGATGTTGGAAGAGCATAATAGAGAATCTAGGAAGGAGACAATCTGAAGGGAAGCGGGCCAAATTACAGGGTTTCTGACAGGCCATAAACAGTATGCTTCAACCTGAATTGGGTTAAAGAAGAAAATATTTTTTTGCAGTTTGCAAACTCAAACTTGCTACATACTAACTCAGCAAGGTCATGTGACATTAAATGCAACAGCGAATATGAAATAGTCCATGGTCAACACAAGTTGCTCTAAGGTCGAAGACCGAAGATGCCATGTTGCAGAAGGACGCTGGACAATGGTGGTGGGTCTCTGAGCTGGTAGTACATTACCCATCTGGCTGCTTTAACCCCCCCTCCAAACCCCTCCTCACACACACATACACACACACTGCCCCTCACATGTAAACAAGCATGACCAGATTCATGGATCACTCTAAAAAATACTGACCTACATAATACCGAATCCTGTCTCCTCCTTCTCCTAGACTTCTGCAGATGTACACTGCAAAAGACTTCACACCCACACACTCTGCATTACTGCATCAGTATGATTTTACGTGCACCCCCCCCCCCCCCCCCACACACACACACATACAGATATATACGCTTACTTAAGGGTTACTCAAGCTCAAAAAACTGTGTACAGTCACACAACCAGCTCATTAAATGCAGCACAAATGGCCCACTAACCAGTGTCCTTCTACTGGATGCTTCATTTTCCAGACTGAGAAATGTACTGGCCTGTTTTCGTGATAACCAACTGTATACAATACTACAGCTTAATAATAAACAATTTCTTTGTAGATGTAGATGTGCTGCTGAGACTTAGAGCGAGGCTCTCTACGTTTGCTGATGAAGGGAGAATCTCATTGACCCAGAATCCTTGTTTATTTACACAATAACCCGTGAATGCCGTATGAATTCAACAGTTCTAAGCATATCATTATCACTGCATTATCATGACTCTAATAGGATAGAAAACAGAATTTTAACATCTATCTATCTATCTATCTATCTATCTATCTATCTATCTATCTATCTATCTATCTATCTATCTATCTATCTATCTATCTATCTATCTATCTATCATTACAAACCAATAATTCAAATGCTCACAATTGTAACTTTAATGTCACTGTTTTTATTTGCAGAAAGCCCCGTTGGAATGCCTGTAAGCAATGATTAGCTCTAAAGAGGAGGATTCACTAATGTTTTTGCAGTATGTTGAAGACTGTGGACTGAAGGCATATAACAGATTGGTCACACAGAGCATCGACCACGTGTGGAATGAGAAAAACAAGATTAACTTTCAGGAGAAAAACGACAAGAAGCGAAAGCAGGAAGAAGCCATTAAAAGGTAAGTGGCTCGAAATATGTCAGCAATGCATGCATACGAAATCGTAAAAGATTGCTCATATTGCAAATACCCTCACTTACAGTTTTTCTCAGTTGCTTTGGTACATTTCTCAGATCACAGCATCATCTGGTCACTTGTGCACATCATAAAAGCAATTTTTCATTCTTTTGAACTAATGGTTCAGTGCGTTGATGCAATGGATTTCATACAATTGTCTGCTGTTTCCTACATTATCAATTGTCATGTTGATCATAATATATTATACAGTTCGCTTTCATTTTACAGTATACACTAAATATACAGAGTATACTGTTATATTGACAACATGGCTAAGTATCTTGACTATCTTGTTTGTGAACAATGATGCAAGCACTTATCATTCTGATGGCATAAATACTTTTGAGAGATGAACTGAGGGTTTTGAGCAAGTTACAGGCTTTTGCATGTACTCCATTGTGTAGTGCTGTTTATATGAATTGTTTTGAGAAATACACTAACTGGTTTGCAGATGTTAATGATGATTCAAGAAACGAACAAAAACGACTGAGAAAAACTGTAAGATTGCAGATTGCAACTCAAGTTGACACAACACGTGAGCATTCATTCACTCACACATGTATGTAAATGACAGCCACACAAGGAAACAAACCCTTGGTGGTTATACCACTAAGTCCCACTGGCAATGGCATAGTGGGATGTTGTTGATGGCAGAAAAAGACCATGTCCTCTTCAACATGTGGAGGTTGATTCATTTTCTAATTGTGACATATTTGGGGCTTGAACTTCATAACGACTTTCAACCTTGGCAGAGATTTATGTGCAAGACACGCACCCACAAAATGGATAATGTTGCTCTACATTACTGGTCCACTCACTACAGTTGTATCAGTTTCACACTAGTCATTAAATAAAGTCTAGGTTTTCATCTTAATGTCATTTCAGTCATACAAAAATGATTGTAGTCATGACCAAAGGCGTCAGATGCATTTTGACACTTCAAATCCATGGCCTTGATAACATCAACGCATGCTGTAATTGTGTCAGTGGGCAATTTACTGTTGAGTGCTGCCCTAGACCTGTTGGCATAGATTGCATCGATCACATTTGGCACTGTCTTCTAAGTGCAATAAAAGCTGAATGCTGTCAGAGACCTCTTTCACGCATTTGGCTCAGGCTTCAACTACCTAAAAAGCATTAATTTCAGTTCTGACATGGCATTAGTTTGTGCTTATGGGGAATGCCGGCTAATCGTAATACACATGTTACTGCAAAGAATAATTTGCATGGTAAACATGCACAGCAGACATTTTTGTCCTCATCTTTCAATGATTTAGGCTTGAGTTTGGTTTAGACTTTTTATTCATTACAAACCAGAAAAATAAACAAAAGCAGTTTAGGGATGAAGAAATTTGTGGTTAATTTATGGTTGTCATCCAAACTCTTTGGGCCCTGTTTTAAGGATCTAAGCGCATAGTCTAAAGCGTATGGCGCAAGTGCAATTAGGTCGTGTCCAAATCAACTTTTGCTAGATTAACGACGGGAAAAATGGTCGGTGCACCCGGCGCATGGTCTAAAAGGGTTGTCCCTATTCTCTTAATGAGTAATGGGTGTATTTTGGGTGTAACGTGCAACAAACCAATCAGAGTCTCATCTCCCATTCCCTTTAAAAGCCAGTTGCGCTCGCGCCATGGCGGATTCGCTATTTACATGGTGGAATTCACAAGCGTTAAAACTGAATGCTTCTCTAACGAGGAGACGTTTAACCTCGTGTCTACGAGGTAAAAGCACGTAAGAAGACCATCTACAGGACAAAGTGTACGCGTGTTGTGGACCCGCCTATAGGCGCACATTACTAACGCGGTCTTTAAATAACAAAAAATAATATTGCGCCATCGACTTTAGACCAGGTTTTTGTTGGTCAATGGCTCAGTCTATTTCAGGACGTGAAAATGATAACTGCGTTGGGCTGAAACTAGCAAAAAACACTTAAGTCGCGTCTGGCGCTGCATTGTACCGGGTGTATGATAGGGCCCTTTGGATCAGCAAATGAGACAATCCATCTAGAATATAGTCATGATAAAATACTGAGCAAGAAATGTACCCAACAGATTTAAGGTGTCCCACACTACCCAATGTACCAGATTATGATTATTCACTTTTTAGGTCATCTCAACATCTCTCGACAAACCTTCATTTTGTTAACTCTGTCTGTTGTTGTCTGGTCCCAGTCAAAAATATCCTAAATTAGGCACATTTGATTGGCCACCAGATGCAGTGTTTAATTAAATTGAGTCTTCAGTGAGGCCCTGATTTATGTAAGACACTTCACTGTTGTGGCTGCTTGAAACTGAAGACCTTTCACCAAAATGTGACCACAAGTCACACTCTTGGGCTGTAAAGGGTATAGAAGAGTCTTTACCTCCTGATATTGGTCTACTCCTGGTCTGCTTATCAGCTGTTGCTTATATAAAATATTCATACTCGGTGGCTGGAGGATGAGGGCTAGAAAAAAAGAATAGCTGGATTTTTCATGAGGCATATAAGTGGGTCAATGAGACGACCCATTTTTACAGGAACTGATGGGAAGAGAGAGGAAGGAAAAGAGGGAGAGAGAAAAATCTGTTAGAAAGAGATTAAGTGTGAAGAGTGTGCTTGCTGGAAATGCGTTCTGCCTAGTGACAGCTGGAGCAGCCGCCGACCAATCAGATTCCTTCATTTCTCTGAGTGGGGTGGGTCTTCATTCATTCTCTGCCATTCTGTTGGCGCTTCCACTGTCTCTGGGAGCACACGGAAACTTTGTCTCACGTGCTAATTTGCATACAACAACTATGCTGTAAACACTGAAAAGCGTGGACAGAAATAAATGGGAATGATGTTGTTTAAATTATACTATGTAGGATTGAAAAACAATTGAATGTAATGTATTATTCTATGTTTAGCATTTTTATATATGGAATTGCTTTTCTTTTTTCTAAAATTTGAAAAGGCTGGAAATTAGGCTATGCTGTCCAGCAGCTACAGTGCACTGGCTTTAAAGACATTACCCTTTTACTGGGCAAGGGCAATGCGATAAATAATACAGTGCCAGTGCCACACATGCACGCACACTAGGACTAATTCTCAAGCAGGATTCTGTCATCTTTTATTTATTTTTTTTTTATTTTATTTTTTAAGAATGTTTAATTTGCCATATTTAAAGGTATTGTAATTTCTGTCACTAAACAGAATTGGCAAAATAGTAGGTGTGTTCGATTTGAAGTGGCGCTGCGCAGACCTATCTATGACATCAAAGTACCGCAAGTACACACCTAAGTACACACCTACTGACCATGGGGTCACTCAATATGCAATAATATTATTGATCTGACTGTACTGACGCTGTTGTATGAGAACTGAACTGAGCTGGATGATGACATCCTTTTTTGCAGAACTGCTTTATAGATGAAATTAACTATTTTAATAATTAATGATCTTTACAACAGAACTTACTGAACTGACTTCAGCTGAACAACAGCTGGAATGCATAATTTCCTGTTATCACAGTCAAGCTGCTTTGAAACAATCTGTATTGTATAAAGCGCTATATAAATAAAGGTGACTTGACTTGATATTTTCAATCATGTTTTTCTAGATACGGCCTCCATTGGTTGGATAAACAAATAGCCCTACCCCAGACTCATGCCATTGGTTGTGTTGCAGTGCAAAGTTTTGAAAAGTGCTACAGCGCCCCAGTTTTTACACTGTTTGGGGAAATCTACCTTCAGAAGGTGGAGTTATAATTGTCAGAGATAAGAGTCAAAATGGGACAGGATAGAAAATTTTAAAAAAAAACGTCTTGAATCAGTTTTCAAGTCAATTTAAGTTTTAATGCAAAAAAACAAACAAAAAAACAACTGCAGCATAATTGCAATTCTTCCTTCAGAATCTGAGAAAAAGATTGAGTAAAACTGCACTGAACACTTTGCTAAGGAGAAGTATGGCATCAGCTATTTTTAACAGTAGGAAACTTGTCTTTGCCGAGCAGGAGCAATCACATGCAGTGCAGACAGCTGCTCCAACATCACTGTTTCTCTTCCTAATGAGAGCTTAATACCTGATCCGTCACGTGTGTGTGTGTGTGTGGTGTGTGTGTGTGTGTGTGAGGGGACTGGTTGCACAGAGCAACAGTAGCAGATTTTGTGTTTGGTTTCCGTAGGTACCCTGTTGCTAGGCAAAGTTAAGCCCCTGACCAATGAACCCTTCTCTCGAGACTCCTGCTGTTCAGCAGCTGTATGTGTGGAAGTTACCAAGTTACACAAACACATGTTCATGCTCAGGTATAGATGTACGGCCTTGAAATCAAACTAATGACTAGTAAAGTCATTCTCTTTTGTGGGACAGAAATCTTTAGGGAATAGAGAGAGCAAGAGAGAGCGAGAGAGTGAACTTAACGGAGACATTTGATTTAGTACATCAGAAGAACCAAAGGAGTTCAGGGCTACAAACCCAGTGCAATAGAAACCGAGATATAGTAGGGAGTAAATAGGAAGCATGAGTTTAAAAGTTAAAATAGAGACCCAGGAAGATCAAAGATATTTTCCAATGCAGTCCATTGAGCATGATGTCATATATTTGTAACATTGTATCATTGTCGTTATTGTATCAAATCCTGGCAAATTATATCCATGCTATTTAGGCATATATTCCCTGACAAAGTTGTTTATTTAACAATTAACTTTTTTCCAATTGGTCAAGCTCCATGAAAGTGCAATCAAAATATCCACTTAAAAAATCTATTCCTGCTATGTCGAGAGCCTTTTACTGTCTCATTACAAGTTGGAAGGGGTTCTAAACAAAAATCAATAGCTCTAAATAAGCCATTCATTCAGATGAGTAACTTCATCACAGATCTCATCAGAGCGTTGCTAATTACGTGCGCAGACACACATCAGCACAGAATGATTTACTAAGCAGCGCTGTGTGGTTTAGGGCAGGGGTTTTCAGGGACGCCCAGGGGGTCCACTAAAAAATTCATTTCAAATGCTTCTTTTCAGGTTTATACGTAACAGTACTCTAAAAGTATTAGTTAAAGCCAATTAATTAGTATTTTCATTTGTGAACATTTACAGCTATATATATATATATATATATATATATATATATGGAGGGAGTCATCATTTTGGGGGGTACTTGACATTAAGAGGCTGAAAAACTCTTGGTTTAGAGAACTGTAGTGCATTTTGACATGTTCATGAGCGCTCTTTATCAATTATGCTCAAAATAATGAAATAATCCAAAATATTGTAGAAACAACGTTTTCATGAATTCCTTATCTTGTGGATTACATACATTTGTATAGTGTTTTAGTGTATTCCATACTTCAGAATAGAAACTATAAAATAGAGTTTTCATACTGTTATTATTACATACAATCTAAAAATGTAAATATACTTGACGAACATCAATTAAATTGTGGCTTAATGCTTTAATATATGGTAACACTTTACAATAAGGTTAATTATTAACATTTGTTAACTACATTAGTTAACATGAACTAATACTTCTACAGCATTTATTAATCTTAATTGATATTAAATTCAACATTTACTAATACATTGTTAAAATCAAAGGTTGTATTTGTTTACATTAGTTAATGCACAATTAACTAACATGAACAAACAATGAACAGCTGGATTTTAACTAACATTAACAAAGATGAATAAATAAATGTTTTGCTCATTGTTTGTTCATGATAGTTAATACATTAACTAATGTTACCTAATGAACCTTATAAGTGTTACCATATATCATACAATGCTGCTCTTGACTTCAGAATCCATTCATGCACTATTTTATTCCTATATGTGTGGTCTCTTCTCAGGGGGGAAGAGGTGGTCGCTGAGGGTAAGCACCTGCGAATGGGCTCAATGAGCATGCCAGCCCCTGCGGAGCACGTGTCCCCTCACCAGCACCAGCAACAGACCCCCTGTAATCCGGGCTTCGCCGTTCGCTCCCAGTCCCTGCACTCCGTGGGAGGAGGAGTGGAAGAGGAGGGCAGCCCCACATCCCGTAAGCAGCCCCCACCCAAGCCCCGGCGGGACCCCAGCACTAAACTCAGCATCTCCTCTGAAGCTGTGGACTTCAGTCCCACCGGGTGTAAAGGCGATGATTCGGAGAGGTGTGACGGTAAGATGCCATGGTGTTTAATCCAAGCTTTACATTTCCTGTTGAGATCCACTGATTCTGATTAGACACTTGCTGATGTTGAAAAATTGGTTCAATTGAATCTTGGCTAAAAGCAAACACACCTGAGTCAACAATGTGGACAGTACCATAATTTTGAATAGTCAAATAATGTGAAGCCTTAGCTGGACTAAGCTGTGCAAACAAGACTGTAGTAGGTGATGTTTCATAGTCCTCCAGGTGCAGGACAACATTTTTACACATTGAGCAAAGGTGTATACAGTTGACCCTAAAATTGTCTCCCAGCATTTACTTTCAGTCACAGTAGGTGGGTTTGTTCTTGTTATAGGTGAAATGTAAAGTGCCTGCTAATTAACCATTTACCTTACTATTTCCTGTCCTCTCTCCACTCTTTTATCAATAAAGGTGGCAAATAGGCCAACAAAAAGTCTGCTCTTGCGCGAGGTTAAAGTGCAAGCAGACCATCTACGGGACAAAGTGTACCCACATTGTGGACCCGCCTATTGGCGTACATTACTAACGCGCTCTTTAAATAACAAAAATATATATATACTGCGCCATTGACTTTAGACCAGGTTTTTGTTGGTCAATGGCGCAGTCTATTTCAGTTGCCTCAAAATAGCAACACGCCAACAATGCGCCTGAACACACCTCATTTTCAGACCAGACCAGACCATGGGTGCACAAATAGGCGCAAATGTATTTGCTATTTAAACAACTTGGTGAAGGACGTGAAAATGAAAATGAGCCTGCGCTGCGTTGTATTAACTTAACTATGTTGTTTATTCTGTTCAGTTGTACATCTAATTCCTTCTTGAGCAGTGCTGTTGCTGCCATTTCATAAAAGCAATTAGCCATTTACGTCCATCATCCTTTTGTCCAGCTGAAGTGCAGAGTATACCCATTCCACCCTTTCATGATTAACATATAGCAAAGTGATTGTAAATATGAGAGCAGTGTTGTGAATGAGCTACGAATTGTGGGGTTAATACAACTGAGTTCTTTGCTGTTCTCAACAACACCCACTCTTGTCATGTTATGTCAACACTGTCCCAGGGGATATCCTCATGCAGATCTCAACAAGCCCATCACTTTATTTCTATGTAGTGATTGCTCTCTTTTTGTTTTCAAGTAGTAAACAAGCATAGTGTGTTTTTATGTTAATTTTAAGTTGTTGTTGAAAAGAACAAGATATGCATCCCTTTCCATAGATGCATGTCATGCAGTATATGCAAAATAGGATTCTAATGTTAATTATGTTTACCCTCATAGAGACAAAAGCAGATCAGACTCTTTGGTTTAATATTCCAAAACTCTGATGAGTTACAGAACATACGTCAAAGAACCAAAGCTGCAGGCTGCAAAAGTATTAAGTTGATTTATGTTTCTGCAGTACTGACGTATGCTGTGAGAGTTGCTTTTCGTCAGAATTTGAAGGGATCACAGTGTGCACGCAGATCTTCCTCAATGCCACGGCAACCAGCCCACAGAAACAGAGACCCCCTGCTGCTCAACCAATCCAGACATCAGACATCAGCCTCCACCAATCGTCAGCGAGGTGACAGGAAGTTAGAGCGCGGCAACAGCCAATGAGGAATGGGCAGGCAGCCAGCTCAACAGCCCTTTAGCCAATGCGCACCAAAGAGTGGGGGATGTCCCTCATTCAGAGGACAGTTGCGTGTTGAAGTGGGGGGCGGGGGGGGGGGGGGGGTGTGGGGGGAGGGACCAGCGCAGAATTCATTCAGGAGTAGCGATTGACCTAGATTTAGTTCCCCTGGAGGAGAGGGGGCGAGGGTAAACACATCCTCTCGTAGGGAGGGAAGAGGCAGAGAGAGCAGGAGCAAGGGCACATTCAGAGGCGTTGAAACGGATCACAAGATCCACCAGTCTTCACTTTCACCGAATTAACACACATATAGTATTTTTTTTCTCTCCAGGAATGCGCAAAGGGATTCACTGACTCCCAGAGAGAACATGAAAAATGACTTTAATCTGGTGCAATTGTACTCTTTTCCCCTCTTTACACACCCACAAAACGTTTATGAGAAAATGTTCTTTGGAGATGATGAAAGATGATCTTTTCTCAGTACTGAAAATCAAGGCATTTTGTCATTTTTATTCTCAGAGTGGAGTTGGAACAGTAGAGTTTGTGTACAAGATTATCATCTATACTCGTGTGTGTCACTTTTGAGGGAGTGTCCAGATTGTGTTTGCCGATGTGTGTATTTAAAAAACAGCTTTTTTTATTGTATGTCATATAAAATATATTACTGTGTATGGAATGGGTGATAAAGTTGGTGACTGAGTTGGTGCAGCAGGACCATCTGGCATCTGAATAAATGAAAGTTATTAAATCATCCTATGTACAGATGACTCGAACTCTCTGCTACTATGCTAATCCATATCTTTCTTTATGTTTTTTTTCCTGCTTACTCAGGAACACAAGGCTGCAGTGAGGACTGCAGGAAAGTTCCCCCACCAAAACCTAAAAGGAATCCCAACACGCAACTGAGCACTTCCTTTGACGAGTCTTACATCCGCAATCATGGTTCAAAAAGTTCTCCCTCTATCTTCTCAAGGGATAGCCAAGCCCCTTCTCCTCCTCAGCCGCAGGGCCCACAGGACTCAGACTTTGATGAACCCATCTATATTGAGATGTCTGGGAACGTGGGCCAAGAACCGACCCCTCGTGCTGAGGAAGACGAGCCGGGTGAGGCTGTCTATGAAGAGATGAAGTACCCTACCCTTGACGAGTTTGACTCCCGTTGGGATCTTTTGAGCTGTCGATCGCAGTGTGCCACACCCTGCCCACCTGAGCTGGACATCCATGCCCCCCTGAGCCGTTGTACCACCCCTCGAGGCACACCCCTCCTTTGTGACATCCCCGCCCCATTCCCCAACTTGTTGGCCCACAGGCCACCTTTACTGGTTTTCCCTCCTGCCCCTGCTCAGTGCTCGCCCAACTCAGACGAGTCCCCACTCACCCCTCTCGATGTAACAAAGCTTCCTATGTTAGAGAACGGCTCTTATGGCAAGTCACCAACTTCTCTGGAACCTTCTGGCTCTGCCTCTACATCGCACCTAAGACGTGCCGAGAGGGAGCTAACAGCCACTCCTACATTAACAGTATCTGGGCGATCGTCGGCACCGCCGTTGCCCTGTGCCCTCTATAAAAGTTCCTCCTCTTCACATGGTTATCAGCGCAGCCACTCCGCCTGCCCCTCGCCTGTCAGTATGGGCCGCTGCCTGACGCCCCTCAGCCTCATGCGCTCACCGCCTTTTGACGGGCCGTTTCCCACAGCAGGCCTTCCTCGCAGCGCCTCGGCCACACCTCACGGAAAGGCATCCCCGCCACAGGATTCAAGCTCAGGGGGGCGGCATCACGGATCTATGCAGAACGTCTCAGTGGCACGCTCACGGACGCCTACTAGCCCACTGGATGAGCTCACCAACCTCTTCACCACTGGCAGGAACATGCTGAAAAAGAATACCAGCGGCAGAAAGAGCAAGGAGCCGGGAGAAAGTGAGTGCGATTGTCTATTTCTCAGATTAATATATGTAGTCACTAATTTTTAGTAATTGTTCACCAGTGTTGAAAACCTTCAAACATTCGCTCAAGTGTATTAGTTAGACAAAAAGACACATCGTGTAAAAACAGTCAGTGTTCAACATTCATGCAAAATACATTTAGTAAAATGAAATAATAACTGACTTAATTCTTATCTGACTTAAATTAGCACAAAGATACCGACAACAGATTTAAAGTTTTGTAGTTTTGCAGTAATTTTATTGGTTATACTTTATTACGATACTTCACTTCAGACATTCTACTAATTATAAATAACTTTGCAACTACATGTCTCCTTACTACATTACCTTAGATTAACTCTCATTAGAGTAATATTAGACTGTTAGGTTAGGGTTAGTAGAATAAATTGACATACTTACAAATTTACTTATAGTCAGTAGAAAGTGTTAGGCTGATATAAAGCAGACAGTCTACTAATACTCTAATGACTTGCAGTTGACATGTAGTTGCAAAATTACTTATTGTTAGTAGAATGTGTAAAGTGGACTATCAAAATAAATTGTTACTGCTTTGTTATGTGAAGACTTTTATTTTGGATTTTGTGCACCTGTGGATGATTTTGGGAAAATTGCAGGGACTGAGAGAGCTAGTGTGGGGATTGAGTGAGTTGTAGGCCTGTTTTATTATTTTCCTCATGAAAGTTGTCCAAAGTCCATTAAATCCTGCGGGTCTATTATATTCACTATGTATTTGTGAAGTTTCTAAGACACTCTTTGTTGGACCTAACACCTTGATATAATTATAATTATTCAAAGCATGCCATCCATTCTGCCCTTGTGTGTTGGCATGCTTCTCTCTGCACAAAAGTTTAATCAGATTTTTACAGACTGACATAGATCATAAAATTTAATCCAGAGAGATTAAGAGGCTAAAGCAGTCAGTGTTCATTCCCCAGACCTGCTGCTGATGCATTAAACCAGTAGCATGTTTATTTTAATATGTAAACAGTTCTTAACAACTGCTCTAAGAAAGCGGAAAAGAAAATTAAAATAATATTAACTATTTTTTTAAGTCTTTATAAAGGTAGATAAGTGTTTATCTGCATGTGGTGGCAGTTAAGGTAGTGTCAGTTATTAACTGTGAATATCATCCATTAGAATTGAATTATCTAATTATGTGGGATCATATTGCAGACAGTTTTATATGGCTTACTTACATTTTCATAAGTGCAGAAGGCAAAAAAAAAAAATAATTATAAAACAGACTCTAAAAGAACACTTCCTATCCATGGTAAAAATCTATTTAATGCACAGTCTTTTGTGGCTTATTGCTTTATTTTGCATGCTTTTGCATGATTTTGCATCATCAATGCACTGATTGTTGCTTCAGAGCAGAATATCGAAAAGACTGTGATTGCAATCTCTCCATACATGTCGACTATCGTTACTTAATGTAAGTTACAAGATGTGAACTGTCATTTGTTAGTCATTGTATCTCACCTCCGGCAACACCTCTCAAAAAAGGTCAGATTGTCAAAAAGGCCTTGATATCACTTCATCCCATTGAAGAAATGGTCCACTGCACTTTAAATGCAAAGGCACATTACTGCTCATCTAATAGAGGAGGGGGGTGGGGGGGGGGGGGGGGGGGGGGGACTCTCTCCCTGCAGAGTCTCCCTCAAAGGATTTAAAGACCAATCCCGATGCAGGTCACGGCAGCCCCATTGCAGTGAATGTGTGAAGCTCTCAGCACTCAGTGGAATGAACATGCAAAGCCAGTGAGCAGAGCTATACCTGCACAGGCACGTACTGTGCTTAAGAAAAAAAAAAGAAGTCTTTAACTTAAAGGGATTGTTCACCCCAAAATGAATATTCTGTCATCATTTACTCACCCTCATGTCGTTCCAAACCCGTAAGAAGTTCTTTCATCTTCGGGACACAAATTAAGATCTTTTTGATTAAATCTGAGAGCTTTCTGTCCCTCCATTGACAGCAACGTCATTGCAACTTTCAAGGCCCAATTTTTTTTTTTTTTTTTTAATTTTTTTTATTAGCAACGTTTCGATCTCATGACCTTCATCAGTTATATACAACTTTCAAGGCCCAGAAAGGTAGTAAAGAATAGTTAAAATAGTCCATGTGACTCCAGTGCTTCAACCTTAATGTAATGAAATGGCGAGAATACGTTCTGTGCACAAAAAACAAACAAAAATAACGACTTTATTGAAGAATTTCTTCTCTTCTTTGTCAGTTTCCTACTCTGTTGACGTAGTAAACACACTGCAGAGCTGAGCTGCAGATATTTATAGAAAAACATATATAAATATATGAGTCACTACACACAGTATAAATAAATGTACATTCAGAGATATTAAAAGTACAAACAATATTGTTAAACTATTTGCGGTTTATATAGCAGCTTGTAAACAGCAACAACAATGTAAAATCAAATGCACCTAGTGCACATGTCCAGTTAGCATACTAGATGCTAAAATGCTAGCATCAAACAACTTTCAAACACAATGAATATTTGTCCAACCAGTAGCACTCCAAGTTGATGAACACATTTTGGCTTTTCCCAGCAGTCTTTGAACAAACTCAATTGACTCGATGCTGATTACCAATCTTTCTCATTTGGTTGTATAATCTCCAAAATCCACCAGTTTGGGTAGGAGAAGCACATCCACTGCTCAAAGATTTCAGCATGCTGACAATCACACACACCTGGTCCTTTGTGCCATGTGGAGTTTCAATGGCCAATCAGCTTCCCTGGTTGTTCCAGCAGCACTGTGCTCACAACCAATAGGCTGCACCCATTTTGATCTCAAATCTTTTAATTAAACAATGATGAATATATATTTCTCCCTCTTTCCTTCAATTTCAGATTTAACTTAACATTTACTACCTTTCTTGACCTTGAAAGTGGTCGTTACATTGCTGTCTATGCTGTCTTTATAATAAAAGGTAACGGTAACCCACTAGTAATGACTCAAGTGTTACTACATCCTTTTAAAGGAACTACTAATTATTTGGATCAGTATTCTAAAGTGAAAAACATGATAACTACCTAATATTGACTGAAGTCATTGTAAGCTTTTGAGTAATTCTGAGTAATAAACTTTAGTCATTACTAGTGTGTTCCTTCCCATGATCTTCACTTTAGAATACTGATCCAAATACTTAGTAGTTCCTTAGGAAAGATGTAGTAACACCTGAGTCATTACTAATGGGTTACCATTACCTTAGATTATACATTATTCATTATTAATATTAATTATGAACCTGTATATAGTAGTTCTTAGTAGTCTTCAGTGAGGTATGAAAAATACTGATTAGCTGAACTACCACATTCGACTGAGCACTATTACTTACTAATTCGTTAATCAGAGTTTCTAGTTAATTAATAGTAGTTACTAGAATGTTAATAGTGCATTACTCATTTGTTCCTGTGTAGTTATTCATTAATGAAGGAACGGTATTCTAAAGTGTTACCATTTTATTTGAGTTTGCTGGTGTTGCCTGGGGCCAGTTGCATAGACTAACTTGTAAAACTAGTCTTAGTGGTTTATGCAACCGGCCCCTGGTTGCCATGTGGCTTTTAGGTTTTTACCTGGTACTCATGAAGTGTGTATCTGTTGTTGTCGGGATGGTTGATTTTGCACATTTACATATGGCCTATTTGGGTCTTGCACCTGTGCTGCACCTGTATGTTGTATCATGCAAAGACTGCGTTGGCACAGTTTATGGCTGTGCTGATGCAAGAGTATCATCTGTCCTTCACTGTGGAAAACAGTGCGTGACCTATTTATGAACCCACTCATCGATTGTGTTGAAAGCAAAGAAAAGGCCTACCGCACATTTAAACAATACTACCTTGCAGTACACAGAAGGCAGAGAAAGGTAGAATAGAAAGGTGTGTGTGTGTATACATAAAAAAAATCTTGAGTCATTAAAGGTAAAGTTCACCCCAAAATTTGTATTCTGTCTTTACCTTGTCATCATGTCATTTTGTCTGCAGAACACAAAAGGAGATTTATTTGTATTTTTTATTTTGTAGATACGATGAAAATCAGTTGAGACAGTTTTGAAAATATCTTCTTTTTAAAGAAGAAAATAAATGCATGCATGTTTAGAATAACATGAGGGTGAGGAAATGATGCTGGTCACTAACACACACATCTCTCTCTCTCTCTCTCTCTCTCTCTCTCTCTCTCACACACACACACACACACACACACACACACACACACACACATGTACACACACACACACATGTACACACACACACACACACACACACACGCACACGCACACACACACACACACACACACACACACACACACACACACACACACACACACACACACACACACACACACACACACACACACACACACACACAAATCCAAGTTCAATATAGTGTTATTACAGACCAGTTTAAGTTAATGTGTTAATGTAAAAAAAAAAAAAAAAGTATTTACATCTTTTCAAAGAAACATCAATACACTTTACATCTGCCCAGATTAGGGTAGAAACATATTGTGCTGCACATCTGTATATTTAATGTGTGTGCCACACCTGTCACAAATTCACTGACACAAAACCACACACAGTCCAAAGAGGAACACAAAACAAACCATTTTATGAATTCACGGGGACACCTAGTGACCAAATTCCAGTATTGCAACAGAAAATAGTTACACTTTATTTTGATGGTCCACTTTAGACATTCTTCTGACTAAGTAACTTTACAACTGTATGTCAGCTAAGTGAAGTTCACAACATAATTTCGGGAGGAGTGAACCCATCTAATCTTTAAATTAACCGCCAGAGCATATAAGCAGCCCGCTCACCTTGCTCCGGCATCAGCTGTTTTGGCATCCCTCCACTTCCCCAACTCCACCAACATAATTTAGGCATCTTGCTACCATACTCATCATCCAAGCATTAGTAGTCCCACTGGGGGGTATATCTAAGCCCCTCCACTGCGGACAGCAAGCCAAATACGCTTAACCTTATTAGCTTAAAGATTATATGGGCAAAGGAACTTTTGAACTCTCATTCATTTGCATCTACATGCCAACAACTGTCATTAGAGTATTAGTAGACTTTAGGTTAGGGTTAAAGGTGCTGTATGTAATTTCTGTGACTAAAATACCACAATATGTTTGCAGAGATTTAGGAAACATGTTAAGTTCAAATGCTTGTTTCTCCAAAAAACAATGCTGCAGCCAGTTATTCTACCTTGAAATGTCCACTGTCAATTTACCCAATAGTATTTCGACACCCTGGGTTGCCAGCTGGCGGAAAACACTGCGTATTTGAAGCCATGGAAGCCAGCAAATAAACTGGGTCAGAGATTGCAGTTGCGTGTCCTCAATCTGGCAACCCGCATGAGCGTTGAGTCTGAGGAGGAGGGAGCAAGGGAAACAACTCTCTCTAATATTTTATTTATTTATTTGGACTGCAGTACCCATTTCAACTGCTAGCTGTCAATATTGCATAATGCACCTTTAAGGTTAGGGTTAGTAGAATAAGTTGACATGTACTTGCAAAGTTACTGTTGTCTGTTAATGTGTTAGCAGATATTATTCTACTAATACTCGAATGAGAGTTAACTGACATGTAGTTGCAAAGTTACATATAGTTAGTAGAATGTCTAAACTGGACTATCGAAATAAAGAGTTACCAAATGTTTTTTTTTTTTTTTTTTTTTGGAATGCATCAGTGTGAAGAGTTCAGCATATCTGTAATGTTTTATCTCTTCTAGGTGAAACCAAGGGAAAGGGTCACAGTTCTGAGTCCAAACGGGAGCACAAGGAGAGGAGCCATCACAGCAAAGAATCCAAGCGAGATAAAGACCGCAGCAGCAATGGCAAGTCCTCGCATCGACGGGACAGCAAAGACAAAGAGCAAAATGGCTTCGAAGCCTTATCTCGACATGACAGCAAGGACTGCAGCTACAGCAACGCTGAGCCATTACCCAGAAGGGACAGCAAGGACACTGGAGGTAACGGCCCAGAGCAGCCTCACCGACAAGAGAGCAAAGATCGAGGCAGTAGCGCTGAGGTACTGCCTCAACGGGACAGCAAAGACAGGACCGATCACCGCAGCAGTGCAGAACCCATCACCAGACGGGACAGCAAAGACAGGACCGATCACCGCAGCAGTGCAGAACCCATAACCAGACGGGACAGTAAAGACAGAGGTTGTATTGTTCCAGAACTCTTGTCCAGACAAGACAGTAAAGAACTGCTAAGAAATGGCCATGACACCAGACGTGACAGTCGAGAGAAAGTTTGCTATGGGATAGACCTTCCTCACAGACATGAAAATAAGGAACAGGGTAGAACAGGCATGGAAAGTCGACGGAATAGTAAAGATGGTGGCAAGCATGGCACAGAATCTGGTCAGGACAAGGAGAAGAGCTCAGAGAGCAGGCGGGGGAGCAAGGAAAGGATCAGCAATGGCAGTGATGTCATGAGCAGGCGGGACTGCAAAGATAGGGGAGTACACACAACTGAGACTTTACCCTGGTATGAGGCGAAAGATAGAAGCAACTATAACACAGAATCACCCAAAGCACAGGACAAGGACACAAGGTCTGGATTTTCAGCCATGGTGTCATCCAATCGATCCGGGCGATCCTCCATGAGTCCGAATATAATGTTGGGGAACTCAAACTCTGGTAAGAATAGCATTTGTTTGACAGCTGGTCAGTTGATGTTGCTGATGGGCCAAATTCTGTATCCAGCTGTTATCTCAGCCTGACTAGCTAAAAGAGTGCGGAAACCTCTCTAAAATCAGCCAACAGATCAGTCCCATCAGGCTGGGAAACCAGCTTTGGTTTTCGCATGACATGTGGACTTAAAAAATCCTTATCTTGAGCAAAATAAGCAAGCTGACATTCAGTACAATCTATATCTTTTATTTATAATACATACAAATGTCATTTACGTCTTTTAGTTTGTCAAAAGATTTAATGCACCGTTTTTGAAGAGTGCGCATGTGCGTACTAGTTCTACTTCGTTCTAGTACGTAATAACGAGCCTATGATTGAATCTGGAAATAAAGCCAAATAACTGAGAAAAATGAGAAATAGTTCTCAGATACCATGTCCATAATTTATAGTAAAACATCTAGCATTAATTTGATCTCAAACAGATTAATTAAAAGAAGTTATGACTTCACCACCTACGTGACATCATTAATCAACGTGGTTGAACGACAAATTTGCGACAATACAGTTTCGGGAAACAGTCGTGACTAGCTAGTTGGTTTCTTCAACGATGCATCGTACTACTATGGTAGTAAAGCAGCGAGTTACTTTGTTGTACGGGAAACAACCCGTAAGAAGCTGATCTATTCTGGAACAGCACAGAAATTCATGCTGGTCAAGGCTGATCTTTTCAGCTGGAAAGACAATGTCATAGCTGATGTTTCATGTTCATCTGTTCATCTTTCCTTGCAGACCTGAAGACAGTTTCAAAGGCAGGATGGTCTTCTTCCACAGCAGTAGCACAATCTCCAGTAGGCACACCTCAGAAACAGCCTTCAGATGTCCAACAGGTACTGTCTTTATCACTGAACTTGTATTTGTGCAGCTGTAAAATAACAGACCTGACAGCCTGTCTTCTCCTTGTGTCCAACAGATGCCCCCGATGCCGTGGCTGTATGGTGACAGCACCATGCTGGAGATGATCGAGAGGAAACAACGCCTCTGCCGGGAGATACGGTCTCGTCAACGGCTTCCTGACCGTAGCCCATGCAAAAAAGAAAGCCTGCCTACCATGCCCAGTTGGAAGAAATCAAACGGGGCGAAGAAGTACAGCCCACCTCCCTACCCAACTCAGACCACTGTCTTCTGGGACACGGCCATTTGACTTGGTCTTGTGAGCACTTTAGGGTCATGCTCTGCCCTTTATTTTCAGGCAGGGTTGAAGCCAATCAGAGTGTGCTCCCACCTGAGGATGGGTGGGTGGGGTTCATATAGCAATATTTCAGAGGTTGTAGTTTATGAGGTTTTCGTATCATTGTTAATATCTAATATTTTTATACTCAGTGTAATTCCTAAATGACCTAGCATCAATAGATATTTTCTAAATTAAATGGAATATCTTTGCAAAGATTATGTAGAGTTAGTCCAATGCAATTGTTGTTTTTCTACCTTTAATTTATTTCCATTTTCATTTATTTATTTATTTTTTAACATCGCAATACACAGTCAGTAACTTTTCATCAATAGCTTTCTATTTCAAGACGTCCAGAAAGGACCTTTCTGTGGTATTTTAACCACACTGAATGAACTCTATTTTAACACTGGATGTTATGGAGATTGGATTAGGGCTAGCTTACTTCTCGCTGCCTTTCCACACATTATTAGATCATTTATTTGAATGTCTAATATTAAGAAATAAACAGATCATGCATTTTTCAAAATTCCTTCGAGAAGGATTTCATTTCATTGTTCTGCCTTTAGTTTCTATAGTGGTAGGTTTCAGAGAGTATGATTTACTCTGATTAAAGGTCGGGTCATTGCACATAGAAAAAGGGTAACAGTTATTTTCTGTGTAAAACAGAAAGGGATGTTGTTAAGGGATGTTGTAACTGCTCTGTGTGTACATGGCGTGTGAAGAGCTGTAAAAACAAGGGGTGACCCTGTCCTCTTTGGGTCTGTGGCAATAGCTGGCGGGTGCCAGTGAGAATCCTCCAAAGGAGGGTCACCCAGAGATGAATGACAATCTGGAATATCAAAGTTGTATTTTTTGCATCTCAGCATTATTGAAGAATTGTGTACCTGGATAATTGTAAAATGAGAAGATTTTTTTTTGCGCAATGGTCTTGTATAGAATGACTGTGCCATTATTTATCATATGTTAATGGAGTAGATTGATTGGAAATTTCAGACAGACACAATATCTGTATTAGCAACACAAACCAATGACTGATAGCTCTCAGCTATTGTATGTAGTACACATGGCCACATGGTCTGGCAACAGGAATTATGGCTGCATAAACAAAGAGGCTGTACACAAGAGAGCTGCAATTCCACAATCCTTTACCTGGATACACACAGTTCTCCCTCTACCTCAACCTCTCAGATCAGTTCAAGTGGTCATTCATTTGCACAAACAATGCAACAAACAAATGCAGAATTGCATTGCCAAAGTACTTGGATCTTGTAGTAAAATCCCCTCTCAATCCCCCTCTCTCATTCCTCCCTTTGACCTCCGTGTTGGAAACTGATGCCTGTACAAAATGTGTTGCCTTGGAGACCGGTACTCACTGTAACTGGGTCACACTGGGTGAGAGGTCGCGAAGACTGTAGACTATCAGAGGTAAAGGTATGGATTTGGGGGAGGAATAAAACTATTAAACAGCTGAAATTGCGTTTGAGATCCAGTATGAGACAGATGGTCCATTTTATCTTCCTCATAGTAGTCAAAGAGTTTGAAAAAGCTGATCCAAGGTTCGAGGTTAAGGGGAGCAAATAACCGAGGTAGCACTTGGTCTGCAGTCTCAAAAAACATGGAGGTTCTGATATAGTGTAGCCTGTTTGTTTGTATGTGTGCCAAGCTATGCTGAATGCAGATCAAAAATAAAGATGATTGTTTGAAATTCACTCTCTTGTGGCCAGAGGGTGCCGTTTGGAAATGTAACAATGTACAATCTCTTTGTATGTAAAATGTGCACTGTGACGGGTAGAAAGCCTATGTCCTTTGTCTTATTGCACTGAGTGTTCTCTTATCTGTACAGAAATGTTTGAAAAAAGTATGCTGATTGTCACAAGAGACTTTTCAAGATGAAACAATAAATATAAACCTCAAACTTCTGTGATGTGCTGAGTCTCTTTTTTTCTTCCATCTGCAAATCTTAATCAGAATTATGCCAATTACAGTAATATGGTATTCAAAGAACATTCTTTGTGAATATACTTTATTGGCTCAGTAAGATAGAGTCACTATTCAGTATGTGTACAGTGCAAAATTGACTTTTATTCTTACCTTTCTGCTGCCTTATGCTGTCACATTAGCTAAATTTAAAATACCAATGGTAAACGTGACCTTTACACACCACAGGTCAGAATAATTTCTAGTGAAGGCCTTGGACAATCAGACAAAATCTTTTCCTGCTGCTCCAGAGACTGCCTGGTCACATTGCTACAGCTACATCTCAGGTGAAAAAATTGTGGTCCATCAGTCTATCAAGCAAAGATGGAAGTTTGGAATCTCTTTCTGACAATTCTTGAATAGATCAATGGAAATGCTTTCTTTAGATATTGCAGACTTCTTATTAGTGTGGCCACAAGTTAAGTCAAGTCAAGTCACCTTCATTTATATAACGCTTTTAACAATATAGATTGTTTCAAAGCAGTGATAATAGGAAATTAAAGTAACAGAGATTGTTTTGGCTTTACAGCAGCTATAGAATAAAGTAATTGCAGTTACTTTAGAACAAAGTTACTTTAAAAACGTGAACCTGTGAGAACGCTGATGGCGCGCACATGCATATTACGTGTTTAGTCTATAGGTATGCGCATTTGAATATATATATGCGCAGGCGTGTAGTCCTATACTTAAACCAATCTTCAACAAGCTACTTGTCTGGCCTTAAAATTTATCATACAGAATTTTGATTGCTTCCGCGTAGCCACGTGAACCGGAATTATCCGAAAACATTTTATCTGTACTGAGGTAAAGGGAGGGGAGGAGGCCTTCACAGTGGAGAGACTAGTTGACACTTCAGGACTGCGTTGTCGTCGTGTCCAGGCGCAGGTCCTTCATCTGATGCCGGATACGGCCTGGATCCGGCGGACTGCGGTAAACTTTGGGATAAACAGAAAGACTATCATATTAGCGTGTTGAAAAAGCTGTTTCCGAATTTACATGAACTGCATAAAAATAAAACAAACAATCAAAAAGCAAAGACATACTCAGCATTATGGAGGAGCCTATCCAGATGGACACACTGCTGTTAATCTGGTGTTGGCTCTGCAATACCACAGCTGGAGTTGGTGTGCTGAACACTGCACAAACCTGGAGAGTCAGAAGCAGCTGGCATATTTAAAAGCAGTCTAATAGGAGACTGATATGAGTCTGGTCTAAGCAAACAAATATACTATAAAAATACCTTAATTTTAGGCATATTAACACTGAAAATACATCCTACAGCAGTGTTTATTTAAGATTTGGCACCCTTTTGATGTATTACTGTCATTTGAATTAAATTGGCCACTATGCCCACTGGATTTTGAATTTGGATTGGAATGACAGGAGGAGTTGTGATTCAGCATAACAATGGGTCTTTACAATTCACTTTACAATAAGGTCTCTTTTGTTAACATTAGCTAGTATTGACGAACATAAACTTACAATAAGCAATACATTTTTTACAGTATTTATTAATGTTTGTTAATGTTAGTTAATACAATTACTGTTGTTAATTTTTTATGTTCGTTCACAGTGCATTGACCAATGTTAACAAATACAAGATTTGATTTTAATAATGTCTTAGTAAATGTTGAAATTTACATAGAGTCATTAAAAAAATTGTGGTCCTGATAGCAAAGATGGAAGTTTGGAAATCTTTTTCTGGCAATTCTTGAATAGATCAATGGAAATGCTTTAGATATTGCAGACTTCTTATTAGTGTGGCCACAAGTCAAGTCAAGTCAAGTCACCTTCATTTATATAACGCTTTTAATAATATAGATTGTTTCAAAGCAGCTTTACAGTGATAATAGGAAATTAAAGTAACAGAGATTGTTTTGGCTTTACAGCAGCTCTAGAATAAAGTTATTGTCCAGCTAAAGTTAGTTTTGATTGATTCACTTCCTTCGCAACGATCATTAGTTATTAACTTAGGGGCCGCTAACACGACACCGTTCTAACAGAAAACCCTTAAGTTTAAAAACTTTAAAAATGCAAACCTGTGAGAACGCTGATGGCCTGCACATGCATATTACGTGTTTAGTCAATAGATATGTGCGTTTGAATATATATGCGCAGGCGTGTACTCCTTCTTTACAAACCAACCCTCAACAAACTACTTGTCTGGCCTTAAAATTTATAATACAGAATTTGTTTTTTTTATTGCTTCCGTAGCCAAGCGAACCGGAATGATCCCGACAACGTTTTATCTGTACAGAAGTAAAGGGAAGGGGAAGGAGGCCTTCACAGGGGAGAGACTAGTTAACACTTCAGGACTGCGTTGTTGTCGTGTCCAGGCGCAGGGTCCTTCATCAGAACTGGATACAGCCTGGATGCTAGTACAAAAGTACACTAAATCAACCAAAAAGTGGCCTATAAAGTTCACCAATGGTTTTGAACTCATCCATTGATAACATATAGCAGCTGACAATTATGCTTATTACAGTATAAGTTTAGCTATTTGACAGCTATAATAAGCAAAAGGAACTTGATATTCAAATCAGTTTATTTGTTGTAAAATGGTTTGCATGATCAAGACAATGTGCCGTGTTAACTTGTGTGTCATGCTCACAAGCTGATCATCTTCTCTGATTACTTTGTATGGTATATATTAAGGTTAAATTATATGATTTAAAGTAAGATTAAGTTGTCAAGTCACTTTTAAATAGCACTTTATACAATACAGATTTTTTTTCAAAGCATCTTCACAGTAATGAACAGGAAAATAATGTGTTAATGTTGCAAAATTAATAAATTATGAGAAGTTCATTTTGGTAACACTTTAGCATACGGTTCCTTCATTAATGAATAACTACACAGGAACAAATGAGTTACAGAAGCGTAAGTTCTCCTCTGGCCGGGTGAACTAAAATAAAGGCATTGATAAATCATGAGGTAGGACATAAGGAAAGATCAGGGATTCACAATCTCTCTCGTGGTGAACTCAGAAAAAAAATTAAAGAGCTACAAATATTCGTTCTCCATTGTGCATACTTGGCAGGGTCCTAAAAGGTTTATTATGAATGGAAAGCAGTGAATTATTCTACTGCCAGAGACTGCTGGCGGTAGATCCTTTTCCTATTTAGCACCTAAACTCTGGAACAGTCTTCCTAACATGTGACCTAACATCCTCCCAGTCCGGGAAGCAGACACACTCTGTCAGTTCAAATCTACAAACACATCAGACTAAAAACACATCTCTTTAACCTGGCATATGCATAGAACATTATACATTTCTATTATTCAAATCAGTTAAATGATTGCTAGGCTGCATAAATAAGGTCAACCGGAAGTGGGAACATTTCCTATAACACCTGATGTACTCGTTACATTATAAGAAGAATGGCATCTACGCTAATATTAGTCTCTCTGTTTATCCGGAGGTTTACTGTAGTCTGCCGGATCCGGGCTGTATCCAGATCAGATGGTGGACCTGCGTCTAGACACGACCACAACGCATCCCTGAAGTGTCAGCAGAGATTGTGTCAACTAGACTCTCCCCTTTGAAGGCCTCATCGACACGACAGCCATTGGCACTGATCCTCAACAAACCCGTCTCCATACCGGCGTGATGACTCGATCTTCAACCAGATGGAACTGGATAATATTCTGATTGTTCCAAACCAATCTGACTTCTGACCTGTAATGCTGCCCGAATCATAATCATACACTGTTCGTTCATTGGCCAGAGGATAACTGAGTATTTCACACGGGCTCACCCAAACTAGATAATAGAAGATTGGAAAAAATGTTGCCTGGTCTGATGGTTGGGTTAGAATTTCGCCTAAACAAGTGAAGTCACCTTTATTTATATAGCGCTTTTTACAATACAGATTGTATCAAAGCAGCTTCACAGTGATAACATGAAAATAATAAAGTTTGTTTCTAGAAGAAAATTCAATGAATGTTCTGATCCATTCTGCCTTGTATCAGTGGTTCAGACTGCTGGTGGTGTAATGATGTGGAGGATATTTTCTTGGCACACTTTGGTACCAATTGATCATCGTTTAAACACCACAGTCTACCTGAGTATTGTTGCTGATCACGTCCATTATGACCAGTGTTTCCATCTTTTGATGGCTACATCCAGCAGGATAACATGCATGTCACAAAGCTGAAATAATCTCAAACTGGTTTCTTGAACATGAAGAGTTCAGTAAACTCAAATGGCCTCCACAGTCTCCAGATCTCAATCCAATAGAGCAGCTGAAGGAACAGGAGGTTTGAATCATGGATGTGCAGCTGACAAATCTGCAGCAACTAAATGCTTTCATGACAATATTGATCCAAATATCTGAGGAATGTGCCACTGAAAAACAGGAGAACTACTGGGGAAACAGGTGGGAAATATCCTGCCATGACAGGGAAGAGAGACTAACAGAGATTTCAGATGAGTAAGTGGGGAAAGCAATGTGGACATCTAGTGGCTAACAGTACGCAGTGAGACGACAGATGTGATTGATAATAACTATATGCAAATAACAACCATTTTAATTTTGCCAATGTCATTTAAGACATATTGAATATAAAAAGAGTGTTTGGTAATGACTGGTTACTATGAAATGCAATTAGTTGGGCTTAATAATAATAATAATAATAAACATTTATTTGTATAGCACTTTTCATAGAATGCAACTCAAAGTGCTTCACAAGCATAAAATCAAATAATACAATCACACAATGTAAATTTAAACATATTTGAAAACAACTATAAAGATTTAGCATGTAAAATAAAGTAAATTGGCAATATAGTTTGACCTCAATATCAATATAAAATAAAATAAATAAAACAACGAGAAACAATTAGAAGGTAAAATAGAACCTAAAACTGACTTACACACAGCTTTGTTACAACACCATATTGTTATATTGATAAGCAACTTTAAAAAGATGTCTTAAAACTCTTTTTAAAAATATGAATGCTAGTAGCCTCTTTTACTTCATCTGGTAGACAATTCCACATTTTTGGAGCATAGGGGCTAAAAGCAGTACCACCAGATTGTTTATGCTTTACTGTATAATGTGCTAGGCTAGCACTAGAGGATCTTAAACTACGATTCGGGACATATCTCGACAGACAGTCTAAAATGTAGGTAACACTTTATTTTGATGGTCCCTTTTGAACATTCTGTTGACTATAAGTAACTTTGCAACTACATGTCAACTACCTCTCATTAGAGTATTAGTGTACTGTCTGCTTAATATCTGATAACTCTTTATTGTGATGGTCCTCCAACAGACACTCTACTGACTATAAGTAACTTTGCAACTACATGTCAACTTATTCTAACCCTAACCCTAACCCTACCAGTCTACTAATACTCTACTAATACTCTAATGAGAGTTAGTAGACATGTAGGTGCAATGTTACTTCTAGACAACAGAATGTGTTAAAGGCAGTGATGGGAATAACGGCGTTATAAATAAACGGCGTTACTAACGGCGTTATTTTTTTCAGTAACGAGTAATCTAACTAATTACTGCTTCCTCCATTAGAACGCCGTTACCGTTACTGTCAATAAAAATGCGGCGTTACTTTAATTGAGCTCACTGAAGCGGTTTTCATCCGAGTAGGCTCTCTCTCAGCCATAGGAACTGCAAAGTTTTTTCTCTGGTGTGTGAGTGTTTATGAGGCGCGGGACTCGACAAAAGCGAGGCGAATGCCGCGAGCGTGCTCGACAGTGCACGAGAGAGACCGAGTGTGTCCGAGAACGCGCTCGACAGTGCGCGAGAGAGACCGAGTGTGTCCGAGAACGCGCTCGACAGTGCGCGAGAGAGACCGAGTGTGTCCGAGAACGCGCTCGACAGTGCGCGACAGTGACCGAATGTGTCCGAGCAAATACTTTATTTATAAATAAATTACACATATCAGCATTTGAATAATCTCTGTAGCATATTGGTATCATATGCAATGTTTTAATTAGTTTATATAACATAAACTCCAAAATAGCCTGCAGGGAACGTTCAAACATATTTGTTTGACGGTTGTGAGCACGTGCGGCAAACACGACTAGAATTTGGCTAAAATAACCTCTAATGATGACATTCTCTGTAGGTTATAAAAATAAACCCCCAAAAGATTATATTGTATTATTATTATTTATGTTGATACATTGTTCAGTATTATATTGAAAGCACTTTTTGTTAAACTTACTATTGTGAGGAAGAAAATACTTCAAGTAGGCTATACAGAATGTCTACCAGTTGTAAAGGTGTGTGAGTTTTATCATTTTAATTATATGCACTAGTGTATGTGTATGTATATTTTTATTAGGCTACTATTTATTTATTTTTGGTAAATTTCTTAAGAAGCATAATTTATTTTTAGACTTATTTGTTGGCCAGTTGTGGTCTGTGCAATAAATATTAAAAGTTCTAAACCATCTATTGTTTTATTGTTGCACTATAGTAATGATAATATTTTAATATTTAAGTTAATAGGTGTCTCTCACATTGTCCCACAGCAACATTAAAATAGTGTAGATTAGTGTACAATGTTTTATAATAATAAGATGTTCTATTTAGTGTCAATTTCATTCATTTAACATTTCATATTGGGGGTATCCAAGAAATGTCTTATATTTAAACTTTTTTTTTTTTTTTTTAAGTAACGCAATAGTTACTTTCCCTGGTAATTAGTTACTTTTGTAATGATGTAATTCAGTTACTAACGCAGTTACTTTTTGAGAGAAGTAACTAGTAACTATAACTAATTACTTTTTTTAAGTAACTTGCCCAACACTGCTTAAAGGGACCATCAAAATAAAGTGAGGTGCCAGATTGTGCAGTGTTTTATAAACTAATAAAAGAACCTTCAAAAATCAATTATTTGATGAACTGGTAACCAATGCAATTCCACAAAGCACATTTTATATATAATTTCACAATGACATTATATTGTTTTTGGAAAATGGTTAAATGTACTGGCAGGGTTTTATATATTAAACTAAAATATGCTTTAATGTAATTTCTATTAAAACTTGTATGTCATGATTTTAAATATATTTTCTAATTACACATTTGTAATGATGATGTTGCAATTTATTACATTTAAACATGTATTAATTTCTGGTTTTACAGGAATTAGACAGGGCTTAGATTAAACCAGGATTAGGCCTTAGTTTAATAAGGGCATTTAGTAGCTTTTATAAATGTGCCTTAGAAAAAAAACATTACAGGTGTGATCTTGAGACAAAACAGTGCCACTGACACATTTTTAATACATGCCTGCAAGTTCCTTTCAGTTAAAACAGCTCAAACATGCATTTTAGTCTAGGACTAGCCTTGTCTGTGAAACCGGGGGTAAATGTAATGTAAAATAACACACTATAGTTAAATTTTCTTAAAAGTCTGCTGTGCCTTTTTGCTCTGAGCCAAGAATTAGCCTCAGATCATATTCAAATATGCCTACAGAGTAGTGTGTTTTCATTAGCACATTAGCATTCATTTTCAAAAGTACCTGAATGACCCCATTCTTCCTCAGCGATTCTGACGTATACACACCCAAGGTTCGCCCTTTCAGCGCTTGGACCCTAATTCTTCATCAAATGTATTATCTACTAGTATGCGATTACAAATGCAGTTGATGAAGGCCCCCCAAAAAAGGAAGAGGTACAAACTCTGACCAAAAGTTATGCACAGAAAAGGTTCAAATCTTTTGTGAAATGTTCTTTCCCTGACAGCAAAGATCATTCTCACATCATCTGTGGGAAATGTGGGGAGAAGAAGTTCAACGTACTTTACAGCAGTTCTAAATTTGTTTGAGTTTGCTGAGAAAAAAATGCAACTGAATTTTAAAAATAATACATTTCATCTTTCTGCAATGCATATTCAAGGGCAGTGAACAAATTACCATGTTTTTGGAGTTTGCTATATATTACTACAGCATCATATGTAATATCAGAAACATATGTTTAACTGCTGTGAAACTGAAATTAATCTAATTCATTAAATAGTAACTGTATTTGTGGTCAAAGTGCGGAGTACTAAATAGACAACATTTAAAAGAAGATAGAAGACTTCGATATTGTGTTAAAGGTAGCCTACTGAGTGCATCTTTAGAGATTTTTAAATAAACCACATTAGAGTGAGCTATATGCATATGAATGAGCTCCAGTTTTATAAATGTACTGCTATATTTTGAAGACATATTTTGTAGATTTAAAAAAAAATAATAATAATAAAACAATTTTACACTAAAGTAAAAAATATTTTAAAGCAGTGGTTCTCCCACACCATATGTTATACATGCAGCGTTTCATTCATGTCATATTAATACTGATAGACTATCAGTATTAATATAACATGATAAATATGATTCAGCTAGAACCTTTTTGTGCTTATTATACTGACTTTTTTCTTCTTAATTTTGTTTATGTGAGAATGTGAATTGTAGAGACCCCAACGGAACAAAAAATTTATTTCCATATATTTAAGATCAATATATTATATGGTTTAAATATTGTATTGGGCCTTGTATTTATATATTGCGCTATGTATGTTACAATATATTGAATAATACACAAGGAATTGCCAGTTTTCATATATTGAAAAATATATTTACAATATATTTATACTGTAAAATGTCATTAGATGAGTGTACTTAGAAAACATGTGCAAAGGAGATTTTTCTATTTGCTAGTTTATTAGTTGCTAATACAAAAACATAAGAGTTGTACTTAATACTTAGAATGGCTCAGGGGGTTTGCCCCTTAGCTGTTCTAAATTCAATGTAAAACACGGCTTCGCGGGGCTTATTGCTTTATTTTAGTATTAAAACATAATGACTGAAAATGTACTTTAAAGTTTAATTGATCTATTTCAAAGGTTAATTTAAAGTTTTATTTAACTTTAGTTTGACTGCAAAGTGCACTTTTTAAAAGTATACTTAAGTGTATAAAAAAACAGTCATGAAAGTGTACTCTATAAGTACATTCAAGTGACCTTTAATTTAATTGACTTCATATTCTGCAAGTAGTTTTTAAGGTATACTTTAAAGATTTAAAGAACACATTCAAAACAATTAAGCACACTTTTTTACATTGGAAAGACTTTGTCACTAATACTTTTTTTCAATGAAAATAACAGCTATATAATCCCATTGTCATAGATACAAAAATATGTTATTAATAAAAAAGAATGCAAATGCTTATTTATGGCTGACTTGTGGCATATTTCCAATATTTTGGAACAGAGCCTATGACTGTAGTGAGAGTCATTTAATGCTGTTCTTTTGAACTTTCTATTCATCAAAGAATCCTGAAAAAAAAAATTGTACACAACTGTTTTCAACATTGATAATAATAATGTTTCTTGAGCATCATATCCGCATAATAGAATGATTTCTGAAGGATCATGTGACTGAAGACTGGAGTAATGATGCTTTAAATCAAATAAACTTTTATTTAAAATATTAAAAATCTTACCGATCCAAAACTTTTGAACGGCAGTCTGTTGATGAATAATTTTGTTCATACAAATATTTACACGTTTGAAATTTTAAAGCAGAAATAAAAGCAGCTGAATGTGAGGACATTTCTTTCTTTTTTGCTGAGTATATACTGTGAACACAAGCAGAAAATGGTCAAATGTTTCATTAGAATGTATTTTTTCCAGATGTTGGAAATAAGAACCTGTTTTAAAAAAAAGTGTTCTTTGGCCCGTTTCCTAGTAACATCCATTTGCCATGAAAGAATTTATGACCCAGAAACTGTGGTAGGGAGGTCACTCTAGCAACAGATCAATGTGATGGTCGCTAATAAGTGGTTTATTGGGGGTCTTGCTTCAGTTGGATGCACTCTGTTTAGACAGCAGGAAAACACAAATTAACAAAGATGGAAAACAAGATGTACCTGTAATTGAAGTTACATTTGACCCAAAGATACCAGCTGGGACCAGTTTAATTTGTTAATATTTAAATTGTAAAACTTTTCAGCGCGTAACAAATTGTGACTCGGTATGGGAGGAGGCACCAGTATAAAATACAGTCCAGATAAGCAAGGAACACACTAAGGGAGCACAGTGCAACTGAGAGGCTCGAACCAAGGTTGAACAAGCCACATCCTTCAAGACAGCAGAGATGGCCTCCTCCCAACTTCACCTCAGTGTCTCCCTGCTCTGTTTGGCCATGACAGCAGGCATCATATCAGGCGGTCGATCCCACATGGTCTTGAACTCTGGGCTTCAGGCATCTCATGGCACTTCAGCTGATGAAGAGGTAAGCTTTGAAGGTCACACTCAAAACCTCAATGCATTTGAATAGAAGTAATACACCATCTTGGAAGCACATATCGTTGTTTTAAGGCATAATAAAGTATTGCAACCTGAAAAAAATGCTTTAATTCTTCAGATGCCAGAGAGATACTCCCTTCCAGAGCTCCAGTGGTTGCTCAGTAACCCAGACCTAGCAGCCATCCAGTCTGACAGCCCATCTCTGGGATTACTACAGAATGGACTGGACCTAATGAGGAGAGACAATGGAGAAAAAGAGCGAAAGCCAGGCTGCAAGAACTACTTCTGGAAATCCAGAACAGCATGCTAACCACAGGCAGGCCAACGGGTCCAAGCCTGAGGCACCCGCCACTATCAACACGCTGCCGATCACATGCTCATTCTCTTTCCTGAATCCACACTCGTCGTATGACATTCACTGTCTTAGACAGGAGTGAGTCTGAGTAATTGTAGCCATTATCTGTGAAGAGTGTTCCTTAATCTCAGTATTATCTTGCTCTGAAGCATTGACTGCTTGCAATAAACTGAATACAGCATAAAACAATGCTGGCCTGTGATATTTTATTTGCTGCTGGGTTCATATATATATATATATATATTAGATGTTACAGAGACAATCTAAGTTCTCAAACAATATATATATATATATATATATATATATATATACATACACACACACACACACACACACACACACCACAAAAGACAAACCACATCCAACAGGGGTATTTGTACATGCAAAAGGAAGCTGTCTGAAAGAGATGTCTGGGTATTGACCCAGACTGGATAACAAAAACAAAAAACATAAAATCACAGCTGCCTAACTCACTGCAGAATTAAATGTGGACCTTGACACACCTTGAGCTCCAGAGTCAACATTCATGGTCGGGCTGCAAATGCCAAACCTTTGGTCCAATGGTGCCAGCAGTGGAAATCTTGTGTGTGTGAGCAGTGTCTACCTTCTCTTGTAATTCATGGGAGAATTCCAGTGTGGAGAAGCCCCAGATCACCAAGAGTGTTGCATGGACAAAGTGAATCACAGAGATGGATCAGTGATGGTTTGGGTTGTAATATCATGGCATTCCCTTGACCCACTACTTGTGATAGAAGGGTGCGTAGGTTGTGCCATGTATTAAAATAATACACACAGCGAAACAGAATGGTTTGATGAACACGAAAGTGAACATCTCCCATGGCACAGTCACCAGATCTGAATATTATTGAGCCACTTTTTACAGTAGTTTATTTGCACAAATATAAAATATATACAATAAAAACAAGAAAGTACAACCCATATGCTGTGCAGGGAGAGGCTAAAAAAAACCCAAAAGGCTTAATTGAAGGCTCCACCTAAATAAAAAAATTAAAATAAAAGAAAAAACTAATTATGAAATTAAAGAGCTAAATTAAAATAACAAATATATAAATGTATATGACTGCATCAAGTTAATTACAACAGACAACAGGAAAGGCTCAAAATTCCTCTGGCCACTGTTAGGGACTGTCATTCCTTAGATGAACTGATTCTGTATTGGCCACAAAAGGAGGCCTGACACCACAGTAATAAATCATTGTGGTTTTCATAGACAATTTCATTGTCTAACGTGTGTGCCTCTGTTTGTGTGTCTGTGACCTACTGATGCTGATGACTGGAAAACGTTGGTTAAGTACAAAGCCCTTTGCATTTTATTTACAAGCAAGAGCTTCAATAAAAACGACAAATTTAAAACAATCTTAAACCAGTAAAATACAAAAGACAGAGAGGTCAAAGTTTGTATTTTTATGTTCTCCTCATCTTCTCATGAAGTTCTTCTCCAGAGCAGCAGGGGTCCTCTGAATGGAGTGAATGTTTCTTTTCACACGGTCCTCCAGAGACGACGTGGCAGCACTCTCTAGCTTCATGTCACTGTAAACAGATTACACACACACAAATTAATTAGTGAGCAATACATTATTATCCAAATAATTTCTTAATGCTAAAAGTGCTCATTTGCATGTATGCTGGAGCAGAATTAAGATATTCCTGATTCCCACTTCTGTGCCAATTAACATAAACCATCAACTTTTCCATGGTGATCCAGAAGTTTCCTACAAGTAAAACCACAGGGTGCAACAGTGTTAAGAATTCTGTTTTCAGTAATAAAAATACTGACTGTATGAAGCCAGCATGACGGTCCTGTTTGGCACTGTCTCTGGCTTTCTCCTGGTCCTCTTGTCGCTTGTATCTCTGCACATTATTTTCCCTTTCAATTTCTCTTTCGCGGGCAAAATCCATCATTTCCCTTCTCTTCTTCTCCAACTCTTCAGCTGAGAGGCGTCTGAGAGAAGGGGAAAATGTAGTTGCATGTTATGTGGCCAACAAAAGAAACAAATGACATGTGATCATGCCAGAGGTTTAAAATGATAAGACTCATGTTCAGAATTACTGACACATAAACAAAACATCCATTCTTTATTTAATCTACTACATGATACAGCAACTCAAGGAAGTGTCATACTTGCTGTAGTTGGTGTACTGTGGTCTTTGATGGCGGTCCCGGTGTCTCGGCGGGCTGGGGGCTTTGGGTTTAGGTCTTCGCTCTGACTCTCGAGAGGAAGGATTGTCCCGGTCTGCTTTGTGAGAAAACGGGGATCGACTCCTGTCTCTTGAATGATGATCTGTGTGGTTAGACGCTGAATGGGAGGGATGGGATCTGTTTTCTGGTAACTGAAACAGGGAAGAAAGGAGTACATTTCAAAGTTGGAACGAAACGGAAGTTGAAAGTGAAACGGCTTCTCCAACAAGAAAACAAGCGGGACTTGATTTAGTCCACCGGGAATTGATTGAATCTGTCAACCATTGTGGTTTGCTATTGGTGGGTTCCTCGTGCCAGTAAACATGTCATCAGAGAAGATCATTGCAAGAGGGAGGGGAAGTTATTTAAAGATTATAAGGACACATGAATTAAAAAGAATAATAATCAAATAACATAAATAAATGATGTACATGGAACAGGGTTCCCACACATGGTTAAAGGGATGGTTCAGAGTAAAATCAACCTAGGGTCCTTTGCACCATGACCTCGAGCCAAACAACCCCCCAGAAGCCCTTTTTCCCTTGGTCGAACATTATTAAAGTTAGAGCTTATTTGGAGATATCAGTCGGATGACTTAGTGCAGGCGCTAATGGATCCTAGGATGTATCCCGTAAATTACCCCACTAATAATGCCCAGAATGGTACCAAACTTCTACAGTAGCACTAATAGGTTCTGTACTCATAAAACGAGGCATTGGAAAGTTTGTAAGTACATCAGGAGTTTATTTAAATAACACTTGCCTGATGGCTAATGCTACCGCTAACCCGCACGTCGAGGTCACTTCAGTGATAAGAGAAAAGCACGTAAAAGTCCTGGCAGAAAGCGATGTTGAAAGCAATAATTTTTTTGGGGATATACTGGCTTTCTGCCAGGACTTTTACATGCTTTTCCCTAATTACTGAAGGGACCTTGACGTGCGGGTTAGCAGTAATTAGACAAGTGTTATTTAAATAAACTCCTGATGTACTTACAAACTTTCCAAAAAAGTTTTTCCCAGAAAAAAGGCTGCAGGTCTGCGGGCTGTTTGGCTCGAGGTCATGGTGCAAAGGACCCTAGGTTGATTTTACTCCGAACCATCCCTTTAACTTCAAGGACCTTTCAAGGACTTCAAGGACTTAAATGTAAGAACACATTTCAAGTAAGAGCAAGGTTACATCATGTTACCTTGTAAGATACATTGTTACAGTTTTCATGTGTCATTTTTCAAAAGCATTTTTTTTTTTGTGGCCATATGACAGAGATCTGATCTTCTATTTGTCATATTTCTGTTTTAAATAAAACTGAAGAATATATCCTATACTGTATTCTAAAATGATCTGATATTAACTTTTGCATGGATTTTATTGAAAAGAGCTTAGGCTCATGCAACCAGAAGTTTTAAGATATGAATATGCTTTTAAGTTTTTCTTGCCTCATGGGTTTACATTATCTTAACAAGCAAAGCAATTCAACATTACATTAAATAAAATAAAATATTTGGGCAACAGATTATCACAAATGTGTTATGTTTATTGAACACAATATACAGTCATTGACTGAACATATTTGGGTTAGTATGCATAGGCCACAAAGTGTTTCAAGGACCCGTGGGAACCCTGTTGGAAAACTCATTTATAATAAATAATATTCCATAAAAAAAAGAAGAAAAAAATAAATTAATTTTGATTGGAAAAATAAATATTTGATAAATATTAGCAGATCAATGTTAAGCAATGGTGTAGGAACATCATAACTGAATCTCAAAGTATTAAGTCATGCAGATCTAATAGGTACTCTAAGTGTCTATTACTGAGGTCAGCATGACCTATTATGGCAATGCAGAATGCCAATGAATTGAATGAAATATTAAAATGAAATAAAAGTTAATAAATAAAAGCCAGGAAGATAATCACTCACTTGAAGCCCATAGCCTGATTTATGATGTCCATTAGAGGTTGTCACATGATCTGATCGTTCCTCTTTTGACCTGGTTGGCCAAATAGACACACATATTGTTAAAGAACTTATTTAAATTAAGAATGCTGTCTCCCAAACAAAGAACAAAGAGAGATTTACGCCAGTAAATAAAACAATTTACAAGCAGATTAAAAATGTAATTTGTACCTATGCTTCCGGTCCTCCTCATCAGAGCTTGAACTCCTTTTTCTGTGCTTTTTCTCCTTCCTCCTCTCTTTCTCCTCTCTTTTCTCCTTTTTGTCCTTCTTCCGTTTCTTCTTTTTCTCTTTCTCAAGATTGTGACGCAACTATAGGGGTAGAAAACAAAAATGTCACTGACCAGCGTTGTTATGGTTGAAACTCCATTCAAAATTCAACAAAAAATGGCTTTTAAATTCTAATTCATATATTGAATTTGAACTCAAGACAACAAAAATAACGCATTATTATTCAGTTAGAATTTTACTTTAAATAGAAAAGTTCACTGAGAGTTCACTTAAAAAAGTTTGAAAAGAAAAACATTATATTTAATAAATTACCTTTTATCTTGTGGACCAGCGTGAAATAACACTTAATTTCCCAGATTTCCATTAACTGATGAATTTCTTGGATTGTAAATTGTGTAAATTCCTATTCTTGTCAATTAAACTTGCAGTGCAACTTCTTGTGAGGTGTGACCAGTTAATGTCAAATTCCAAATAATTAATTAAAAGGGAGTTAACTCTTCAATTCTGACCACTTAAATATCATGCAAAATATACTACTCACCATCTTTTGGATTTCTTTCATTTTAACAGGATTTGTAAGAACTCCTCTCTTCTTCTCCTCCTCCCGTTTGCTGAAAACAAACAGGGTATGTTTTATATACATAAAACTCATGTACTACTCACTCCCATTATAAAGCTGGGAAGGCTCAGAGCCAGGACATTTTTTTTAATAGAACTCCGATTTTGTTTGGCTGAAAGAAGACAGTCATATACACCCAGGACAGGAGTAAATCATGTGCTAATTTTAACTAACCCTTTAATAAAAAAAGAAAACATGAAGCAATTTTACTTTTAGGTTTTGCCCCTGCTGTTCTGCAAATATAACCGTGACTCCAAAACCAAGGTTCGCACCAAACCGATATTTTTGTGTATCATTACAAGCCTTCTAGGTAAAAATAAAAATACACCATTCCAACTTACCGGATCTCAAAAAGAGGGTCTTCTCTGATCTTAGCAGCCATATCATTAGTAGAGGCAGAACCTGTGGGGTTAAATATGGAGCCAGGCAGAAGGCCCGTCTCAGCCGATGGCCCGCTCTCAGGCTCCTCGTACTGCTGGGTGATCTGCTTGTCAATGGGGCGACCCATGAGGTATTCATCCCGAGAGATCTGTCCTGATGGACCCTGGTACATCCAGTCCAGACGGTCATCTTTCTTCCTGCAATAGTGAGGAATTTGATATTACATTACAGGCTATAGAAACCAGAGTTCGTTGTTGTCATGTCAAATTATTGAATTGAATTTATTGAAAGGATAGCCCCTTGAGATGTAGCATCTCATTTTTGAGATATAGATGTGTTATAATACATTTTTGTAATGAAATAGCATGGTGCTGGGGTTGACTGAATGTTACACACTTTACAGCGCCTGTCTCTTGGGCATATCTGGTCATCTCTTCTCGGGCTCGCTCATCTTTAAGCTCCTTTTGCAGTTCCTCGATCTTCTTCCTCTCAGCCTCATGTTTCTGCTCCGCTTTCCACACTCGCTCGATGTTCTTCAGAGTTTGCGGATGCCAACTCTTTTTCAAGTTCTGGTGAGATTCGCCGGAGATAAATAAAAGTAAGTCAGACTTAGGTAAAGACAAAAAGATGTGGAGTAAATCTCTTTTATGAAAATAGACAAAGTTTTTTCAAATAGACTTCTTCGTTAAAATAATTGAGTTGGTGGTCATAAACAAGCCGAATTAAACTAAGCCACGCAGATTATCATTAGCAACTGGCTTCTCGTGATTTAGCATAATTGCGCTACTGACAAAACAAATTGTACTTACAAGGTCACCACCTCCCATGTTGTTGAGGCTGTACTGATATTATAATATGTTAGAAGTGATTATTTTAAATCCACAATCCTAATGTCGATAGCATACATCTACACTTCCATTTTTGTTGTGGAACGAAGCTCGAACGTACTTCCGGTTCAACCATACATTTGCAAAATAAAAGTCCTCATGACATTAGAGTGCGCTTTTGATCTAGCTCAGACAGCTCACATCTCCTGAAAACTTCAGGATCAGTAGCTGGATATACTATAGATTCAGGACTAGCGCGGGGTCACAGCAGCCCTGCGATCAAAACCTTGAATCAATTTTCTTTTTGTAAAGGCCATCTGATTTTCAGATAGATAGATAGATAGGTAGATAGATAGATAGATAGAGATTCTTAGACAGACAGACAGACAGACAGACAGACAGACAGACAGACTAATAGATAGATGGATAGATAGAATCTTAGACAGATAGATAGATAGATAGATAGATAGATAGATAGATAGATAGATAGATAGATAGATAGATAGATAGATTCTTAGACAGACAGACAGACTGATAGATAGATAGATAGATAGATAGATACAGATTCGTAGACAGACATATAGATAGATAGATAGATAGACAGATTCTTAGACAGACAGACAGACAGACAGATAGATAGATAGACAGACAGACAGACAGACAGACAGACAGACAGATTCTTAGACAGACAGATAGACAGACAGACAGACAGACAGACAGACAGACAGATAGATAGATAGATAAACAGACACAGATAGATAGATGGATAGACAGACAAACAGACAGACAGACAGACAGACAAACAGATAGATAGATAGATAGATAGATACAGACAGACAGATAGATAGATAGATAGATAGATAGATAGATGATAGACAGACAGACAGACAGACAGACAGACAGATAGATAGATAGATAGATAGATACAGACAAACAGACAGACAGATAGATAGATAGATAGATACAGACAAACAGACAGACAGACAGACAGACAGACAGATAGATAGATAGATAGATAGATAGATACAGACAAACAGACAAATAGATTGATAGATAGATAGACAGATTCGTAGACAGACATATAGATAGATAGACAGACAGACAGACAGACAGACAGACAGATAGATAGATAGATACAGACAAACAGACAGACAGACAGATAGATAGATAGATAGATAGATAGATACAGACAAACAGACAGATAGATAGATAGATAGATAGATTCGTAGACAGACAGATAGATAGATAGATTCGTAGACAGACATATAGATATATAGATAGATAGATAGATAGATAGATAGACAGACAGACAGACAGATTCTTAGACAGACAGACAGACAGACAGATGATAGATAGATAGATAGATAGATAGATAGATAGATAGATAGACAGATTCTTAAACAGACAGACAGACAGATAGATAGATAGATAGATAGATAGATAGATAGACAGACAGACAGATTCGTAGACAGACAGACAGATAGATAGATGATAGACAGACAGACAGACAGACTGATAGATAGATAGATAGATAGATAGACAGACAGATAGATAGATAGATAGATAGATACAGACAAACAGACAGACAGATAGATAGATAGATAGATAGATAGATAGATAGATAGATAGATAGATAGACAGACAGACAGAGACATTTCGACTGTATTGGTAGTCACTGCCACATTAGCAACTGTTAAGTGTTTTATGTGCTTCACTGGTGACATCTAATCATTTCACCCGTCCTCTTGTCATGTTGTAAACGTGTAGCCTACGCCACATTTTATGAACTTTCCCAGTCACTTTTTCCATTACCTACAGGCACATTAGATTATAACAGTCTGCCAAGGAATGAAGACATGATAGATATGGAAATATGACATGGTTGTTTGTGTGAGAGAGTGATGAGGTGGGAGAGTTGGAGCAGAAAAGTTAGAGGTGATCTGCTACCTGTTCAGACCGACTAGATCAGACTAGTTTAAGGCATGATTATTTATTTAGTTACTTGGACATCCATCCATCCATCCATCCATTAATTTATTTATTTATAAAAGTAGGCTAATATAAATAAATACATGATAAAAACTGATGCATTTTCATGAGCCTTTTTTTCTTCTTCTTTTTTTAAAAGATAAAGTATAGTCCACAAAACACATAGTTCACTTTTCAGGGCTTGTAGCAGATGGATTTGGGAAAGTCTTTATGACTCCCTTTCGAAAATGAGTTCAAATGACGTCAGAACAAAGGCATACAAGATGAGCCCAGTGTATTTAAAAGGGTTAATGCAAAACAAATAACTTCACTGCAACAGAGACATAATAGATTGTGCTCCACCATTACTGAAGAATGCTTCCCATTGCCCTTGTTCTCCTCTTCTTCTCCCCCCTGCTGCTGCCATGCGGAGGTGCATCTGTCAAACCTGCGCGTGTGTTTTCCAACAGAGCCACGGAAACTTCAGCAGACACACAGGTAGGCTTTAGTTTAGACAGTGTTGAAACTGTTTCAGTGAATCTTCTGTAAACGTAGCACCCTCTCCAAGGTGCTGAAACTGTCAGTGTGAATTCAATGTAATCTAAATCTAAACGGATATTTTGTTTCTATACATGCAAAATATATTTTAGCCAATAGTTTCAGAGTTTTTGCTAAACGTTTCTGCCATGTTTTTCAAGGCGGGGCAGACTTTTATCTGTATTTCCTATTGAACAGGACTATCTGAAGGCTACATCCCGCGACTCCTTATACTGCTCTCAAACACAAAGGATGCCGAACAGGACAATAACATGCCCTTCAGAGGAACTCTTCTCGACGGAGATGCAGGTCCCATGAAAAGACAGGAGGAGAATGAAGCTGAAGTCTTCACAGTGAAACAGACTAAACGCAAGGAAGGCTGCAGGTTTTTGTACTATAAAACGTGGACCGCTTGGCTAAAATTAAAAGGTGTTTTTTTTTTCAGATTGCGCTTGTCCACTGCATGAGTGAGTGTTGTAACACAGAGTTTAATTTTCTTTTTTTATTTGCTACAAATTCTGCTACGGATTCCTAAACTGTGTAAATCAATGTCAAACAAAGTGTGGCTGTTACAGCTCTCGGGGAGTATAACAATATTAAACACATTTAATTTTTGTGCTTGAATTGTGCTAATAAAATGTACTTCTTTAAATAATATAATCATTGGAAAGCAATATAGCCCATGTGGGTGATTAGTAATCTAATTGAAATGTATCTTTTGATGTGGTTTTTGTACAGAAATGGCCTATATTTAATCATGTCTGGAAACTTGAAAAATATGTGTTATTGGAGTCTATAAAAGTTAAACATTTAATGATCTCCACAAATCTCAAGCCTATACGCTAATTATGAAACTATACTACCAGTATACCATAGTTATTCAAATGCATTCACGTACAAAAATAATAATTTCCCATTCAAAGGGTTTAAAACTGGTAGAAAATAAATAAATAAATAGGCTTAAAAAATTCCTTATCCTGTGGAACAACATTAATATCACAGCCTTCATCATCAGTTGAAATGGCTGGTTTAGTTTAGAATTTGCTGTTAGCCTCCTGAGCACCATAAATTCATGTTTGCTCAAAATTATTTGTATTTGTTCTCCAGTTTAGAGAAGTTAAGTATAGCCATGATAGTCATAACGTGCCATACCAGACTAACGCTACATGTTTAATAGATCAAAATTATCTAGAGCTGACTTGCTCAATTTGCTGAATGTCTAACAAGAGGACCTTTGGGACATCCTCTACCGCCACTGTATTTGAAATGGTCAACAAAAAGTGTTTTTAAGTAAAAAAAAAAAATATTTAATTGATAGGCTAAGTATAATCGTGCTATTATTTGCTGAGACCTATATCACGTGGCAAATGTTTACACTGCCCTGATATTTTGTGCAGTCTTTGTGGTTCCAGCCATTATATACATTTTTTTTTAAAAACAGAATCTGGGGCCTCATTTAGCCTATAAAACGTGCGTACGCACAGATTTGAACTTAGAGTGTGTGTACGCTAAAATCCACACCAACGTTTATTTATAAACGTTAAAAAACATTCAGCTTCGCACAATTTCAAGAACATTTTATAGATTTCACATCTGGAAGAGAGGCATATAGGCCCCCCCCTTTTTTTTTTACACGTTTTTTTCAGATTCATATCCCTGAATCACACATACGCACATTTGAGAAATGATCTTAAGATCAAATATATAGGACGGTTTCTGCGCAACATTTTATAAACGAGGCCCCATGACACCATTTAACATTCATAATCAAAAATACACCTGATGTGACATTTTACTTTCTTACCTCAGACTTGTTTGTCCTGTAAATCCAAATCCACTATGTATGGTCATTCATGATCACACCTGAAGCTCATTTCTAATTGGTGTTATACAGTAAGTCACCTCCCCGATTTCACAGTTGTGATATATGATTGACAAAAGAAAGAGACAATCTTTTACATAAAAATAACAAGGATGCACATGAAGTAAATGTTTTTTTCTTTCATTTTCAGCATTTACTGTTCCTCATGAACACTAATAATATCAGGTTATTTTGACCAGATCCATATTCAGACAATTTAGAAATAGTCACATCACACAGACGTTTGCAGAAAAAAAAAGAAAAAAACTTCTTGAAAGCACAGAGACTGTATTGTTCTAGCCTCTTCCATGTGGTAAACGTCCCAGACCTATGCGATCAATTGGGAGACCAAATCCTCCTGACTGGCCTCTTTTATTTGAACCTCTTATTCTGGCATGGTCAGTGGGATTTCTGTCAGATGTCGAAACATCCATGTTCGGTTTGGTCCTTGGTGGCTGCACTGGACTGCTTTCTCCAAGTTGAGCCTTGTCAATAGAGCCCGTGTCTCCTGGCCTGATAACTGTAAAAGTACTGCTCTCTCCAGACACTATCTGCTCTCCAGAATCTTTTTGTCCAGGCCATTTTTGAGGAGTTTTGCTTTGCCTAGAGGAAGGAAATGAAATTAGAGAAGTTGCATAATCCCAAATGATATATTAAAAACTTTGATATGATCGCATATTTTACATTCTTAATTAACTTCATTATTTCAGGTCACTCAATGCCAATATGCATTGTCCAGCTGTAATAACTGTTGTATTTGGTTGTACTGTAGCTCAGGAAACAAGAACATGTTTCCATTGTTTCCAAGGAACTAGAGCCCTGTTTTACATTTGTAGATGAAATGTCCCCGGGTGATAATTAGACCACATTAAACTGATCCATTGTTTTATTCATAGACCAAAGCAGTTGTCTCTGCTGTCCAGTCTAGAATCCCCATAGTGATAACTCTATTCATGGAAGATGACTGAAGTTGCGAGGAAACACTTTCTCCACAACAGTAAGATCAGTCAGCGTGTGATCATAACTTGGACTGATTGACCGGAAGTTGATCTTTTCTCCATGTTAATTTCAACACCTCCGTGTTCTGCATGTATTTGCATACTCACTCTTGCAGAGGAAAGCACAAAATCCCTTTTGCATAGTACCTCTTTTTATCTTTCTTTGTTTTCATGAAACTCCTGGAAAGGGGGTCAAGGGGTGTTCCGAAGCCCGGGATCTTCTTGTGAACTCCTTGAACTTTAGTTCCGTTCTCAAACTGACCTTGATCAGCAACATCAGTCTCTCTGGCCAAGAGTTTAGTTCGATTCTAAGGTCAAAACAAAAACCCAAAAGAATAAAATCATCACTCTGATTAATTCCTACCAGAGACACATTTGAAAGGTTCATCAGGACTGGCAGAAACCATCATTCCCAGCTGGTCTCTTTTACCTTCTGTTGAAGACTTAAGCCACTGCAGTAAGACAAGGTGACCGTGAACACACCAGACAGAATCAGCCACATCCAAATCTGCATCTGAAAGATGTACACAGAACTGTGACCAACATAACTGTGAGTAAACATAATAGGAGATCTTTGATTATGATTTGACTTTGGATTCACTGGAATGGTCCTGCCCGACTGTGGCACATGTTCACCACTGATGTCCCTTTAGAAAAGGTCAAAGAGATGGAAATAATGTCGCTATTTCTGACCACGGGGGCACCGTGTCCCCAAGGAGAGTCCCCTTGTGAGGACCAACTCTCATAGCAGGCAAGTAATCCCAGTCATCAATGCATTATTCACTGATCCTGGAAAAGGACAATGTTCTAATCACCTAAACTAAGTGCCCGACCCAAAAAAGTTGAATCGGAACAGTCTGTTAATTAAAAATAAATAAATAAAATGAGTTACAAAGTCTGTGATTATGAATGAAAATATTGGGCAAAGAAATGATTACAATTCATTGAACTGCAAAAATTTGCTGTATGCAAAACAGAAAGAAGCAAAAGAGTATTTGTGTTATAACTAGACAGATATTTAAAACATCCTAAAACTATAATATATAATCATGTATCAATTATTATGCATGGCAAAAAGACTTAAGACACTAAACTATACAGAAGATCAGCTATTAGTGTAAATGGATACCAAGCTTAAGACAAGACGACAAAAAAACATTAAGATAAAGAAACAATTCCAAAGTTAAAAGTTAAATCTAGTAAAATGCACCAAATAGGCGAGATCATATAAATCATGATGTGATGATGCCCGTTTCCTCATCCTAAACCGATTCATCACAAATACATCCCTTCCACATTTCCTCACCTTTCTCAACAGCAGGATTCACTGAGAAGATGAAGTTTCAATATTGAGTCTTCTTTCCCCTCTTGCTTCGATCCCTTTAATAACTATTTTATAGATTCCCCTGGATGCCTGTCTCTCCAATCAGCATCCTCCATTTCCATGACATCATCATCACCCTTTACCAGAGTCCCATGTGTTATCAAATACCTATAAAGGTGCTTGATAGAAATGTGTCAGTAACTCTAGCTGTCTTTTCACTCTTTTGCACATAACCGAGCCTTCAACCGCACGTCTGTCACCTTGTTCTTATAAACTAGGTGTTGAGCTGTTGGTTGTCAAGCTTCAGACTGTTAGTTAAGAGGGCGGCTGGGGCCCATTTCTTTTATTAGACTCAGTGACCAATGCCAGGGCCCATCTGACTAAGGCTGACCTTTTAATGCCCCCTTGTGTATTTATGTGTGTATGAGGGGAGGGGGAGGTTCAATAAAATCACACTTATGACATTTGCACTCTGATGCCCTTTAGTGCAGCAGAATTACATTGCGCTGAGTATGTGTTGTAAAAACTAGGGGAGTCTAAAGACAGTTGTGGCAGGCTCAGACTGTATGCATTTAAATGGATCAGCATTGACCTGCCAACACAGAAATAAGACCATGAATTGATATTTTTAGCTCGGATATGTATATCCCACAAATAACATGGATATTGCATTGCAAGAAGTTACTTTTGAAAAAAGGGTGTGGAGGCGTTAAACATCCCAGGACAACTTCCCTTCACCAGCAGAGGGAGTCCTATACAACAATAGTCACGTCCATGTTCTAAAACCGCTTCATTACATGGCTGGTTTCAGAGCAAAGAAACTATGTGAAGGCATAATGGATCTTAATTGTTTACAGTTTTTTTCAACTGCATACACACAAAATCCTTACTTGTCACACAATTTCTGAAACCTGACAATCAAACACCAGAACCACACACCAAATCTACAAAACCATACACCAATTCTCGGTCTTCGGCTCAGTTTTCAATTTCATAAAACACTTTTAGCAAACCACAACACACAATTCTCTATGTAACATGCAAAAATCTAACAGGAAGTATCTTGATTTCCTTTTTCAAACACAACCTATCAAAATGCCACACTAACTCCTCACATGTGCAAACACTCATTGCTTTACTTAACACAAACCAATCATGGCTTTAGAATAGGCCTATAAATAGGCCAAAGGTCAAGTTATAGGTTTTTCTGACTGTGCAATACTGTATTCTCAACCATAACTTCTTACAGTAAAAAAAGAAATAGTTTGGTTTCAATCTTGCTTTCGTGTTTACCGTGAATTTTTCAACATCTCTCTGCCAATTACTTTTTGAAATTATAGCAGTTGAAAAAAAAGGTATTAAATGCTTAATATAGTAAATATGCCTGGAGGTACCAGTAATCATGATAAGACAAGGTTGTGATTATAATAATTATAATAATTATAAATAAATAATATTGTAAAAAAAATAAAAAAAATAAAATGAGGCAATATATCTGTAATTCTTTAAAAGATGGACTGAAAAATGTGGAACTTTAGTCAATCTCAGCTCTCTGTTAGTGATTCCCAGAAAGACTTTTAGAGAACGGAAGAGAATAGACACACTTGACAGTTGACAGTAGAATGTATTTTTAGAATATTGTAAAGATTAGTGGAGCCAAACACATCTGTCAAAAAATCTGTTTTAATGTACACACTGGTTTGGATTAAGCTTTGATTTCTAAATAATAGTAATTCCACACCAGACTAACCATCTGCCTATTTTGTCTTGAATGAGCTGTAGTCTTGTGATCCATACATGGAATATTTTTGGCAAGGGAGGAAGTTTTATACTTGCCAGTTTGTATATACTTGCCAAATCCTCTAGTTCTGTTGTGGGTGCACTGGGCAAAGAGCACGAAGCATACAGTTTGTCATTATATTCACTGGGCAGTGTAATTGTCACACTGAAGTTTGGAGAAACACCCATGGGGTTGAATTTAATCATATTTCCACAGGATTAAAAACACAACTTTAATGTAACTGCTCCATTTTTATGTCTTTTTCACCACAAAAATTGCGTTTGTCAGCGAATTTGTCCCTAGACTGTAGCTTTATGCAGGGAAATGTTGAGCCACTATAATATATTCTTGAAAAGGAGGTTCTCTGCGCTTCTGTAATCCCCAACAATCCGGTGCAACCAGGGCAGGACAAAACAAATCAGAAAAAAGGAATCGCCGGTGCAACACAGATGTCTACTTATTAAAAAAAAATATTTACGGTGCATAACAATGACTTGACTAACGTTTCGATGTAAAGTTACATCTTCATCAGAGTCCTGATGGACTGAAGATGTAACTTTACATCGAAACGTACTTTTAGTAAGTAGACATCTGTGTTGCACCAGCGATTCCTTTATTCTATAATATATTCTCTCTTTAAGGTAAAGCAAATGCTCTGTCTTCATCTGAATGGAGAAAGTAAAATTATAATTTTATCCAAAAATTCAGTAAACAAGACATTAAAGCTAACAGGGATTGTAAACAAAAATAGTTCCAAACAAATCCAAAGCAGAAAGTGTCTCTGAGCAACACACAGTAGTGTGGTTTTGGTACTGAATTACTCAGTTTTTTTTTTTACCTTTTGGTTGGTTGAGTGATTCAATAACTCACTGCTGTAATGAAGTTTACAGTAAAAATTACCGTGAAAACTTCACCATGTAACGCTGAATTCATACAAACAGTGAAATGTCCCAGTACTGTTGAAGCTACATTTCAGAACTCTTGTATAATAGCTATCCAATATACTGTGCATTATCTGCAATAAAAAATACATTTGTCAACCAACAGTTTTCAGTTTCCATAACCATGTTTTCATTAGTCACATTATCTTTCTCCATCTGTCTAACCGCAGCCGCAGTGGCTTTGTTGAGGTTTTCCTTCTGCAGTTATTCTGGGACACTGTCTCTCCTTTAGGTTGTACTGCCACTTGCAATGCTGCTCTTATACTAAGCTCATGTCATGTCTACTGTCTCCATGATAAATGTTCCTGCAAACTGGGAATATTGCATAATTCTGCATGTAGGTGCCCCCGCAGCTTATTTATTCTCCCTCATTGTTTATTTATTCTAGTACTTCCCACTTACAAACATATGCCTCAATATTATAGGGGTTATACTAAGCTGAAATAGATTTCTGTGGGTGGTTTGATGAAATAGGCATGAAATGTGGAGTGACAAAGTAATTTGTCTAAACATGTCCTTACCAGTGAGTTAATGTGGGTGTAAAAGCAATGCAATTTCAATGAGATATATTCATTTTTGTAATGAGTGAATCACTTATATTGAAAACATATAAACAATAAAATGTAAAAATGCAAGAAAGACTGAATAATCATTCAAAAAGACAAATTAATATACAATGACAGGAGTTCCAGTTTAGTCAGCACTGCTGCCCAAACCGAAAAGTCCCCTTCCAATGCCTTTATTAAAAATCTTATTGTGGTATTTATAGTTTTGAAACATCTTGAAGAGATTCTTCAATTTTTACCCCTATCTGCAGAAAAACCCTAACTTAATGCCTCATTTAGCAAGGAAATGCAAGGAAAAAGGTGGAGCTGGAGGGAAGGAAGAGCACAGTGGAGCCACAGGGGTGGATGGACCGGAGGGATGAGGGAGTCTGGCAGGCTTGAGGGATGATGGGTCATGGTTGAGCCAAGGGTGCGTGGAGCCAATGTGGAGCCGATGGATCATCAGGGTGAGGTGGAGTCCGGGGCTCGGAGGCTTGAGGTGGAGCCGCGGGATCGACACACCTAGGCAGAGCTGGGAAACTGGAAGACCAAGGCTGATCTGAGCTGCAAGGTGTAGCCAACAAAGGAGGAGCTGAAGGAGCAGAAGCTAAAGCTCTGGGACGATAGTGTCCTCAGGGGTAAGCTCCATTAAGTAAGGGATGGCCGGCTCACGCACCTGGCCAGACTTGGCTCTTCAAGGCACTGGGTCTGTGGTGGGCTCTGGCTCTACATTCTTGCTGGGCTTCGGCTCTGTTGTCGTGGTGGGCTCTGGCTCTCCGCATTTCGTGGAGAACACAACCCTAGGTATTTATTTGAAACAGTGGCTAAATTAGCGAAAAATATAGCTTCAACATCGGACGTTTCCAAACAGCACAGCAGTAATGACTTTATGAACTTCTTTAAAGATTGATAATATTAGAGAGAAAATTATAACTATGCAACCGTCTACTACAGTATCGCATCAGACAGTGCATTGTAGTCTCCCTGAGGAAAATTTGTATTCATTCATTGCTACAGGAGAGGAAGAATTGTCAGTAACACTTTACTTGAAGGGTATAAGACTGACATGACACCTTCATAATCATCACATGAATATGAAGGAGGTTTTATGCATGTTAATGACAACTGTCATTTAGTGTCATTCGCTCAATTATGTCATTTTTAATGCAAATATGACATTGTTTGAGATGTCTTTGTTATGACAACTTATGACAACAACAATACACCATAACCTGTCATAAATATGTCATAAACATGACATAGCAGATTAATCATCAAATTTTAAGAAACTACTTAGCTTTATGGGTTAACATTACATTATATTTCTGACCACTTTTTTCCCCCCAGTGGTACAAAATTAATTTGTCATTAAAATGTCATTAGGTGTTAATACTCTGTCAAATAATTTTATAACAGTGTCATGAATATTTTTCTTGTATGAATAATATTCTTGACCTCAACTACAGTGATATGGATTTAATTTGTCATTAAAATGTCATTAAGTGTTAATACTGTCATATTATTTTTTATAAAACGGTTAGTTCCAATCCTTGATTCTGCTTGGTCAATAACTGTGCTTTATTCACGATAAAACACGGCTTTGACCGCTTCACCCAATGGTTCTATGTATCACTACAACACCCCTAGCAACCACTCTTAGCAACTTAAACACATGTGTGATCTCATTGATATTGTTCATTGAAGCTATAGTGGAGTATTGTGAGAGATCGAGAAAGCGAGTGTAAAGTTACCTGCATTCACAGTAGACATTGTATTTTCCTTCAGGTCAGTCCTATATTCATAATAAAATAATCCGTTTGAATGTCTGCTGCGATATCTTGTCCTTTTAACAGTTAACCGTTAAAGCAACAACATGGAACTTTTCCTCTGCGGTCGCCCTACAGGTTGGAAGCGGAATTGTCCATTACCGCTGTCGTAAAATGATTTACGGTTACTGTATATGAAGCATGCAGGTTTTTTTCATATGGGCAATGATAATATTAATCTTCCCCCTTTCATAATTTATACATGTTTATTAGACTAAACATTTTAACTCAAACATTTGCGATTTGCATGTCGATTGCAATGCTCAAATCTGAACGAGAATGATAGCGATAGCATCCTAACCATCTAAAACTACCATGTTAGTGTTTACTAGCTACCAGATTGATAATTCGCTCATCTACTAGCTGATTCATGAAGATAAATAAATGGAGGACCAGATAGTTTCCGTAACGTTGCCAGGCAGACAACAGATTAGAAAAACTATAGATAGTATGCAAGCAATTTACAGTTACTTACTAGTTCAACAGCATGACGGCCAAGTCAGCATCGGTCTGGTAACTCTCCTCCTCCATAAGCTCACGCCAGCGAGCAAACGCTCGACCAATATTGATCCTCGTCCTGCCTTTCAGTTTATCACTCTCCCTTTTCCTCTTCCGACTCTACTCCGACAAAACCTTTGGCTTCTTACGTTTCGCTGCTGCTTCAGCCATGACGAAAACAGACGTACGAAAACAAACGCGCTGGTTGGCCACATTTGAGGAAGTGGTGGGCGAAGTGACGTATGCCGTAAAGCAGTCGAATTTTGTAGTTCTTTTTGAGCGCTGGTTACTACCCGCACCCCGAAGTTACATAGTGCCAGTAAAAGCGATACAGACCCCGTCAGGCTCTGGCAGACGTCTCATTCAACCTATTGTAAGTCGATGTACTATCACAAGGGTCTTGGAAATATATTATGAAGGTTGAAAAGTTACATGTTGTTACTTTAAGGGGTTTTCTAGTCATCTGCAGAGCCCGTCTACGGAGAGCCTGGGCACTCCCTATTAAGTCCTATTGTACCGAATTTTGGTTGTAGTTCCACCAGAGTTCCACTGGGGGCGATCACCCATGAGTGCAAAATGAATGGGCGTCTATGGGGCTAGACGGCTAAATTTGTCTCTTTCACCCGATTGTCGTTGAGAAATCTCAGATTTGATTGTAGGTTTTGCAAGTTCAACATAGGTTGAAAGTTGAATGAACGAGTACTTATATCCTTTCGATTTCTTACAGGTTGAGTAGTTGTTGCCCATAACACGCTAGCATTCTGCTAATGAACGCTGATTGGTCAGTGAAGCACTGATTACGACCAGAGATACCGCTTGATGGCATGGCATCCGAAGCGGGACCAGAAACAAACAATACAAAAACTCTTCTAGCACGTGTATTTACCTGTGTCAGCTGTGTTGTCAATGCCTCGAGAGAAAAGAAAGTGCAGAGCACGAAAGCACCAAAGTGACTGAAGGATTGCCATAAAGTAGTATCTCTGGTTGTATGATGTGTATGACGTCATTGACATTTTAAAATACTTTTTAAAGCAAATAAGTGACAAATAAAAAATCTAACACCCAGCAATGTGTAATTTCTTTGCATCTCCTTTCGAATACAACATTCAAATTACTAGACAAAAAATGATATCCTGAGAAAAGTGGATTTTGATGGGTATAGCGCCATAGACCTCCATTCATTCTGCACTCGCCTGCGATCGCCCCCGCATGGACAGAGACGTGTTACTGTAGCCAGTCCAGAAACCGGAAGTAACCAGAGAGTGCCAATTCTCTTCCTATAGGGATCTCCCAGTCACGTGACCCCTAGCCGCGTGTCAGCCATTTTGACGGAATACTATTGCACAAGCGCACATACATGAGAATGCGGATTATCACGTTTTATGGCTGCGAATTGATTAAAATAATGAATAATGGTCACTGTATTAATTATCTTGAGCCTGCTGAAATGTTCCTATAAATATATTTTCTTTCCAACTGTGCAATCTTAATAATAAATAGGCTAAATATATTTATCCACTAAGCTGCAGCAGTCCTATGCTCGTCTTCCCATTAAGTTTTTTTTCTCTTTCTGACATTTCAAACCTGTTGTTACATTTTTTTTATTAAATTGACTATAAAAAAGATTGCTTGTGTGTGCTGGTGTTCATTCCAGTCTTTTAAAATAGTTGAATGAATGAATGCTCGCGAGGTGCCTGCAACGACTTTTTAATCAATAATGTACACAGGGTAGAGGAGAACGACAGTCAACTACTTTGAATAGTATAGCATTTTGGGCATAAACATGTAAATAGTGAAAAGACTGACATTGAAAAATGACAAAGAATGATTAAAATGTAATATTTAAATATTTAATCCAAATAAATACATTTTCGTGGTTCGCACTGATGTTATTCATTTGTTCTCACACACTTCAGCGTCGCGGTCACTGGCCACTATCTATTAGCGCAGCGGCCGTCAGCTAACTCTTCACGTCATGTCATCATAAAGAGGAAGATCAAATAATTAGGAATCATAGATCCATATGAAGCACCACAAGTTCCTTTTACAGGCATTACATGTGTAGAAAAACTTCCTGACATTGAGTTCGGTGACATTTACAGCTACCTTATTCACTTCCCATCACGCTATACCGGAGCTTCATTAAAAGCATACAAAAGCTTAGCAGGCTATCGGTATCACGAGTCCGGATGGGTCAGCAACTCTTTGATTTGGACGCCAGCGGGGAAGGATTTTTCAATCATCACCGCAAAGGTTGGTCAATAGATGAATATTTCGCGACGAGCTGTATTATCACCAGCGGTTTAGCATTTTCTATTCCGTCAAGATGACTGCTCCAAATGGCGTGACGTCACGCGGGACGTCCCCATAGACATGGACGTCCCTATTAGACATTCTCTGTCATCTGTCAGTTGCGTCTTCCTTCTCCGTGAAAACAAGTTTGAGTCTTTTCAATATAAAAGTCTTCTCTACCGACTGACTCATTCATAAGACAGTCTTTGCCGCCATCTATTGGCGAAATAATGTATGTAACTTCTGTTGTTGTTTACGGTCAGGGACTATTTTTTCCAGCGGAAGGAATGCTTTTAGTGATTTTACTTCATGAAAGTTGCATAGATAAATATTTTTCAGCTTTAATATTTGTATTGTGTGACAACCGTTTTATAAAAGCAATAAGGTACTCGAGGGAAGTGCTGTATCTTGAATAAGTAACGGCTGAAGGGGTTGCCCTTCAGCCGTTACTTATTCACGATACAGCACAGCCTCTCGTACCTTATTGCTTACATAACTAATACTGGAATACTGGGGGAAAAAAAAGTGGTCAGAAACATATTCATGACACAGGTATAATGGCCTCATGACAGCCAATGTCAAAACCAACCACATGACAGTCTAATGTAATGTTAACCCATAAAGCTAAGCAGTTTCTTAAGTTTGATCATTAATCTGCTATGTCATGTTTATGACACATTTATGACAGGTTATGATGTATTGGTTTATGGCAAGTTGTCATAACAAAGACATCTCAAACAATGTCGTATTTGCATAAAAAATGTCAAAATTGAGTGAATAACACTTAATGACAGTTGTCATAAACATGCATAAAACCTCCTTCATATTTATGGCATGTGTCATGTCATGATTATGAAGGTGTCATGTCAGTCTTATGCACACCTCTTCAAGTAAAGTGTTATCAAATTGTCTAAACTCGTTAAATCGTCTAAATCAACAACATGTATGTTAGACCCTTTACCGACTAAGCAATTTAAAGAGATGCTTCCAGAGGTCATAGATCCTCTTCTTAATATCACTAATTAATCTTTGTCACTAGGATATGTACCGTCAACTTTTAAGCTGGCTATTATTAAACCTCTTATTAAAAAAACGCAACTTGATCCTAGAGAACTAGTAAATACAACACAACTATGTTCCTTGATTTAGACCATATCATAGTACTGAGACCGCTTGCATTAGAGTTACAAATGATTTGCGCTTATCATCCGATCGTGGTTGTATCTCTCTATTAGTGTTACTGGATCTTAGTGCTGCATTTGATACCATCGACATTCTTTTGAATAGACTCGAAAATTCTGTTGGCATTAGTGGAATTGCACTAGCATGGTTCAAATCATACTTATCTGACCGTTATCAGTTTGTAGCAGTAAATGAAGAGATGTCTTATCGATCACAAGTTCAGTATGGTGTACCACAAGGCTCAGTACTAGGACCGTTGCTGTTCACTCTGTACATGCTACCCTTGGAAGATATCATTAGGAAGCATGGAATTCATTTTCACTGTTATGCTGATGATACTCAGCTCTATATTTCTACATGCCACAACGAAACACACCAATTCACAAAATTAACGGAATGCATAGCTGATTTGGATGACTAGTAATTTCCTACTACTTTATTCTGAAAAAACAGAGTTTCTAATTATTGGTCAAAAAACCTCTGCACATATTAACCCAGAATACTGTCTAACAATTGATGGCTGCTCTGTCAAGTCTTCGTCGTCGGTTAGGAACCTTGGTGTGCTCTTTGATACCGTTCTTCCATCTTAAAAATATATCTAAATGATGACATATGCTTTCAATGAAAAATGCGGAACAATTAGTTCATGCGTTCATGACCTCAAGGCTAGATTATTGTAATGCTCTACTGGGTGGTTGCACTGTACGCTTAATAAACAAAGTACAGTTGGTCGAAAACGCAGCAGCTCGAGTTCTTTCCAGACCCAGGAAGTATGACCATATTACCCCGGTTCTGTCAACACTGCATTGGCTCCCTATTAAACATCATATAAACTTTAAAATATTGCTGATTACTTACAAAGCACTAAATGGTTTAGCTCCCCATACTTGAGTGAGCTCTTAACGCATTATAGTCCTTCACCTCTACTGCGATCTCAAAATTCTGTCCAGTTGATAATACCTAGAATATCAAAATCAACTGCAGGCGGTAGATCCTTCTCCTATTTAGCACCAAAACTTTGGAACAGTCTTCCTAACATTGTCCGGGAAGCAGACACACTCTGTCAGCTTAAATCTAGACTAAAAACGCTCTTTTACCTGGTATTCATATAGAACATTATACATTTCTATAATTCAAATCAGTTAAATGATTTTTAGGCTGCATAGACTAGGTCAGTCGGAACCGGAAATACTTCCTATAACACCTGATGTACTCGTTACATCATAAGAAGAATGGCATCTACGCTAAAGTTAGTCTTTCTGTTTATTCCGAGGTTTACTGACCCATCCATGACGCATCCCTGAGGTGCCAGCCTCATCAGCCCTGTGAAGGCCTCATCGACACGACAGCCATCGGCACTGATTTTCAACAAACTCGTCTCCATACCGGCGTGATGACTCCGACTTCCAACCAGATGGAACTGTATAAATATTCTGAATGTTCTGATCCAATCTGACTTCTGACCTGTAATGCTGCCTGAATCATAATCATACACTGTTCGCTCGTTGGCTAGAGGAAAACTGGCCCCCGACTGAGCCTGGGAGGAGGAGGAGGAAGATGAAGATGAAGATGAAGATGAAGATGAAGGGGAAGGGGAAGGGGAAGGGGAAGGGGAAGGGGAAGGAGACAAGTCTTGGATGAAATTCGTGCCACTCTAGTTGACCATGTCCTTGTCCATGGTATGACTATGAGGGAGTCTGGGCAACGAGTACAGCCAAACTTGAATCGCTTCACAGTCGCCTCGATCATAAGAACCTTCAGTGAGAAAAACAAGTAGATGTACTACTTGTAGACTGTAGACTGCTCTCTACTGTAACTTGTGAGTGCAGTGCACTGTGCGGTCACAACATGTACTGTAGCTGTTGCACTATACAGTACTACTGTAATAAAAAGAAATGCATCAAATTGCCTCACATACAGATAGAGTTTCTGAATGCTTCCATTTTGTAAAAAGCATGTGTTACAGTTAGTTACAGTAATCAGTTCATCTATTTTTCTAGGACACAGAGACGGTGGAATGGAAGAAGCCTGCCAAATATTTCATTTGATGCGTGCCAGCGGGGAACAGGCATGCAAGTGGATTTTACCCCTCTGCCTGGCTAGGGACAATATAGACTGTGATGCAGACAAGATTCTCTGGCCTGTCCCAGACCAAAGACGGGATGCTGTTTGGTGTTGTTTGGTGTATTGTACTGTACATAAGGAATATTTTTTTTTTGCAAATGTATACATTTGCGTGGGCCGCGGCCCAGGATTGCGGTAAAGCCCGAGGCCCCGAAGTCGTCCTAGCACGCCTAGGGAAACGACGGTGTCCAAGTCCCGCTGCGGCCGGACTTCCACCAAAACTCATCGCTCGTTCAGTTCCAAGAAATGTGACTGTTCCAGTGTATTTTGCAGTCAACAAGCCGGTTCCACTGCCCGCTTGCCTGCACACAAATGCCGTTTTTACGGCTACCCAGATAAATCCCATAAAGAGTGTATTTTCTGGTGTCCCGGCCACGGCCGATGGTGTTATGAGTGTAGACAAAATGCCCAGTGCCCAGTGCCCATTCCTACACACAAGCACAGCCCGTCACACAGGGCTCGCGCACATAAAATCGACCCAGTTCGATTGCGCATTAAACGTAGCAGATGTGCCCACTGCCCATTGCCCACAATCACTACGTCCTGCATGTCTCGAGGTTTCTGTAAAAACAAAACCAACGTGCATTCGCTCTGCTCAGGCGGACAATGCTCTCAGTGTGGTAAATGTGCCCGCTATCCCGCGCCCACATCCACACATAGACATGACAAGTCCTACGGGACTCGCCCAGCCCTCCCCCTCTCGGTTAACCACCGCAGAGGAGCCGAGCGCGGGCAATCTGCCCGCTGTTATCAGCGCGCCCTCTGCCTCGAATGTCATAAGCTCGACGCTTGTGTTACAGGACACCGAAGCCCCTCTGTCGCTGAGCGACCAGAGCGCGCTTCGCATTCAACCCCTAGCCATTCATGCAGATGCATGGGCGAGGCTACCCGTGGTTTCGAAGTGGGTGCTAGACATTATAAAAAGAGGCTATTCGCTACAGTTTCGCCGGCGCCCTCGTCGCTTAGCAACGCGCGTCGAGACCACGGTAAAAACAGAAGTAGCACACCTACTTCGAGCCGAAATTTTGAAACTATTGAGCAAAGGGGCCATAGAGCCCTTATCTCTAGCTCAGAGCGAAGGAGGGCTATACAGCAGATACTTCCTGGTACCGAAAAAAGACGGGGGTCTCAGACCCATACTAGATCTAAGGCAACTGAACAGAGTGCTTGCAAAGCGACAGTTCAGAATGCTCACGACCAGAAAAATCCTCGCGCAGATTCGCCGAGGAGATTGGTTTGTGTCAATAGATCTGAAAGACGCGTATTTTCAAATACAGATACAGATGGTGGACAACCAGAATGAGACTTTTACCGCCGCCGTTCCCACTGCGGCAAAAATGGGATGTGTATTTGCTGCCTTTTACCGCTGAGTGGCGCTGTAATCACAGACTTTGAAAAGTGTCAGTTTATTCTCTTTATGACGTAATCTGCCGCGGCAGTAATCTGAGCTGAGATCACAGATAAATTCAAGATAAATATTGTGGTTAAACGAATCAAATTCATTAAATTTAAACAAAGTAGACACACGTTAACATTGTGTGCCCAGTTTTTCTATAATTTAGAAAGGCTATGTCAATAGGTTACTTGTCATTTACTTCGTGTTATTTTAATGTGTTTGTAGATTTATTAACTGAAACATAACAGTGAAATAAATTAAAATAATTGACCGTAAAATTAAAACATTTTCAGGACTTGCAGTTACTAACCGATGTTAGTCGGTTTAAGCATTCTTTGTTATATTCAGAATTAAATAGGCTTACATGTTGTTATGATTATCAATTGAATTCTTTAATAAATAATCAACCACAATGCCTATTACTGCCGCAGCAAAAATAAACCAGTCGAATTTCAAAGTCGTTCGCGAAATGGCTATACCGGGTGGCGCAAGTGACAGGGCAAAACAGCAGCAACTGCGGCATTTTAAAAGGTAAGTTCCTATCTGTTTATTAAAAAAAAACAAAAAAAAAACATGGCGCAAGATCTTGTAAAAAAAAAAAAAAAAAAACTTTTTTCATTTGAACAAAAATGAGACTGATTGAATATGTAAAAATATAAACAAACATTTTTTTATTTTTTTGTCGTTTAAACGTCATATATATATATATGTTTTAGAACTAGACAAATCTCTCTGCATCAACAATAGACTATAAAATGCATTAATAGGCTAATATAAAAATATCTGTAGTCCAAGTTAGTTCGGGATTCGAACCCGTGTCATCTAAATGATCGTAACGTAAGTTCAACCACTCAGCCACGATTCACTCGTTGCGACATGGCCTCAGGTCCCGAAACCTGCACAGGCTGACAGAACGCCTCCTGGTGTGGGCTCAGCGCAACCTGCTCTCGCTGAGAGCAGCGCATGTGCCAGGGCTCCTAAACGTAGGACCGGACAGACTGTCCAGGAACAATGTTCCGACAGGCGAGTGGTCTCTACACCACACACAGTCCAGCTGCTGTGGAAGAAATTCGGCAGAGCGGAAGTAGACCTGTTCGCGTCCCAAGAAAACGCTCACTGTCTGGAATTTTTCTCCAAGAGCAGGGACGCGCTGGCTCATGTATGGCCCTGCCGCCCACTCTATGCTTTTCCTCCCGTCTCTCTCCTGCCTCAGGTGATAGAGCGGATCAGGGAAGAAGGATGCTCAGTGCTACTCGTAGCGCCGTTCTGGAAAAACCAACCCTGGTTCCCAGTTCTGATGCAGCTAGCGAGCACTGCCCCATGGCCAGTGCCAGTGAGGAGGGACCTCCTCTCTCAGGCCAAGGGCTCGATTTGGCATCCGCGCCCAGAGCTGTGGTCCCTTCATGTTTGGACCATCAACGGGTACCCGCTGACCTCCCAAGCGGAGTGTTATACACGATCACGCAGGCTAGAGCTCCGTCTACGCGACGTCTCTATTTCTCAAAATGGTCAGTGTTCTCCAGCTGGTGCACAGCTCGTGGCGTGTCGCCCCCAGACTGTGGGGTGACGGAGGTTCTCTCCTTCCTACAAGAGCTGTTGGACAAGGGCAGGTCCCCTTCCACACTCAAAGTTTATGTGGCGGCCATAGCAGCGTTCTCAAAAACAACGCTTGGTCAGTCAATAGGAAGGAACGATTTAGTCATCCGCTTCCTTAGAGGAGCTAAGAGACTGAATCCTCCCAGACCTCCCTCAGTCCCCGTATGGGACCTTTCTGTGGTACTGGAGGCCATGAAAGGTGACCCATTCGAGCCTTTACAGACGATTGATCTTAAACACCTGTCTTTCAAGACAGTGTTTCTTCTGGCTCTCGCTTCGGTGAAGCGCATAGGGGACTTACACGCGCTCTCAGTAAGCGCGACGTGCATGGAGTTTGGGCCTAATGACTCAAGAGTTATACTCAAACCTAAGCACGGTTATGTTCCAAAATCCCTCAACACACCGTTTAGGGCGCAGGTCATTTCCCTGTCAGCCCTACCGGTCTCTGACGAGGAAGGAGACGCGAGCTTCCTTTGTCCAGTCAGGGCATTAAGAGCTTATGTGTCTCGCTCATCTGTCTTCAGACAGATGGAGCAGCTCTTCGTTTCGTTCAGCGGACGTTCCAAGGGACTAGCCGTGTCGAAACAGAGCCTATCCAGATGGATAGTTGACGCCATTGCGCTGGCGTACACTTCCAAGGGTATGCAGTGCCCGTTGGGTGTCAGAGCGCACTCCACGAGAAGCATGGCTTCGTCGTGGGCCTGGTCAAGTGGGATTGCCTTGCAAGATATATGTATGGCGGCAGGCTGGGCCTCCCCGTCTACATTTATAAGGTTTTATAACCTAGAGGTTCCCGCCTTACAGGCCAGGCTGTTGTCGGTCTAAATATACCAGTACTGTCTGTTCTGATGCTATCGGTTCAGAATACTGTGTCTGCTGAGCACTCCTTGATGAGCACTGCTCGCTGATCGACCGCAAAATGCTTATGGGCAAATAAATAAGACCCACAATTTTCCATCAGCTCAGGCCGTACTCCGTCCTGTCTGATGTAATTTGCGTCTAAGGGACGCTGCTATATGTGGAAGGGCGCGGCTCCGCCCCTCCCTCTTCCCGGACTCCCTGTGAGTTCCCCTGGTGATTATGCACTATATGAACCCCGGGCTTTCGCCCTTGGGTCTTTGGTGTCAGATCCCAGCACGCACGGCGTTTTACATTGGGTCCCCTAGCGTAAGATACTTACGCAGTACGAGAGACCTCTCGTAAGAGAACGTACTCGGTTACTAACGTAACCTCGGTTCTCTCTAGAAGAGGGAACGAGTACTGCGTATCTTGCCGTGCATGCACACGCTCTGGTTAGCTTCGGCGATGAAAAACCAGATATCAGCTGCCTGCGAGCTGTATTTATAGGCCTAAGCCACGCCCGTTTCGGTGGGACGTGACGCTAGGCCTCGCTCGATAGGTTGCTGCAGTTGCCGCAGAACAGCCAATAGGCACACGAGCCGTCTTGCCTATGTCTGTATGTTGCCGCAACGCGTTTTACATTAATACAAAATTAAGGATAATTTTTTGGCTTCAATATCTCGCGGAAAAGGGATTTTCCCCTAGCGTAAGATACTTACGCAGTACTCGTTCCCTCTTCTAGAGAGAACCGAGGTTACGTTAGTAACCGAGTACGTTTTCTATGTACGACGTTATCAATGTAATTCATAATCGCACGTTTATAATGAACAACGCGTTATAGTTATTGTGTTATTGTGTTACAAACGGTGTACGCACAGAACAGAGGGGCGGGGTGAGCAAAGCTCATTATCATTTAAAGACGCATGCACTTAAACGGCATGCTGAAAACAGAGCTGTTTTTGACCATGTAAAGGCGGGCGTACACGGTGCGATTTTTGCTGTTTTTACAAGCTCGCAGATTATTTTTTTCACTCGGGAGAAATCAAGTGGAATCGGTGATGCTTGCATGGTCGCGGCTCGCAGCGTGTGAGAGGAATTACGAGCCAAGCCAAGCACGTTATGAGCACCATCCCGACTTCCCGATAATTTTTAAACATTATCGGCCCGATTTTCACCAGCTGTGCCCTATTGCCCTAATCATACACAACCACGTCGATGGGGCTATACCTCAGTGGCAGCAACCATACAGCGTGCGCATACACTGTCACGCTCGATGGTGTTTTAGGCCCCCAATGGCTCCTTAGAGGCAGCTAACCCTACCCTGAACCTTAAACCTACCCATCCCCTCGCTGCCTGGAAGGCGCCGTTGGGGGCTTAAAACACCAAGTGCCCACTGTCACACACACACACACACACACACACACACACACACACACACACACACACACACACACACACACTTTTCTCTTTCTTTCTCTCTTTCTCTTTCTCTTTCTCTCTCTCTCTTTCTTTCTTTCTTTCGTTCTTTCTTTCTTTCTTTCTTTCTTTCTTTCTTTCTTTCTTTCTTTCTTTCTCTCTCTCTCTCTCTCTCTCTCTCTCTCTCTCTCTCTCTCTCTCTCTCTCTCTCTCTCTCTCTCTCTCTCTCCATAAAGTTTTTATGTTAAAAGGAATGGCTACTGTTCTCTGCTTTTCAACAAATCATTTGCACACACATTTCTGTCATTTTTCTATCTGAAGGAGCTTTGCCTGCATGCAACATTGACGGTCTCTGTGTTTAGCGCGAAAGCTCACGTGATTGCTGCCGGCTCGGGATAAAATACGTGCAGGACAGTCGAGCCGTGTACCAGCTGTTTTGACGCGATTATCAGTTAAACTGACTTCCCACGACCTCCCGAGTGTCCGAACTCGCACTGTGTACGCCCGCCCTTAAATGAGTGTTTTCTTACAATACTAATGAGAATTTTTAATTAAAGTATATTACAAACTTTTAATTTAGACCCTAAAGAATCATATTAACTTGTACAAAAATGGCATTATATTATGGGGCGCCGTTTGTAAAGTGTCTCATGCTGAAAATAACAGCAACATTTTGTCACATTTAGCTTCAAACAATGTTGTATTTAACTGGTATGAATTTTTGACGGTCACTTTTTACCACATTTACAACAATATTTGTCAACTTAGAGATATTTTAAATAGTTAAATCTAAATATTAAATGTTACACCTAAATGTTAAATGTTAAATCTAAATGCTAAATCTAAATCTAAATGTTAAATCTAAATCTAAATCTAAATGTTAAATCTAAATGTTAAATCTAAATCTAAATCTAAATGTTAAATCTAAATATTAAATCTAAATCTAAATGTTAAATCTAAATCTAGATGTTAAATCTAAATGTTAAATCTAAATCTAAATGTTGAATCTAAATCTAAATGTTAAATCTAAATCTAAATATTGAATCTAAATGTTTAGGGTGAAACTAAATATTTAACTAATATGCAAAATCAAAATGCCGGTAACCGGAAGTGCCAAAATAAAAGCTCGAGGAGGTCAGTGTGTGTTTATAGCATGGTTTATAGTGTCAAATAACGAATAAAAACCATCTCATCCGAGGAAATGGACTCTTGGACATGGATTATCGTGATAATAACTACCTAAAATAATAAACACATTTGGAGAAACTGTATTTGAAGAGTAGGCTAGCGTCACTTTTATGAAAAGTGCGGGACTTATGACCTGCAGCCATAATAGCCAGCCACGAGGGGGCTCACTTTGACTGAATGTCATGTCATCACTCTCATCACGAAACTCTACAGTTTCTCCAAACGTGTTTATTATTTTAGGTAGTTATTATCGTTATATTATAGTTATTATTATGAGATGGTTTTTATTCGTTATTTGACACTATAAACCATGCTATAAACACACACTCGAGCTTTTATTTTGGCACTTCCGGTTACCGGCATTTTGAATTTGCATATTAGTTAAATATTTAGTTTCACCCGAAACATTTAGATTCAACATTTAGATTTAGATTTAGATTTAACATTTAGATTTAGATTTAACATTTAGATTTAACATTTAGATTTAGATTTAGATTTAACATTTAGATTTAGATTTAATGTTTAGATTTAACATTTAGATTTAACGTTTAGATTTAACATTTAGATTTAGATTTAACATTTAGATTTAACATTTAGATTTAACATTTAGATTTAACATTTAGATTTAACATTTAGATTTAGATTTAACATTTAGATTTAGATTTAGCATTTAGGTGTAACATTTAATATTTAGATTTAACTATTTAAAATATCTCTAAGTTGACAAATATTGTTGTAAATGTGGTAAAAAGTGACCATCAAAAATTCATACCAGTTTTTTAAACATTGTTTGAAGCTAAATGTGACAAAATGTTGCTGTTATTTTCAGCGTGAGCCGCTTTACAAACGGCGCCCCATATTATATGACCCCTTTAAAAGTAACACCGGAGCAGTGTTAGAGTTAAAGTGATTAATTGAATGATGATTTAACATTAGTGATGAATATTTGCTGTTAACAAGCAGAATCACTGAAAGAAAGATTCACTATTTTAAAGTTACCATTATGGTGATCAGTATTCGATGTAGTTAGGCCCTGATACTTAACTTTTTCTTCTTCTTCTTCTTCTTCTTCTTCTTCTTCTTCTTCTTCTTCTTCTTCTTCTTCTTATTATTATTATTATTCTGGTTGGTGTGATTGTGTGTTTTTAAGGCATGTTTGTAAATGTAATCAGGTGTTGATTATATGTTGATGGGTTCAATCACCATGTAGTGGCCTGAATCAATGTTCTCACTCAGAGTATTTGATTATAGGGGTGATGTGTTATTTTTACATGATTACTTAAAGCAGCCCTGTGACTAAACAGCATGAGACTTTGTACAAAAAAGTTTGAACTTTTTTATTATTCATTCAGACACACACACATCAAGAATCAACATATGAATCTCAACAATGGTGGCAATCAAACAGATAAACAGAGCTTTGAACATCACAAAGCAAGCTACCAAAAAGTCACATCAAAAGAGCATTGTCAATCAACACTAAATTAATCACTTCATTATCTAATTAACTTTAACACTGCTTCCTGAGTGTGAACTCAAAGGCTAAGTTCAGACTGTCAGTCCAAATTCGATTATTTGTGTATCAGAATAGATCAATCAGAATCAGAGCCAAATAAACGCTGAGCTAATTTAACACAGTTTTTTTTTGTTTTGTTGTTGTTGCTGTGTAGTGTGTCTGAAGGTCTTGATTAGCTGGTCCAGGTGTGTTTATTTAGGTTATTTATTTATTTATTTATTTAGCTAAACTCTGCAGGACAGTGGCCCTCCAGAAACAGCATGTGACACTGAAGACTGATATAATGATGCTGACAATTCAGCTTTGCATTTCAGAAATAAATTATATTTTAAAGTATATTAAAATAATATTACAGTTTTTTATTTATATTTGATCAAATAAATGCAGGCTTGATGAACATAAGATACTTCTTTCAATGCATTTTCTTTTTTCTCTTTTTTTCCCTTCCATGTAGTTGTAAGAACTAAATAAAGTACTATATCATTTGTGATGTGAAACTAACTAACTATAGGAATGTGAAATTAGGGATTCTTTTTTGCCCCTTATTCACTGGAGTTTATTTCAACCCTTTATTCAGTATAGTTTATGGTGACTGTACTGGGGCGTTGGCGACATGTGCTGTAGGAACTATTTTACACCAGGGTTTCCCTTTTTACAGTACAGCTTATTGCAAATGAACTGGGGCATTAGGACCCATACAGGCCTCAGGTTGATCAGACCTGTTGGTCTCTCTAACACCTCTTCCAGCAGCTGCCTACTATCCAGGAGGTTTCCCATCCAGATGAATACCAGGCTCAACCTACCTGGGCTTCAGTGAGAGTGCAGGCAAAGCTTCAAGTTGATCACTGCTGGCTGATGCTTCAGGTCTCCGCACCACAGCTCTCTCCAACCACTGATGGTTGCAGCAATGGTGACAATAAAAACAAAAAAGCTTGGGAATCAATGATGAGTTTTGTATCATATATGAAGCCATTTTTTTTTTAGATTGTCACCGTTGTTGTGATTCATATGCAAATTCTTGATTTCTGAGTGTGACTGCATGATAAACTATTAAAATATTATTTGCTCATGATTTTTATTCACTTTCAGGATTACTGATCATTTAACTACATGCATGATTTGCTGTGACTTTATGTCACTGCATCAGCAACTACACAGTTACTGTCTTTTAAATAAAGCAACATGCAGCATATCATCAGTGTTTTTCTGCTCATTCAAGCACAGGCTCTACTCTTCAGCACAACAGTGACTACGTTTACATGCAGCCAATAACCCGTTCAAAACCGGGATATTAGCAATAACCCGGTCGCGCACGGCCATGTAAACACCGGCAAAAACCCGGATATGCTCATATCCCGGTTTTTAAAAACCCGGATATTATACCTGGGGTACCCCCTTTCTAACCCGAATATTTGGTCATGTAAACGCGTATCGGCATATCCCCATCAAAAGGGACATTGATTTGTGTTCTGCGCATGTTCTATTCGCAAGGAATCTTGGTCTTTTGAGTAGGGACGGCGCATACAGAAACCCGCGTGCAGTATACCGGAAGTAAACAAGAAGTAGAGGTAAACATGGCGAGACGCAGCACAGCACCACACTTTTGGAGCGAGGAGGAAAGCGCAAACAAAGGCGATCGCTATCTGCCCCGAACTATTCATTATCCGCATGCTGCTGCTGTTGTTGTTGTCTTTGGATACAGGAAAAAGAATCGGAAATGACGCATATTGCGTCTTAAGGAAGTCCGTACGTCCAGACGCTAACCGCGCGTCGCCGTTTACATCGGGATATAGTAAATTCCATGTATACAGGAGTAACTCTCTCTGCTCACGCATGTAAACGCGTTATTCCGAATGTTTCAGAAACCCAAATAGTGACCCTAACCCGACCATAACCCGGATATTGGCTGCATGTAAACGTAGTCAGTGACCCACAAAACAGACAATACAGAAACTCTTTAAATCCCAACAGAACATTAAACACTAACAGATCTCTCAGATCTCTCATCACTTATTACAATCCAGACTTTATTTCTTTCATATAACATACCATTCTTATTGAGAAGGTTATCAGAGGTTTAGAAGTTGATGTTTCATTGAAAATAATAAAGTTTGATGATCAGTATTTGCTTTAGTTGGGCTCTTGACCCTTCAGTTTTTAACATGAGTTTTTCTCTGGCTGCTTTAACTGTGTGTCTCTGACACATATTTGTTACGGTAGGAATCCAAGAGAAAATCAGATCAGATGATCATGATTGTCATCATCAGGGGCGTAGCAACCAGGGGGGACGGGGGGGAAACGTCCCCCGCACTTTTAGAAACAGGAGGATATTCTGTCTCCCGCATTTTTTTTTTTTGACCCAGCGCCAATATTTCCACCCGTGTTCTTTGATTTGTTACTTAGACTTGAGTGAACTAACAGTCAGCCAATCACAGCGTGAATCATCTATTGGGCGTGTCTGCCATGAGCTTCAAATCTCTTGTTGCTCTTGCGAATTTTCAACGTCATAAGACGTTTATATTTGGTTCAATTTCAGTTGCGACGTCGGGTGACCAAAAATCAATGTAAATTCAACATCTAATGTCAATGTTAAATTGATGTCCAATACCGACGTCAGCTGACGTTGAGATTTTGTTGTTTTTGCGTAACCAAAATAGTCAATGTCACAATTCACTTGACTTCAACCCGATTTTCATTTTCAAGGTTTTATTGGTATATTTTTATAAAATGTCTGTTGTATAAAATTACTGTAGATGTAATCTGTATACTCATTGAACACTTTTTTTGTCCAACTATTAAGAAGTAAGATAAAAGTTATTGTTCAAGTGTAGTGTAACTGAAATATTGTAAATATCATAAAACATCTTTATTTTAATAAAAATAAAGCATAGATGTCCACAGTGGTCTGAAAGTCCCAAGTCCTGCAGTATTTTTTATTTATTTTGAGTATGATTTAAATAGGTTGCTGTAAGCTATCATGGCATGTTCCCAAAATTGCCACTAGGGTGCTGTAAAATGCCAATTGCTATTCTATCTAGAATTTATTATTATGAACATCACCTTTGGGTCACATCACCATACAGCTTTTGTCCCCCCCACTTTTATAATGGCTGGTACGCCCCTGGTCATCATATAGTGGCCTGATTTATTGATACCACCTGAAGTCTAATATCTGATTAAGTTGTTAAACATTGGTTGTAAATTTTGCATGCCAATACTGTGCTGCGATACTCTAAAATATTTTTTTAAACATTTATTTATTATACAGAAAATGTTTTGACAGGATCACATAGACTCACACAGACAAAATCAGTGTATGAATTGCAACAATGGTGACAGTTAAAAAAATTCAGATCAACTCTAACCTCATCACAAAAAAGCCAGTCATTTGGCCGTTTTATCATTAAACTGTATTGTTACTGTTTAATTACAGATTATATTTGTAATTTTACATACATTTTATGTAATTTAAGAAAACAGAAAAAATACTGTATGAAAAATACAGTACATTTTCTGTATAAAAAATGTGAATTACTGCAATTTTTCATTAATGTCACAATACCTAACATAACAGCTGAATTTTTAATTCACAGATATTATTTGTAATTTTTCAGAGTTTTGAGTACAATCTAAAATTAAAGAAAATGCACATCAAAACATCACAGTTATTTTCTGTAAAATTAGGATTTTATTTAATTTTTTTACAGTTCAACAACTGAATACAACTGAATGAACTTAAATACACATGGTGATTGAACTCAAATGATGAACAGGTGATGACTCATTAATCAGAAACCATGGTAACAAGAGAGGAGCGGGAAACTGGAACAATGGAAAACAGGTGACTGATAAAAGCAAATATAAAGTTCATGAAAATGAAACAAAAACAGGCAGTTCGTGATTTTGACAACGCAAAAAAAATGTCATATTGTAATCAGACGTTTTTTTTTTTTTAATGTAACACTTTAAAATAATGTTCAATTTGTTAACACAAGAAAAAAAATCTTACAGCATTTGATCATCTAGGCTAAATATATTTATATATTTATAAATATGAGTGTTCAATTGTTAATTATTGTTTGTTTATAATACATAAACTACTGTTAATTTATTAAATTGAAATATTAAAAAAACATTAATATAAGTAGAAACTAATTTTAACCAAGAATTTTAGGGTTTTATGTTTTATTGTTTTATGTTTTATTCACATTTATTTATATAGCGCTTTTTACAATACAGATTGTTTCAAAGCTTTACAGAGATAACAGGAAAATAATGCAACAAAGTTTGTTTCCAGAAGAAAATAGCGTCACATTCCAGCTTGAGTAAGTTAAGTGATGTTTTATTTTTGTTTAAATTTTTTTTTTACAGTATACAGTATATAGCCGCTCTATAGAGTAAACCGTGATGTCATCGTCCAGCTCAGTTCAGTTCATGTATAATAGTGTCAATGCAGGCAGATCTATATTATTGTTGAATATTAAATTAAATGTTAAATGTTAAATTTAATTTCCCCAACTAAGGAAGCCAAGCCAATGGCAACAAAGGTGAAAAAAGGTGACAGTGGCAAGGAACCAAAACTCCATGAGGTGACAGAATGGAGAAAAAAACTTTGTGAGAACCCAGGCTCAGTCGGGGGCCAGTTTTCCTCTGGTCAATGAACGAACAGTGTATGATTATGATTCGGGCAGCATTATAGGTCAGAAGTCAGATTGGTTTGGAACAATCAGAATATTATCCAGTTCCATTTGGTTGAAGATCGGAGTCACGCCGGTATGGAGACGAGTTTGTTGAGGATCAGTGCCGATGGCTGTCGTGTCGATGAGGCCTTCACAGGGCTGATGAGGCTGGCACCTCAGGGATGCATCATGGATGGGTCCAGGCACAGGTCCACCATCTGATCTGGATACGGCCAGGATCCGGCTGACTTCAGTAAACAGGGGAGGGACTAGTTTACACTTCAGGACTGCATTGTCATCGTGTCCAAGTGCAGGTCCTTCATCAGATCTGGATACGGCCTGGATACGGTGGACTGCGGTAAACCTCGGATAAACAGAGAGACTAATATTAGCGAAGACGCCATCCTTCTTATGATGTAACAAGTACATCAGGATTTATGGGGAGTGTTCCTGGTTCCGGCTGACCTAAAATTTGCAGCAAGAGCATATATACATTGAATTACAGAAGTCTATAATGTGTTATGTGTATGCTAGGCCAAAGAGATGTGTTTTTAGTCTAGATTTGAACTGACAGAGTGTGTCTGCTTCCCAGACAATGTTAGGAAGATTGTTCCAAAAGTTTTGGTGCTAAATAGGAAAAGGATCTACCGCCAGCAGTTGATTTTGATATTCTAGGTATCGTCAACTGGCCGGAATTTTGAGATCGCAATAGACGTGAAGGACTGTAAAGCTTGCTCAAGTACTGCGGAGCTAAACCATTTAGTGCTTTGTAAGTGATCAGCAATATTTTAAATGTATACGATGTTTAATAGGGAGCCAATGCAGGGTTGACAGACCCGGGCTAATATGGTCATACTTCCTGGTTCTGGTAAGAACTTGAGCTGCTGCATTTTGGACCAGCAGTAGTTTGTTTATTAAGCGTGCAGGGCAACCACCCATTTCCTTAAAATTACAATAATCTAGCCTTGATGTCATGAACGCATTAACTAATTGTTCTACATTTTTCATTGAGAGCATATGACGTAATTTTGATATATTTTTAAGATGACTTGTTTTTTTCGGTTTTACAGAATGTGTCTAAAGTGCTGGAAAAGAGAAAGTCAAAAATTTCTGTCGCAATATCGAGTTCTTCTAAGCTATCTGGGATACTGAGGAGATGAAACTGATCAGGAATATTATTAATAAAGCAATCTTTAGTGTCAGAATTTCAACAGCATTAACATTGATTCCATATGACAATATTAGATCTAAAGTATGATTATGACAATGAGTAGGTCCTGACACGTGTTGTCTAACTCCAATAGAGTTCAGAATGTCTCTAAATGCCAATCCCAATGTGTCTTTTTCGTTATCTATATGTATATTAAAATCACCAACAATTAGGACTATATAGGACCGATAATAAATCAGCAAATCCTTTGATAAAGTCTGTATGGTGCCCTGGTGGCCTCTATACAGTAGCTAGCACAAATGTCAAGCGCGATTTATCATTTACTCTAGATAGTGTTACATTAAGCACCAACACTTCAAAATAATTATATTTGAAACTAGACTTCTCAGTAATTCTGAAGATATTACTATATATTACAGCAACACCTCCCCCTTTTCCTTTCAGACGTGGCTCATTTTATAACAGTAATCTTGCGGGGTTGACTCATTTAAAGTCATGTAATTGCCTGGTTTTAACCAGGTTTCTGTCAGACACAACACGTCTAGGTTATAATCTGTAATCATATCATTAACAATAAGTGCTTTTGAAGTAAGGGATCTAATATTCAGTAACCCAAGCTTTATCATTTGTTCATCCGTATTATATCTATTTTTTATTTGTTGAACATCGATTACATTTTTACCCTTAAATGGGTTTGGGAGTTTTTTTGTATGTCCTAATTCGGGGAACAAACACAGTCTCTACATGATGATATCTAGGTGAAAGAGTCTCTATGTGATGGGATTTATCTGACCTTGGTGACGTGAGACAGCTATCAGACGGATTGTCATGTTTGAGCTCTAAGACTATGTGTCATATTACTAGAGAGAAGAGCGGCACCATCCCAGAAGGGATAAATACCATCTCTTTTCAACAGGTCAGGTCTGCCCCAAAAACTTTTCCAATTGTCTATGAACCCTATATAATTTTGCGGACACCACTTAGACAGTCAGCCACTAAACGAGGACAGACTACTAAGTATCTCATCACTCTGGCGAACATGAAGGGGGCCAGAGCAAATTACAGTGTTAGTGTAACAAATTGTTCATTGTTAGCTCATGCTATCTAATTTGTTAACTGATGTTAACAAACTGAGCCTCATTGTAAAGTGTTACCTACTTAACTATAGCAGAGGAGGTAAATCTACTTAAAATTATCTTCTATAGCTTATGTAGGCTGTTTTTGACAGCCCTTTAAATGTTTCTCATTCTTAAAATTGTTTGGTTTATTACAGCTTTTTCAGTATGATTTGAGTCACTCCACTGTTTCACAATTTATTGCATTACACAAACATAGTTTTAGCGTCTTAGTTAAACTCACAAGGCAAGACATTCTGTTAAGTCAAAAATGCCTGCATGAAGCAAAATATAGAAAATGCCTTTCAATAAGGCAATTCCTCTTAGGAAGGACACAGACGTTGTTCTTGCAGAATGGGTAATGGATCAATTTGCTTTGCTCTTGAGCTGCTGAGACGAGGAGGAGATAAATTGCAATACTAACCTTCAGTGCTAGAGGGTTTTGCAGAGGTGGATGATCCCAAGTTTTATTTATTTACTTTATTTATTTGCTAAACTTGGATTCAACTTGTATAGCTTAAAATAAGAGTGCATCATTGCAAAAATGTATTTATGGATTAGGCTAAAGTACATAATTTCTGTTGTGAACATGCTCCAGACTCTTGGTGTTATGAGAAGTGGGATTCATGTAAAGTCGATTCCAGCTTGCATTCCCTTACGGAACGAAAATATATTTCCATATATTTATGATCAATATATTATATGGTGTAAATATACTGAAATATATACATGAAATGATATATTGTGTTAATATAATGTGTTATATATTACAATATATTGAATAATACATAAGGAATTGCCACTTTTCATATATTGAAAAATGTATTCACAATATATTTACTCTGTAACATGTAATTAGTTGAGTATATCAAAACATGGAAAAGTATTGCCTTAAACTAGATGTTTTACTCAAAGTCATAAGTTTCTACTATAAAAACATATAAAGAGTGTCAGGACAATGATTTAAAGAGTGTCAGGACAATGATTGACAGTGTGGATTAAATTGTATTTATTAAAAAGAAACTTAACTGAAAAATAATAATAAAAAAAACATCAACATATAAAGTTAATAGAAATGACTGCAATAGATCTCTGTATTTTAAATAAAGCAACATGCAACATATAATCAATGTTTCTTGGTCTTCTGCTGGACTAAAGCACTGACTCTTCTCTTCAAAACAATGGTGACCCACAAAACTCAGACAACAGAAACCCTTTAAATCTCAAAAGAACATGAAACACTTATAGATCTCTCAAGGGTTAAACAACAAAAACAGCATTACCAGCTTCACTTGTTACTAACCAGATCGACTTTATTTCTGTCATACATCTACAGAAGGTCTTGATGAAAATTAACAGAGGTTTTGATGTTGATAATTTATTGAAAAAATATAACTTTACAGTCACCGTTATGGAGATCAGTGTTTGCTTTAGTTGGGCTCTTGACTCTTGACTCTTGAGTTTTTCATAAATGTATTATTATTTTGTAGGGTTTCTAATTTTATAATCTGAAAATACTTTTGTACACCAATACAATTTAGGATGAGATCAGTGACATCATCAACAAATACCCATCAGATCATATCCAGCATTTTTCTAGGCTCTTTTTAGCTATAAAGACAGTGTCCTAAAACACAGCAGACAGTGAAGAGTGAAACTGCCCACCTAAAGCAAACACTGATCTCCATCATGGACTTAAATTATATTATTTTAAATAAATTATCAACATCTAAAAAACCTGTTCATTTTAAATAAGAACTTCTGTAGACGTATGACATAAAGTCAATCTGATTAGTTTACAAGTGAAGATGGTAATGCTGTCTTTGTTGTTTAACCCTCTGCTGAGATCTTGAGAGATCTGTTATGGTGCGTTCACACCGGACGCGAATTGCGCGTCAGGCGCGAGTGATTTCAATGTTAAGTCAATGCAAAGACGCGTTACGCGCGGAAAAAATTCCTGCGGCGCGAATGAGGCGTAGAGCGCGGCGCGGTAGACGCGAATACGCCTCATTCGCGCGTCAAGTTCGCGCGAATGGCGCGAATTGAGCGTCTGGCGCGTTAAGCGCGAATGTTTTATGTAGTGCTTTTTGTGCATTCTCGTGTTTGACGCGAATTCGCGTCTGCCGCCCGAGTTGAAAAATCTGAACTTCTGCGTCAATTCGCGCCCCGTTAACCAATCAGGAGCCTGCTTGCTGCTGTCACGTGGTGAAGTGACAGTTTATAATGTTATTTTATGTTTGGCCTCAATAAATTATTTTGTAATATGACTAAAATGCACAACAAAGCAAATCTTTCACATAAAAACTCGATTTCAATATATGAGAGATACTCATTTTGTATTGAATGCTATTTATTCCATATCTATTCTAAATTATATGAAACATTATTATTCTAATGTAAAGACAACAAACACAATTTAGTGTATAAAAACAAAAATCACAGGACAGGTTTCACTTTTGGAGGCTGGCTCCATTTATTATCAAAACAAAAATAAATGACAGATTAGGTGGGTGCGGGCGAGGGTGAACCTCGCGCCGGGCTGTAGAGCGCGGGCTCGTCAGGCAGCGACCACTCGAGGCCGAGGCCTTACGGCCTACGCTGTCCTCGTCAGCGTCCTCACCGTTAGGTCCACCAAACCTAGCTCCTGGAGCAAATTGTGAAACTCCTGAAACCCTCTGGAGGGTCTGGTGGACCCGAGTACAGCGACGATGTCCCCTACGCAGCTGTTTCTGCTCTCCAGAGCATATACGAGCGGTGACTCTCTCGATTAATGCTAATGCTAATGCTCGATAAACATCTAAAAAAGATGGCCGCCAAAACTTTCACCTCTGACGCGCGTAAATTTCGCTTCAAACTTTTGTTTTTACGCGCGTTAGACACGCGAATTAACACAAAGTGGTCAAGCGTCAAACTAGACGCGGTAGACGCGAATTTGACGCTCTATTCGCGTTTGGTGTGAACGCAGCATTAGTGTTTAATATTCTGTTGGGATTTAAGGATTTGAAGGGTTTCTGAGTTTTGGGGGTCACCATTGTGTTGAAGAGTAGAGCCTGTACTTCAGTCCAGGAGAAGATCCAGAACCATTGAGAATATGCTGGATGTTACTTTATTTAAAATGCAATAATCAATTGCATTGTAAAAAAAAAAAAGCAATATATATATATATATATATATATATATATATATATATATATACACACACACAGTACTGTGCAAAAGCCCAGTTTCTTCAAGCATCTCGGAGACGTTCCCGCAGTTCTTCTGGATTTAGTCTGTCTCAGTTTTTTCTGTTTCTTCATGCAATCACAGACGGACTCGGGGATGGTAATTAACATGCCTAAGACTTTTGCACAGTACTGTATATATATATATATATATATATATATATATATATATATATATATATATATATATATATTTTCTGTTAATTTTGACATGTGCAAAGTATTTGCAGTTTAATAAATACATACATGTTTTCGAAGTATACTCATCTAATGACCTTTTACAGTGTAAATACGTATATTGTAAATATATTTTTCAATATATGAGAAGCGGCAATTCCTTATGTATTATTCAATATATTGTAATATATAACACATTATATGAATGCAATATATTTAATATATTTTTCAGTATATTTACACCATGTAATATATTGATCATGGAAATAAATATACTGTATATATGAAAAAAAAAAAAAATCTGTTAGGGTTGTGCACCGATGCCCACATGATCTTTCCATTGTTAAAATGTGGAAAGGGTTCAAATTAATGCTAGTTTGTTGAATAAATTAAGAAATTATTATTTTTAATACTATTTAACAACTGACAACCGAATTGCAGCAGATTTGCACATCTAATGGTGTCAGTATGACTGTTGTCAAATATAAAGAAAAGGAATGATAGTTTACATTTGTTTGTATAGCTCAGGGGTGCCCAATACTGCTCCTGCCGATCGACTGTCCTGCACAGTTCATCTCCAACCCTAATCAAACACACCTGCCTTTAATTTTCAAGTGATCCTGAAGACCTTAAATTGTTGCTTCAGGTGTGTTTGATTAGGGTTGGAGATGAACTGTGCAGGACAGTCGATCGGCAGGAGCAGGATTTGTCAGGGTTCTGTCACTTCGGTCTAGTTAATTTCTTGGTTTTGTGACAGAGCTCTGACACTCCCTGTTTTGTCTCGTCTCTGTGTGAGTGCGCGGTTCCGAGCGCGCTCGGGCCGTGCACTCACTTGTCTACGTGCCTTGTTATATGTGCGGGGCGTGGTGTTTGGATCCCGACACGTCTGTCTGGTTAGGTTTCGGTTCTGTGTCGGGATTCGGACATCAATGCTCCGCGTGTTTGTTTTCTTTTGTGAGCGCACGGAATGAGCTTTCGCTTGTTCTCGTGCGCTCTGTCTTGTCACGTGAGCGCGCGCGGTTTCGAGTTCGCTCGAGCCGCGCGCTCTTCTGTCTGCATGTGTTTTTTCTTGTCTTGTGCTGTGTAGCACACAGCTTGTTTTTCACTGGCTGTGTGCTTTCATGTTGTCATGTTTTGTGTGAACACGTGGCTTATGAGTTTTCACTAGCTGCGTGTTCATGTCTCGTTTTGTGTTCTAGTCCTGTTTGTTGTGAGCACATGGCTTGTCATGTGTTTCCTTGTGCCATGTGCTCTCTAGTCGATTGTCTAACCCTGCCCACCTTGTTACCTGATTATTGATTCATTTTCCCCACCTGTCCTCCCTCGTTACCTGCTTTGTTTGCTCTCCCTATTTATTCTCCTTGTGTTTGCAGTCCTGTGCTGGTTCGTCGTCGTATCTATGCTGTGTGTTTCCCTGCTGTCAAGTCAAGCTGAGTCAAGTCTAGTCTGTCTTGTTTGTCTTGTTTTTCCCCCTCGGGGTAGTTTTGTTTGTATTTGTTTTATTTTATGCTTAATAAAAGCCCATTCGATCTGCACGTGAGTCCTCGCTACTTCCACCTACCCAAACCCTGACAGAACGAACCAGCCATCAGAGGACTCAGCAGAAAGATGGTCATCTTCCTGTTTCCATCTCCCAGTGCTTGCCCCTCCACTTGTCAGACGATGAAGCACTATGGCAAGCTCTTTTCTCTTCGCCAAGGGGTGTCTACAGTGAAAGAGTTTGCCCATCAGTTTGTCATCACTGCAGAGGGGCTTGACATTAACAACACTGCGCTCAAGGACATTTTCAACAACGGCCTTAATGAGCCTGTCCGTGCCTGGGAGATGGGAATGCTGGGGATTCTTTCATTCTGGCAGTTTGTGGGGTACGTATACAACCGTGGTGAGGAGGGAGGCCTTCCACCTCTTGGCCCACCTCCTATTCATCTCACAAGCTGCCAGGTCCCCAGTCCTCCGATGACCCCTTCGGGGAGAGGGAGGAGGAAGAACAGTTCCGCCTCATCTGCCTCCTATCCACTGGCGGCTGAAGAGGCTGCAGCGCCCCCACTGGCGGCTGAAGAGGCTGCAGCGCCCCCACTGGCGGCTGAAGAGGCTGCAGCGCCCCCACTGGCGGCTGAAGAGGCTGCAGCGCCCCCACTGGCGGCTGAAGAGGCTGCAGCGCCCCCACTGGCGGCTGAAGAGGCTGCAGCGCCCCCACTGGCGGCTGAAGAGGCTGCAGCGCCCCCACTGGCGGCTGAAGAGGCTGCAGCGCCCCCACTGGCGGCTGAAGAGACTTCAGCGCCCCCTGTGGCGTTTCTTGAGACTGCAGCAGCACCACCTTGCTCACGGAAACGGAGGAAGAGAAGGAGGGCTCCTGTTGCTCACTCAAGGCCAGTGGTCCCAGTTCCCGTTCCGGTGGTCCCTGTGTCGGGGGTCCCAGTGTCGGTGGTCCCGAGTCCGGTGGTTCCAGTTCCAGTGGTCCCAAGTCCTGCTCCGGTGGTCCCAGTGTCGGTGGTCCCGAGTCCGGTGGTTCCAGTTCCAGTGGTTCCAGTTCCAGTGGTCCCTGTGTCTGTGGTCCGGAGACGGAAGAGGAAAAGAAAGGCCTCCTCAACGACTTGTCCGGTGGCTCCGGGCCCGGGGACCGTCCCAGAGGTGACTGCTATCCCTGACTCGCCGTCCAGGCCCCCTGCCCTGCCGGCCCCGCTCAAGCTGCTCGCCCTGCCGGCTCCGCTCAAGCTGCTCGCCCTGCCGGCCCCGCTAAAACTCCTGGCCCTGCCGGCCCCGCTCAAGCTCCTGGCCCTGCCGGCGCCACCCAAGCTCCTGGCCCTGCCGGCGCCACCCAAGCTCCTGGCCCTGCCGGCGCCACCCAAGCTCCTGGCCCTGCCGGCGCCACCCAAGCTCCTTGCCCTGCCGGCGCCACCCAAGCTCCTGGCCTTGCCGGCGCCACCCAAGCTCCTTGCCCTGCCGGCGCCACCCATGCTCCCAGTCATGCCGGGTTCGGCCAAGCTCCCGGAAGCGGTCCCAGAGCCCGTTGCCAGCCCGGAAGCCGTCGCCAAGCAGCCTGCTCCTCCTTATATGGCCTTCCTCACTATAGTCCCTGTCTTTCCCAAGCCTGGCCAGCCTGCTCCGCCTGCCCTGATGGCTCTGCCCTTGCAACCTGTCCTGTCGATGCCACCCAAGGTCCCAGCAACGCCCTGGCCCTCAGCCAGGATTCCAGACCCGCCGGAATCTCCCTGGTCAGTTCCTCCAGCACCGCCCTGGCCCTCAGCCAGGATTCCAGACCCGCCGGAATCTCCCTGGTCTGTCCCTCCGGTTCCACCCTGGTCTTCTGCCATGACCCCAGATCTGTCTGAGCCTCCCTGGCTCAACCCGCCCGTCCCTCCCTGGTCCCTCTTTTTGACTTTGTGGATGTTCCTGCTGGCTCTGACTTGGCTCCCCTCCCTCCCTCCCCACTTTGTCTCTGTGTCTTGATCTTCCTGTCTTGTGTTGTCTGTTGGTGAGTTGTCTTGTCATGTTCTTGTCTTGTTTTTGATGTCCCGCTTTGGGACGCCAGGTGGCGTCCCTTGGAGGAGGGGTAGTGTCAGGGTTCTGTCACTTCGGTCTAGTTAATTTCTTGGTTTTGTGACAGAGCTCTGACACTCCCTGTTTTGTCTCGTCTCTGTGTGAGTGCGCGGTTCCGAGCGCGCTCGGGCCGTGCACTCACTTGTCTACGTGCCTTGTTATATGTGCGGGGCGTGGTGTTTGGATCCCGACACGTCTGTCTGGTTAGGTTTCGGTTCTGTGTCGGGATTCGGACATCAATGCTCCGCGTGTTTGTTTTCTTTTGTGAGCGCACGGAATGAGCTTTCGCTTGTTCTCGTGCGCTCTGTCTTGTCACGTGAGCGCGCGCGGTTTCGAGTTCGCTCGAGCCGCGCGCTCTTCTGTCTGCATGTGTTTTTTCTTGTCTTGTGCTGTGTAGCACACAGCTTGTTTTTCACTGGCTGTGTGCTTTCATGTTGTCATGTTTTGGGTGAACACGTGGCTTATGAGTTTTCACTAGCTGCGTGTTCATGTCTCGTTTTGTGTTATAGTCCTGTTTGTTGTGAGCACATGGCTTGTCATGTGTTTCCTTGTGCCATGTGCTCTCTAGTCGATTGTCTAACCCTGCCCACCTTGTTACCTGATTATTGATTCATTTTCCCCACCTGTCCTCCCTCGTTACCTGCTTTGTTTGCTCTCCCTATTTATTCTCCTTGTGTTTGCAGTCCTGTGCTGGTTCGTCGTCGTATCTATGCTGTGTGTTTCCCTGCTGTCAAGTCAAGCTGAGTCAAGTCTAGTCTGTCTTGTTTGTCTTGTTTTTCCCCCTCGGGGTAGTTTTGTTTGTATTTGTTTTATTTTATGCTTAATAAAAGCCCATTCGATCTGCACGTGAGTCCTCGTTACTTCCACCTACCCAAACCCTGACAGGATTGGGCACCCCTGGTATAGCTGTTTGTGTTTGTTTGAAACGTCACAGTTCTCCATAATCCAAAAGCTATTTAAAAAAGCTAAAAACATTTCATGAAAAATAATTTCATGTTTTTGATCATGTTATTTCTACCAGCAGCTTATTATTATGGCTTTATCAAAAAACGTAATCCAACATAATCAAATCTTTGATGCTCTATTGGATTGAAGATCTAAGAGACAAGGCCAATCATGTTCATTGAAAGAAGACCAATTATTTCTTAATGAAGAACTTGATGTTCCAGGTCTGCAAGGGCTGTCCTGCCCCATTGATTGCCCCAAAACCAATCAATCTCTTAAGATTAAAATCTCTAACCAAACATCAGAATCAGTTAAGATGAGTGCTAAATAAAAACCGAGAAAGATGGCGGATCAATGCGAGAATGACAGAATGGAATAGCAGAGTGAATGTTTACAGCTGCAGTAGATTTAATCAAATCAATATTCTTCAAGAAAGGAGGGGATTTACAGGCAGGCAGTTTTTCACACAAGTCATTGGCTTTAGGGTATACAGGATCCTATGTTACTATGGCACTGACAGAACCAGTTCAACTTGGCTCAGCGTGGCTTTGCAGTTACGTTACTTACAGGTATTATGGATCAAAAATGTCAAAGACTGTCAAAGACTGTTTACGGAATTCTGTGAGAAGTTTACACAACTAAATAAAAAAAAAGAGAGAGACAAATGACATGAAATGTTAGTTGGGGTTTGGTACTCATCAATTTTATAAATGTCCTTGATAAGGGAATTTTTAATTCTTAAAGCCTAATGAAGGTGCTTCTTCTAGCTGTCTACTGGTAATGATTTCCTTCCTCTCAGTATCTTACACACACACACACACACACACACACACACACACACACGCGCACACACGCACATCAAGTCTTGACCCTCAAACAGGCCTTTAAAGGGGTCTCAGAAAGTGAGGACCGGCCAAAATGTCCTCACTTTACTCTCTTTGTCCTCACTCCAATGGTCTAAAGCTCAAACTGGTCCTCACAAAGATAGTTGTACAAGTGTACACACACACACACACACACACACACACACACACACACTCATCAGAGACTTGTAATTGTACATCACTGCTATGTTACCATATGTATGTGACTTTAAAAAGACAAAGAGAGAAACAATCTCAAACACAATCTCAATCTGTTCTCCAGAAAAATAAAATAATAAATCCTCTGCAGCCCTCCCCCCCCTCCATCTCCTCCTCTTCATTCTCCTTACAGACAGTAGGGAAAGTCTGTTTCCATGACAACGAGTAGAATTAAGCCCAGAGAAGTGCAATCCTAAAATGTCAAGTTGGATTGCTGCCTGAGTGTTTTAACTTTCAGGCTGATATGATTTACCCATACCTGGACTTGCCTGCAAATCAGATAAATCATTATCAGTCATTTGCATTTTGTAACAAGGAGTTAAGATTGCTCTGAGGAGACCATGTGCCAACTTCAAATTCTGTCTAGAGACATAATGCCACATTAAAAGCCGTACTAAATTATTTATGCACGTATCTCTGACTCACCTCTCTTCGTTTACTTCAGATAGCTTAGAATCACTCGATATTGCGACAGAAACTTTTAACTCTCTCTTTTCCAGCACTTTAGACACAGTTGCTCCGTTGCGCTTAAAGAAGATTAAAGAAAATAGTCCAACGCCGTGGTACAATGAGCACACTCGGGCCCTTAAGAGAGCAGCCAGAAAAATGGAGCGCAACTGGAAGAAAACAAAACTGGAGGTATTTTGCATGAAAAGAGAGCTAGATTGCATACAGAGAGGCCTTAAAAGCTGCTAGATCTGCTTATTTTTCAACCCTATTAGAAGAAAATACCCTAAACCCTAGGTATTTATTTGAAACAGTGGCTAAACTAACGAAACATAAAGCTTCAAGCCCAGCAGTTTCCAAGCAGCACAGCAGTAATGACTTTATGAACTTCTTCACTTATAAGATTGATAATATCAGGGAGAAAATTATAACTATGTAACTGTCTACTACAGTATCGCATTAGACGGTGCATTGTAGTGTCCCTAAGGAAAAATTTGATTCATTCATTGCTATAGGAGAGGAAGAATTGTCTAAACTCGTTAAATCATCTAAATCGACAACATGTTAGACCCTATACCGACTAAGCTACTGAAAGAGATGCTTCCATAGGTCATAGATCCTCTTCTTAATATCATTAATTCATCTTTGTCATTAGGATACGTACCAAAAACTTTTAAGCTGGCTATGATTAAACCACTTGTTAAAAAAACACAACTTGATCCTACAGTATTAGTCGATTACAGGCCGATCTCGAATCTACCTTTTCTGTCAAAGATACTAGAAAAGGCAATATTTTCAACTATGTTGATATCTGCGAGGATTTTCAATCAGGATTTAGACCGCACCGTACTGACACAGCTCTCATTAGAGTCACAAATGATTTGCTCTTATCACCCGATTGTGGTTGTATCTCTCTATTAGTGTTACTCGATCTTAGTGCTGCATTTGACACTATCGACCACAACATTCTTTTAAATAGACTCGAAAATTATGTTGGCATTAGTGGAATTGCATTAGCATGGTTTAAATCATACTTATCTGACCGTTATCAGTTTGTAGCAGTAAATGAAGAGATGTCTTATCGATCACAAGTTCAGTATGGTGTACCACAATGCTCAGTACTAGGACCGTTGCTGTTCACTCTGTACATGCTACTCTTGGGAGATATCATAAGGAAGCATGGCATTAGTTTTCACTGTTATGCTGATGATACGCAGCTCTATATTTCTTCACACCCTGACGAAACGTACCAGTTCACAAAATTAACGGAATGCTTAGCTGATATAAAAAACTGGATGACTAGCAACTTCCTACTACTTAATTCTGAATTATTGGACAAAAAACGTCCTCACGTAATAATCTAGAATACTGTCTAACTTGATGGCTGCTCTGTCAAGTCCTCGTCATCGGTTAGGAACCTGGGTGTGCTCTTTGATACCAATCTTTCATTTGAAAGTCACGTCTAGCATCTTTAAAACTGCATTTTTTCATCTTAAAAATATATCTAAATTACGTCGAACAATTAATTCATGCGTTCATGACATCAAGGCTAGATTATTGTAATAATGTTATTATGTTATGCTAATGTTTTTTTATAATGTTTTTATAATTTTTAATGTTATTATAAATGCTATTATGGGTGGTTGCCCTGCACGCTTAATAAACAAATTACAGCTGGTCCAAAATGCAGCAGCTCGAGTTCTAACCAGAACCAGGAAGTATGACCATATTAGCTCGGGCCTGTCAACACTGCATTGGCTCCCTATTAATAAACTTTAAAATATTGCTGATTACTTACAAAGCACTAAATGGTTTAGCGATACATGAGATACATGAAAATAAGCTTCTGAGCAACTATAAATCAACATTTGGTCTCAAACCTGCTATAGCCCCAAAAACATTAGGCAGAAATGTTTATGTTTATTGCTGGAAAATACCATATCACAAAAATGATAAACAAAGGTTTGATGGCAAACTTATGGAAGCTTGTTTACGCCACAGAATAAAACATTTAATATAATTAAAGATAATTGATAAAATTGATAATTGTGACTTTTTATCTATCAATTGCAAGATATAAAGTCACAATTGCGTGATATAAAGTCAGAATTACGTGATATAAACTTGCAATTTGTGTTATAAAGTCAGAATTGCGTGATATAAGCTCGCAATTGCGTGATATAAAGTCTCAAATGCGTGAAATAAAGTCGCAATTGCATGTTATAAAGTCAGAATTGCGAGATATAAAGTTGCAATTGCGTGATATAAAGTCAGAATTGCAAGATATAAACATGCAATTCTGAGAAAAAGTCAGAATTTCGAGTTTATTTCTCGCAATTGAGTTTATATCTCACAATTCTGACTTTATAACACGCAATAGCAACTTTATAGCATGCAATTCTGATTTTATTACTCGCAATTGCGACTTTATATCACGCAGTTCTGAGATAAAAAGTCAGAATTGCGAGATGTAAACTCGTAATTGAGAGAAAAAAAAGTCATAATTGTGAGATAAAAAGTCGTACCTTTTTTATTTTTCATTCTGTGGCGGAAACAAGCTTCCATACTGAAGACTAAAATGTAATCTTTTAATATAATTTCATTATTTAATATTATGTATCTGTATTATTATTATTTATTAGTATTCATAATCAGTTGTATTATCTTATGAAGTTTAAATTGCATGAGTTAGACAATAGATTGCATGGGCACATGTGTTTATTTTAGACACAAGGAGGGGAGCTGGGAGAGTTATATATTTTGCTTAGAGGAATGTGTGCAATGCAATGTTCACTGAGCAGAGATGTTCCAATGATGATGATACATTAAATATGTACAATTGGCATGTTCTTTACAAGGAAAGGAATGTTTTTCAACTGATACAAATGTACCACGAATGACATTCTTAAAATGGAAAGTGGATTGTACCATTTGTAAGCATGAGGTATACGTTCCATTTTTAAACATAAGCAAAATGTTTTTCTACCTTACAAGAAAGTTGAAAGTCGCTCAATGGTGTATATAAGCTCAATCTTACTGTACTACAGAAGAGAAACATCGGGAACACATAGACCTGGCCCGAATACAACATCTTCTCAAGTTTCTCTCCTATGCTGACGAATAAAGATTTTTCTTGGCAAGATAACTGGTGTCTGGTTCCGTGAATCAAATAATAACGGGGAAAAAGGCTTAATTCCAAGTCTACACATTCAAACCTCTTATAATTTCAAAATAAAATAAAAAGCCTGTACATTATTTAATTTGACAGGCACATTTTGAAGTTAATCATGTCAATTTTACTGACCATAAAATTTCAGTAAAATACTGAATACTGTATAAAAATGAAATAAAAAATAATTACATTTATTACAAAATAAAAATAAAAGTACTGTATACAAATAAAATTACCATTTTACTGAAGAATAATTTCAGGCAAATTTTGTACCCTGTTTGTGGGAAGTGCCAATCAGAATTTAAATGTTTAAACCATTTTTTATAGCTTTATCATAACATTATTATACCTGTGTAAATGCATTTATTCTGCCTCTGTGCTACATTAAATGCACTTACTGTAATGTACTTACTTGAGTAAAGTTGCTCAAGAGAATCATTGGAAAATAAGCTATGCAGTGACACAGGGGTGAAAGCTTTAAATATCATACTTTTATTCTTAAACAATCCTAATTTCATTCTGCTTTATAATATCAATGCATATTTTATACATCTCATTATTCATAATGCATATATGATAGTGTTTCATTTAGGTGAAAACATCTGCAAACATGAAAAATAAAGAGTTCTGTTTGTACACAGCGAAAGGACACACTCCCATTACAGTGTTTTCTTGTCTGGAAACTCATTTGATCTGGACAATCTTTGCATTGGGTGTCTGTTTTTTACACTCTTTGTCACATACATGTTATTCATTTGACAATTTCTCACTTAACTATAAACACACTTTTCTGAGGACTCATGCGTTTAAGTCTCTGCATTTTGTTGCTGCATACTTGGGCACAGCTCTCATGCCATTTATACTGGAAGACTTATGAATGCCAGGCTCCTCCTATAGTCCACAATCCACCCACCCTGTCCAGACCGACTTCCAAACCCGTAAAGGGGCAATAAACTGGCCTTCTTTGTGCTTTTTTTTTACTGGACAGGGCTGGTGTCAGGGTCACACTTCTAAGACTAGAGCTTCCTGAGTTGCTTGTCATACTTTGAGCTAAATATAATACTTAAGTTTGCTTGGGTGCAAGGAAATTTGAGAATAATTCACAGGAAATCGCCTACTTTCCATCTAAAGCTTAGCTGTCCATCGTAATAAAGAGCGTCGCACTCCAGCTGAAACCAAGTCGCAGTTTAGAGATGGTGAGCAGTGCCACACACACACAAACATACAGTGTACCTGTGCTGGACGCCAAGGCGGGCAATATTTTTGAAGAAAGTGTTGCATGGATATACCAAAATAAATAGGCAACGAAACGATCCAAGACCACCCTCAAAAGCTTCTGAAGTAACTGAGCATACATTCTACATTCACCCTCCTGACATTCCAGCAATCTGGAGTCACAAAGTGCATTCGCCACATGGGTAATAATAATAATAAAAAAAATAATAATAATAAAAAAAGGGAAAAATAAATAAATAAAAGAAAGCAGAAAACCTTGCTCAAATCTGTATAATATCCACAAACAGAATCAATAGCAATGAGCATTGAGCAAAGAGAGAAAAGTTCTCATTTTTCTTGATGAAAGTAAAGCATGAAGAGCATTCACATGAAAATGAACACATGAGAACGTTTTAAAGCTTATTTCTCTCAGCATAAACCCCAAACAAAGAATATTACTATTGTTGTGAACCAAATGACTGCCCATTGAACTTTTTTTTTTTTTTGCATAAAATGTGAGTTCAACTCCTGATTGGAATATTAATTTTTTCTCCCCCCCCCCCCCTCTGTGTTCTTCTAGAAGTTTTCTCAGGCAAGAGTTCAGTTTGTCATTTTGTTGTAGATCCCCGTGGTTGGAGGCGAGGGCGAGGGCGAGGGCGAGGGCGAGGGGAAGGGGCTGCTCTGCCTCCTGTGTTTAAGCCCTGCTATGTGGAGTCCTGGTTGACCGCTTTACCTCCGTTCATCGTTGGGGTTCCTGAGCTTTTCCTGGAGCGTTGCTTTTCTTCAATCTCATGCAGTGAAGGCTCTCTATACATGCAAACTGCAATATGCAAACACATCAAGAGATTAATACCCATTACTTTTGACTGCGATCATTATGAGTAATGAGACAGTCTATAGTCTGACATACTTTTTAGCTTTGCATTGTACATTTTTGATTTTTATTAAAAAAATGCATGAATATTAAAGGTTAAAGTGAAAATGAAATCAAATCTGAACATATTTGCTTGCTTTATATATGATGTTGGTATTGCTGTGTGCGATTCATCAGTGCATGTAATTCCAAAGAAAAAATGGTTTGTCTTGTTGCGTAACTTTTTTGCATAATCATTTTTCTTTCTGGCATTTTTCTAGCCCTCTTAGTTTTTTGCCCCCTTGTCTCAAACCATCTGGCTCCATTCTGGTATGTAACACCCACTTTTCACCCGTACTTACTGCCAAAGTGTCAAAAACTGAAGCATCACTACTATTATTATTATTCTACTAAAGGTCCATCTATATAGGCATCGCTATATAGATAAACTTGGAACTCCATTTTCCATTCCAACTTTCCTAGCTAAAAAATACTACACCAAAATGTTTTTAAAATGCATTTATTTCATACTAAGTATAGTACAAAAAAACATGAACATATTTACTTGACATTACGCTTTATACTAATATAAATATTATAATTAAACTTTATTTGGAGTATTTCTTTATAGCACAATGCACATCTCTTAATTACTAGGCCTTAATCTTAATTACTAGGCCTTAAATGTGTTTTAATATCACTATTAGTAGTTTGATCTCTTTATACTATCAGTCTTTAAATGCAAGATATTTAAAGTGTACCTAAAGTATACTTTCAATAGTTCCATTTTAGCACAATCAAATATACTTAAGTATAGCTTTAGTTGAACCTCAGCACTATTTCCGGACAACTAAAGTTATTTAATTATTTAATTTGCAAAATTAGTTGTTCCTATAGCAGACTTTAAGTACATAAATTTAGTATACCAAAAGTACAATTGCATGGTATTTATATTAAGTAGGCTACATAAATATGTACACTTAGCATGAAATAAATGTATTTCAAATATATTTTGGTATATTTATTTTTCATTAGGGATTACTTTCAATGAGAAACCTCAGGCATCAATAAAGACACAGAAAAAAAATAAAGATGTGAGAGGAACAGCCCCAAAAATGATAATTTAGATTTACATTTATTCATTTAGAAGATGCTTTTATCCAAAGTGACTTACAGTTGAGGAATACAACAAGCAATTCTTCTTAAGAAGGCTATAAACATGAGAAGTGCCAGTAATACAAAGTTTCAGTCATTGTTCAAGATTGAACAAGTTAGTCAACATCTTAATCCGCTATAAGACTCAAAACACAACATATTCAGCAGCTTTCATTTTGAAATGCCATTGGCTTTCGTGTGTCTCGTGACATACAATTTGTCCGGTTTTTACTCTGTTCCTCACATGAAGAGATAGTATGGCTTCAGAAGACTTGGAATGCAACATGAGTTGTTTGTAAATTATATACTGTCCGTTTTTTGCAGTACATACCTGTACTTTTATCTGCCTGTTACATGTTTTATATTGATATACAGTATTATTAGTGGTTAGGTTTGCGTGGTTAGATGCACAAAAAAACCTATACAAGTATAAATATATATGAAAATAATTTCTACTTTTACAAATGCATGCAAAGAATTAAATGCATCTTGATCTGACGTATGAGGCAAGCATATGAAACCAATGGAGTTCCAAGTTCGTCAATATAGCGAAGTACCCTTAGTCCCTCTCTATACAATCTACACAGGGTATATAATAAATCTTATCACATTATTTTTCATTTGGTCACGTTTTAATATTTCTTTTGGTACTGAATTACATGACAGGGTTCTTGAATGCTGGAAACACACTTTTGCAAAAACCCTACCTTCAATGGGTCTTGGTACAAAGTGTGAGGAGGGCTTAGTTTTCTTTACTCGATTCCCTTTCATGACCTGACCCTCCTTGGTGAGGCCCAGGAACCAGGCTCGACCCGACTCCTGTTGACGGTACATGGTGGACGAGTAGATAACGTAGTAGTTCTCAAACACAGACTCCTTGAATTTACACTCAGGTGTGAACATCTCCTGCGGATGAAAACAACAACAATACGTGATTAACTCGTCCCTTTAGAGGAGAAAAAGGGGTCAGACAGTCCTGTTGGGGAGTCCCCAGGGAGGCTGCAGGTGTTGTAATGTAGCTTGAAGGACTATGAAAGTGTGTGTGTTGTGTGCAAGTGTGTGTGTTCAGAATATGTGAAGGTTAGAGAGGCAGCAGGAGTTAGCATCTCTTATCTGGGTCAGGTGACATGCAGCAGACGCTACCTTGCTAGGGATGCAACAGAGGTCAATGTGGCTTGGCGGACTCAAGCCAAAACTGATGAACTTAAAACCTTAACAGATCGTCCCTGCTCCTGTCCACAAGAGGACTGTACAGTATGTTTCAATGCAGTTTGACCTAAAGAGTCCTAATATTTTGTACATTTAATATTCAACAAAATTATTGATCTGCCTGCACTGACACCATTGTATGAGAACTGAACTGAGCTGGACGATGACATCACTGTTTTCTCCAGAGCGGCTATAAAATATAAACTAAATTAATAACTTTTTAAAACAAAAATTAACCATCAAGCTGGACTGTGACGCTATTTTCTTCTGGAAACAAACTTTGTTGCATTATTTTTAAGCTGCTTTGAAACAATTTGTATTGTAAAAAGTGCTATATAAATAAAGGTGACTTGACTTGACTTTTTTCTGATTTTAAATAGCATTTTAGTACATTTTTCTAGTGCCACAGTTTTTATTTATACATAAACAATAATAAAATTATTTCAGCATGCCACACCACTTTAAATGAACATCAGGACCAGAACAGTATTTGAAAAATAAAATAAAACAAAAGGAAAATAAAAGAATGGGAAAAGAACAGTGTTTATTCTGCTGGCACACCGTAACAGAGAGGCAATTAGACTGGAGATCAAAATACAATCCTTTAATTCAAACTCCAACAGATCCACTGAGAGAGGAATGAGTTTTTGGGTAAACAAGGCATGACACAGTTCTTTCTTACACATTAGTAAGCTAAAGAACTCTTCAGCAGCCAAGGGTTCAACGGTGGCTGGTTAGCGCGGCCCTTTTAGCCTCTGCTGTTAGATGATGTAACTGTACCATCTGGTTCCAAAGAATATCTTTCTCAATTGACAGCCATTCTAAAGTAGTATTCTGCTTATATTTGTGCAAGAAACATTTAAACGGCAAATAATTCATTATTTTATAGTAGATGTGTTTACCAGTGGTTAAGAATCTGAAGGGATTTTACAATCATGTAAAAAATAATTACAATCATGATTCCCTGTCTGCTGCATTTGGCTCAATAGCTCTAGTTTCCCGTACAACGATGCAACTCACTGCTTAACCACTTAATGATGCATTATAGAAATTAACTAGAGAGTCACGACTGTTTCCTGAGAACTTGGTAAAATGGTTCCCCCTACGTAGTCATATACCAGCATGATGTACCCGCGATCTTCAAGCCGAAGGGACTGGATAAAATATTCTGAATGATATCACTTCACAATCTGACTTGTGATGCAGCCTGGAATCATAATCACATCATGTTTGTTCATTTGGTCAGAGGAGAACTGGCCCCACGATTGAGCCTAGTTTTTTTTTTTTTTTTTTTTTTTTGGTTTGGTTTCCTTGCCACTTTGCCTTATTTGGCTAAGTTCAGTAATATTATTGATTTGACTGCACTGACACTAATGGATGAGAACTGAGTCTGAGCTGGATGACGACATCACCGTTTTACCCAGAGCTGCTTTATAGATGAATTGAACTCATTTTGAATAATTATACTTTACACAGTTATTGAACTGAACTGAATCAACAATGAACTGACTTCAGCTGAATAATGACACTATTGTCTTGAGCTGCATTACAGCAGAATTGAATTCTGTTTACATCATTGATCATGCATTTCCTGTTTATTTCTACCAGAAAGACTCGGGAGATAAAATTATGTAACGAAGCATACATTTATTGACAGCTCAGCAAGCGTTATTATAAAGTTCTTTGGCGTAAACCCCATCCATAGTTCGTAATCCGAGGGTAGCGGAATCTGCATCTCCTGCCTGAAGACGAAGGCAGGGGCGCAGCCGACCCCCAAAAGTAGGTGGATTGTGAAACCACCGGGACGGGGCCAGCCTTCCCCCCAAAATTGGTAGACGAAAGTATACACACCAGTTATGAATCCTGAGGTTCCTGAAAGATAGAAAGAGAGTTACCATAATCAGTATGATAAACGTTAGATTAATTCTCATGAGCCTATGTTTAATTGAGTTAAAATTGTAATTTTAATTAATTAATTAATTAATTAATTTTAATTTTAATTTTAATTTTAATTTTAATTTTAATTTTAATTTTTAATTTTTAATTTTTAATTTTATTTTTTTTTAAATAGGCCACGCAGTTATAGTCACATAGGCCAAACGTAAACAGGCCTTGATAGACCATGCAGACAATGCAACATTGGGATATACATATTCATTCGGGCCTCGATAGACCATACAGATATAGCCACGTTAGGCCAGGCATAGACAGGCCTCGATAGACCACACGGACATTGCCACAATAGGCCAGACATAGACAGGCCTCGATAGACCACGCAGACAAAGCCACATTGGCTATACATATGCAGGCCTCGTTAGACCACACAGACAAATTATTATTATTTTTTTTTTTATAACGCAAGGCCGTTACCACCAGTAACACCACCACCAGTAATTGCATGGAATTTACCTGATTTGTTACTGGAGAGCTTGCTGAGCTTCAAGAATGGTTTTTGAATCAGGTCTGATGTATGATTCAAATGCTGAGGAAGACCATCTGCCCATGATCTTAATAGCTGACGTAGAGATTCCTCGTTCAGATGCTGTAGTAGCTGCCCCAATTCTGAATGAATGGCCGGTATAGAGAGAGGGGGATAGACTGCAGCTTTTGATAACAGTGGTTAAGTGAGTTCTAAAACAAGCCTTGGAAAGGGGTGCTCCGTTAGGTAATATAAATAGCGGTGCGTATTTAGAAGTTCTAGGCCAGATTTTAAGAAATTTAACCATAGCTGTGAAGGGACAGAAATTATTATTGATTTTTGAGAATGTTAAGGTAATGCCAGAACCTTGAGCATCAGTTTTGGAGTGCTTAAGAAAGAGTGTGAAGAATTTAGGTCCAAAGCGTAGATCTGAAAAGGAAATGCCACGGGCAGGATCGAATTTATTTGTTTCTGAAGTAAATTCCCCTGGACGCATAAACCCGTAGAAGGCAGATAAAAACACTGCCTCTAGAAGAATATTAAGGTACGTAGAGAGAAGGCCATTGCAGACAGAAATAATTAATCTTTGCAATAAAGGCAGGGTAATAGGTAGACGTTTGTCTGTAATTTTGCTGGAAGATTTAGCTAACCCCTTAAGTAGTAATCGAACGGATGATTCAGAAAAAAGGCTTTGAAAATTAGGATTATAATATTTAGCGTAGAATTGAATGCCGGCGAGGAGTCTGCGAATAGAAGAAATTTTAAGATGGCAATTTTCAAAATTAAAGACGAGAAAGGAGCAAACGGTCGAAATTAGGATAGGAAAAACAGAAATTTGGAAGGAGAAACAAAACATTAGAAACGCGGACCATGCAGACGTATAGGCTTTAAGTGTAGAGGGAGCGACGCCTTTAGAAATGTAATGTCTAGCTGACGTAAGCAGGTCGTTTAATTTAGTATTATGTCTGCTAACGGAGGGCAGGTTGAAGGATCCGGGTTGGCTGAGGGGCACAGCTGTCTGAAAGTCTGAAATCGGAATCGAGAGAGCGTATCAGCAATAACATTGCAGTGACCAGGTATGTGTTCAGCTTTGATAATGAAGTTGAAAACAACAGATTGCCAAATTAACCGTCTCAGAAAAGACATGATCGAATGGCAAGATGATCTACCTTTATTAATGATGGCGACTGTGGCTTCATTGTCGCAGAGCATCATGATACGTTTACGTGACCACTCTGGGCCCCAGATGACACTGGCGACGGCTATAGGATATATCTCGTAAAGCTTGGACGAAACGGAGTCGGATGCTGTTTTAGGGAAGTCAATAGGCCATTTTTCTGCGAACCATTGCCCTTGGAAGAACCCCCCCCGAAACCGATGGAAGGGGCCGCGTCGGTGAATAATTGAAGTTGGAGCGATGATTCGAAATCATCGTTGTAGAAAAAAGAAATGCCGTTCCAATCGTTAAGCAATCTTTTCCAGAATTTAATGTCAGATGAACAGCCTTCGTCTAGTTGAATCTGATCGCTTAGTTTTTCCACGGAAACCGTGAGATGAAAGCCCTGCCTTACGGAATGATTCTCATGGCGAAATTTAGGTGACCGAGTAGCGAAAGCAAATCGCGCTTTGATATGGAATGTAGGGAGGGAAAAAATTCCAAGAAAGACCTGATTCTTGCAAGTTTTTTTCTTGGGGAAGAGAAGCTTGCATTAGAACTGAATCTAGAGAAATCCCTAGGAATTCTAATGAAGTAGAGGGTCCCGAAGTTTTCTCGGCAGAGAGGGGAATACCGACGTCACTAAAAATATTTTTTAGTATGTCCAGGACTGAAGATTGAGGAGACGGAAAATCGATTAACAGAAAGTCGTCGAGCAAATGTAGAACGAAAGGGAGCTTGCTGACGTTCAGCAAGATCCAGCACATTGCTTCAGAAAGGCTATTAAAAATATGAGGGCTACTTCTACACCCGAATGTAAGCCTAACAGCAAAATAGAATTTAGAATTCCATTTAATGCCGAAAAGTGGCCAGTCAGAGGGATGGATTGGCATAGTTTTAAAAGCATCTGTGATATCAGCTTTAGCTAACCAAGCACCTTGACCGGCTATCTTAATTAAATGAATAGCATTGTCGACCGAGGCGTAATGTAGAGAGAAAGGTGCTAGAGGTATGCATTCGTTCACGCTCGCTGTGTAGGCAGAATGAGGGGAAGACATGTCAAAGATAAGACGTTTTTTACCCGAGTATTTCCGTGTTGCGACGCCGATGGAATTAATGTGAAAAGGCGAAAAAGGAGGGGAAGCAAAAGGGCCAATGACGTAACCTTTATTTAGCTCTTTCTCTAGCAGATTAGAAACCACATCTGGTTCAGTAATAGCTGATTGCAGATTTTTAGCTATGAAAGAGGTGGTGAGATTGGAAAGGATGCCCACCCGAAACCCTTGAGACAGACCGGTGATAAGATAATCGACAAAAGTCGGATCGGGGTGAGAGGAGAGGTAGCTAGAGAGATTAGAAACATTAATGGGAGTAGAAGGGTGGCTTTTCAGAATTTTCTCCGAATTGGGGCTTTTTCTCGGATTGGAGGTTTGTACCGGCGTGGACAGACCGATTTCGGGTGCGGATCCTTGCAGAAAGTTATCAGCACCTTGGACAGCATGCGACTCTTGGCTGGCGAAAGCTTTGGGGCCGTGAGCGCTACAAATGTTACAAGCCAGCGTTTTTGCGCCGCCGAAATGACGAACGAGCAGTTCAGTGTCAGTCACAGACCAATCGAGTCTGGAGTTAAAAAGCGAAATGAAGGAAGCAGATTTAGCGGAGAATGATTTATGGTATTCGTAGAATAATGTACCCCCGTAACGTTGATTGAAGTCTGCCATCATGGCTAAATACAAATACAACTCTTCCCTTCGATCTGGGAAAACCTGACACAGAATGTCTCTGAATATGCTGAAAGCGATGACGAATTCTGCGAATGTAAGATTCCGTTGTAACCTCGGATCGGAAGTTTTAAGCAGGACTGCCACGTCACCACAGTCAACCACCTTCCTGTCAGCAGCAGGCGAGGGAAGCAGAAGTCAAGCAAGGTTTATTTCCTTACCTTGGATAATGTTTGCTCTGATGTGAGGAGATACTGTAGCAGCGGCTGGAGAAACAAAACGCCTACCGAATAGCTGGGCAGGGGCTGCTGTTGTAAGGTTAAAGGATGAAGTTTCAGTTGGAGCGGAAACATCCTGAAATGGTGTTTGAGCTGGTTGGTGAAAAGTTGGCGGGGCTGAAGAAGTAGAAGCGAAGCTCAGGGGATCGCTTAAACCGCTAACAGGAGGACAAAATTGAGGAGTTACAGCAAAGCTGATAGCCGGATTCGGGCCATTGAAGTTAGCAGCTGAGTGTTCGAATTTTGACATCCTCGATTCCAGACTTTTGACGGTTTGGGAGAGGCTTTGAACCGCTTTGAGGATTTGAGTGTTAACTCCGTCAGGCTCGGTGATGTCCAGATGAACAGGTGCCCGAGCGTGCAGCATGGTTCTTTTAGCTGGATGTGGTGACGATGACTTCGCCGTTCTCTTTCTGCTTGTTTTGAGTGGCCAGACACTGAAGGAGTCGCGAAATTAGAGACGGACTCAGGTGGATTACCCAGAGTATTTTGGGCGAGAAGAAGAAGATCCTCTCTGGACAGACCTTGGCTAATGGGAATGCCGGCTGATTCCAGAGTACATTACATGTCCTCCGTAGACCACGTTGCCCATAGCGAGTCACGGCATTGGAGGCGCGTGCTGCGCCGTGTTGGAAGAGGAGAGGGCGGAACAAACTCGTCATCGGAGTCTGAGCAGTCGCGTCGGCATCTGCGAACTTAAGCAAGCGTAAGTACCGATCTTTTATATGAAAAGTATAAAGACGTGATTGGATAGTAATGAAGGTAATAAGTGATGGAGTAATTGAGTCTTACTGACAGAACTTAAGCTAAAGCTTTCATTTCTGTAAAGCTATAAACAATCTGTATCAAATGAGGCCATCATGGACCGATAAGGCAAAAAAAGTAGATATCTTAAGGCAGAATAAAGCAGCGTCATTTAAATTGACTGAGAATGGGAAAAAAATACCCTGAATAAATGAACTGCGAACACTGCAGAGGACAGACATTTGAATAACCAAAAAAAAAAAAAAAAAAACCTTGTTGAGTTTGCACAATGAGTCTAATACTGTAGCTTGATAAATGTGCAACTATTAATGGTGGTGTGCATGTGTAAAATAAAAAAGCCCCTGTGAGGAAGGCAAAAAGACGTTAAGGAAGATGGATTTGTGTGAGTCTGGATTAGCTCTGCTGCTTAATCTATGAATTCTTTATTCTTGAGTTCTATCTGACAGGTCATTACTATTCAAAGGATAAGGGCGGCAGGGCAACGTCTAGACAGCCGCCTCATTCACATTGGACGCCTGGAAAGGACACAGTTCCATCTCAGTGAGTGAAGAAAAGTAGAGGACAGCATTATACATCCACATAGCAAGATGTATGAGTGGTATTCATCCAAAATCCAGGATACAGAAGAAAAAGTCCAATCTGAACAGTACTTCTAAAAGAAGTAAAAAAAAAAAAAAAAAGGCTTTAGATTAGGGTTCAATTCTCACTATTAACTAATTATTCTATGATTTTCAATAAACTCAGTTTATTGAGTTAAGTAAATGATTAATAAACTATTTAAATGTACATTTAAACATATTATTTAGACATATAGTAATAGTTACTCAATGTGTTAATAAATGCTTTATTAACATGTATTCCTGCTGTAATTCACGATTTATTCAGGTAGTTTTAAAACATTTAGTAGTTGTCAGTAACTATTTTTGTGAGGTCATCTAAAGTGAGGACTATTTATGCTTCGTAAAGTGGAGTTTTAAAGGCTCAGTTATCTTCTAAACAGAAAAAGGAAACAAACACAACAAAGTGATGCAGAACAAATGTTCATTTCAGGATGCAAATATATATATATATATATATATATATATATATATATATATATTAAAAAAAATATTAAACTGTACAACTGGTAACTTGATATAAAATGAAAAATAAACATCTTTTATGTCATAGAATTTTTTCTTCTTCCTGAAAACATAAATAACTGTGCAGTAAAAGGGAACTAAGCCTCTGCAATCTGATATCAAAATACATTTCTGTAACGTGTAAACATTGCTGAATAAAAATGTACCAGGGCCAACACTGGATTACATGCGTGTCAAAATACAACAAATATATGTTTTTTTTTTTATTATAAAACAATAATAATATTATAAAATATTTCACAGTATTAAAACTACATCAGTACTAACTTTCAAACATTAGAGAACAGCAGTGCAGATCGTGGATGAGTTTCTGTTTTGTATCACAGTGTCTTGTGTTTCCTTTTTCTGTTTAGAAGATAACTGAGCCTTTAAATCTCCTTTATAAAAGCTTTAGGAGGCATAAATAGTCCTCACTTTAGATGAGCTCACAAAAACAGTTAACTGACAACTACTAAATGTTTTATAACTACCTGAATTAATCATGACTTACAGTAGGAATACATGTTAATAAAAAAGTATTTATTAACACACTGCTATTACTATATGTCTAAATAATAAGATTTAGGCTATAAATGTACATTTAAATAGTTTATTAATCATTTACTTGAACTTTCTAAATTATATTATGAACCACTGACAACTCCTAAATAACTGGTTTGTAAATAATGTAATACTTAATTTAGAAATGATAAATTGATCATTACTAAAGTATTAAAATACAATTATTAAACACATTATAGATATGCAAGGATAAAGCATGTATAGCTGTATTTATAAACTGCTTATTAATGTCTATTAATGCTTTATAAATGAATTAACTTTTTACTAATGCTTAACTAATGATTCATAGCGGGCAGTTATTATAAAGTTTTACCAAGTGTGGACCAGCTTAGCACAGCTTCAACAGGTTTTGTTGTAAAAGGCAAACTTTCATTTATTGCTTTATATGTATCTGAAATGTGGAGTGGCCAGTTTAATTAATCTAAAACCTTACATGTTGATTTTTTTATGAAATCTGCATGTTTCTTTTATATCTTTCTTGTTCATCTGCACATATTGCAATCAATCATCCAGCTAATACCATTAATGTTTTTACCAGGGGACTAAATATTCAATAGTTAATTTCGTAACAACACATCCAAGTACATCGCTTATACTGGTTTCAAAGTGTTGTTTTACAGCAACCATGACCATGTTCCTGAAAAACCAGGAAAAACATACTATGGAAATTTCATCAGATTGCACCACACCATGTCTTATTGTTGATGGATTTTATGGGACCCAGTTTACTTAGTGATCTGATGCATTCAATGCTTACAGCAACCAACACTTACAGTACAACCATTGTGTCAATCAAATCTCTTCTGCTAATGCAGCCTGATATTTAGGCTTCTATACAGAGTGTGGGGCAGTATCTGTGTATGTATGTGTGTGTGTCTGTACATAATGTAAATTATGTCCCATTAAAACTAAAATCCCCATTCTTCTGTTGTCTCATTGTCTTCTGAGTGCTGTACTGCAGTAAAATGGCAGAAGAAAATCCAGTAATTCATTGGGCTACTGGGCGGAAACAATTAGAACAGCTGAGGTGCAAAACTGATACGTGAATATACAACATGAACAGGCATTGTGCAGAACTACCTCGTTGCTTTATCTACTGTACTGTATGTGTACACATGGTGAACAGCACTGGTAACAGAGTTAGAGAAGATTGGTGGGTGTTTTTCAGTGTGCAAGTGGTAAATTCTTGTATGAATGAGATCTCAGTTTTTGGCTTTGGGTGTTGGGTGTTCGCACACATTAATTAAAGATACACGCATTTAAAGTACAGAGGGAATTGTGGTTACTGCTGTGTTGTAAAGTAGGTCACAGTGAAAGCATGATAAATAATGGAAGAGGACTCCTTACCATAGCTAGACCCAAACTCCCACACAAGCTAGTGTTTAACACTACAAACCAGCGGCCTTCAGCACGAATAACACAAGCTGAGCTCAAATTAGCACATCTCTTTGAATGCACAAAATGTCTGCAGGAAAATATTGACCATTCACTGACCGTTTTGTCTATCTAGCAGCAGTCTATTAATGCCATTTGCATCAAACACAATTGAATCCAACTGGCAAGCAGAGAGTGTTTTCACACTTGGTCCATTGAGAAGCTAAGGCACCATTACTACCTCTTGGTTCACTTCAAGGCACATGAGTTTGGTTATTTTAAAGACGATTCAAGTGTAACAGCACCTTTAAAAGAAATCCTGTCATCACTTATTCAAGTTCAAGTTGATAAAGGTAGGGTGATAGTCCCAAAACTGGGAGCTTTGGCCCATGTCTCGCAAGACCTAAGTAGTGTCCTGCATTTCAATTATGTCTGTATTATTGTATTTCTGAGTGCCAGTCACAGAGCCGGTCTCAATTCCCAAAGCTGAAATGAATAAATCTATTTAAAATATTATCATCTAATGTAATGGAAAATAGGCTTTCCAATTAAATCAATACATAGCATAATTGTTACAAAGGGCCCTGTATTCAGCACTTCAGGTAATAGATTTATATTAGTAGGGGTTTCTGACTGGGAGTTGACACATTCAATAGGCCCTATTTTAATGATCTAAGCACATGGTGTAAAGCACACGGCGCAAGTGCACTTAGGTCGTGTCCGAATCCACTTTTGCTAGTTTAACGACAGGAAAACTGGTTGTCCCTATTATCATAATGAGTAAAGGGTGTGTTTTAGGCGTAACGTACAATAAACCAATCAGAGTCTCATCTCCCATTCCTTTTAAAAGCCAGTTGCGCTTGTGCCATGGCGGATTTGCTATTTACACCAGGTTTTTGTTGGTCAATGGCGCAGTCTATTTCAGTTGCCTCAAAAATAGCAATGCACCAACAATGCGCCTGAACACTTTTTTCAGACCAGCACGCCCATGGGCGCACAAATGGGCGCAAATGTATTTGCTATTTTTTTTTTTTTTTTTTATATAGTTTTTTTGGTGATTTTCCTTTTATTGTTACAGGACAGTAGAGAGATGACAGGAAACGAAGTGGGAGAGAGATGGGGGATGGGATCGGGAAAGGTCCACGAGGGACTCGAACTCGGGCCGCCCGAGTGCAAAGGCACTACATGTCGGCGCACTGACCACGAGGCCATTGGCGCCAACATGTATTTGCTATTTAAACAATGTGGGACGTGGAAAGGATAACTGTATCGGGCTGAAACTAGCAAAAAACACTTGTGTCGCGCCTGGTGCCGCATTGCGCCGGGTGTATGATAGGGCCCCTAGACTATGGACTGTTAACGTCCCCTAGTGGAATTACAGAGTAGGGGAGCGCGGGGCACAACCTAATGCTGGGTTAATTGTAACACAGACCTTTTACATAGTTAGTCAGGGTCAAGCAGGTTGTGTTTCAGCATATTTTCTCTTGCTGCCAGAAGACGGTCTCCTGCTGATTTGTGGAAAGTTTTGATAAGATTTCGTGAAGATACTGGACAAAGAGTGTTTTGACACCATGCAAGTACATTTTTTCCTCATCGTTTTTTTTTTCGGTTTCTGAGTTGGGTGTACGTCACCAAATCTAACTTTATATTACCTTAATCACTGTCTTGTTGGCTAAAACATAGCACCATTTTGAAACATGTCAGCAACTCCAAGCAACTGTTAGCTAGGCTTAAAATATTTTTTACACAGAGGGGTTTAGTTGTAGCACAGTGTTACAACTAAGCCACCAAGTGTACAATGATAATGAAATGAAAACAGGGAGCCACACAACTTTTCAGGTTTGAGTATTTATTTATATATTTATTTTGCCACATTTAACTTTGTTGGACTTTCACAAACAATGTTGGAATTTAAACGCCAAAGTATGATTTTTAAAAATGGTAGGTCCTAGAATTTTTTTTAATCATTTGTAGCAGAGATGTGTATGTTGCTTGTGTAAAAAAGAAAAGAAAAAAAAAGATGAATCTAACTTAATTATTTTTTAAATAATTGAGCCAAAACCAAAATGTGTTAGGTTGTGCCCCACTCTCCCCTACTTAGAATGTGCTCAAAGGACGTCAGTTGTTGTTATGAATCCATAGAGTGTATAGAGTTTGCCTCATTTCATAAAGTGGTGTTATTTAATCATGTGCGTGCATTTAAAAGTAAGTTTCAATGTTTATATATCTTATTTCACTGTTTATGAGTTATAATCATAATTCTGTTTGTTACTTTAATTAGGCCAAATTAATGTCGCCTATATGGCCGATCAACCTACCTCTGTTTACAGAGTTCTTCATTGTTGTTTCTATCTAGCATAAGTGTAATTGCCTTTCATTGTGTATATACTAATTGTTTATATTGTCGAGTACGCTAAGAAAAGTGCTTTGTCATTCTGTTATGCATACGCTGTCTATGTCATTGATGCTACGGCTGCGGGTTCGAATCCTGGTCTGACCAAAGTTAAATCATTTACAGATAAGATAACAAAAGTGAATAATACGACTTCTGGCCTTAAGTCGTTCACAACCCACTGGACCAAGATATGAAAGCACACCTGTATCTCACCCAGTAACAATGGAGGATGTATTGGAGATTCTGAAAATTATGCTGCAGCTTTAACAAGAAAATCAACAACTTCAATCTAAAGTGTTACATATGCAACAGCAAATGGGCATTAACAGAGCCTCCTCAATCCACCAAAGAGTCAAGTCAAGTCAAGTCAAGTCATCATTTATATAGCGCTTTTAACAATGTAGATTGTTCCAAAGCGGCTTTACAGTGATAATAGGAAAATAAAGTAACAGAGATTGTTTTGGCTTTATAGCAGCTCTAGAATAAGGTTATTGTCCAGCTAAAGTTAGTTTTGATTGATTCACTTCCGTCGCAACAATCATTAGTTATTAACTTTGCGCTTTGAGGTCTCAGAAAAAGCGCTATATAAATGTAACAAATTATTATTACACATTAACTTAGGAGCCGCTAACACGACACAGTTTTTTTTTTTCTTCAAATCTTTTTTTTAATTCTCAAGTATTTCAGCAGACAATTCTTTTAACAGAGGGTTTTCACAGAAGTAAATTACAAAACAAAGAAATTTAAGAATTACAGAGAATTACATTTTATACATAGTTGAAACAAATTTCTTTATATCTTTACCCACAATAAAGGTGTCTAGTTCCAAAGGATAAAGAGATAACAATTTACCTCCTTGCTGAACTCTAATATAATCTCTAACCTGTAGATACTTAAAAAAGTGCTTGGATTCCAGAGAAAATTTTAACTTTAACTGTTCAAAGGGTAATAATGACCCTTTGTCAAATAGGTCACCAAATACACAAATCCCTTTTCTATACCATAACAAGCACAATTCATCTTTTAATATCTTGGGTAATGCCGGATTAGCGTAAAAAGGGGTATCTGTGTATATTTTTTGAAGGTTTTTAGTCCTTTTCCTAATATCAGACCAAACTTTACACCCCTGTAGAACAAAGGGATTATTAAGAGTTCTTTTAAAGGTATGCACATAAGGGATATAAGGTAAGCTAGAAAGAGTAATATCTGCTAATTGATGTTGCTCTATTTGTCTCCAAGAAGGGTGGTTGTGTCTATTAATTTGCCAAGCCCATATGACCATTGATTGTGCTGCTAAATAATATAAATAAAAGTCAGGGAGACCGAGTCCTCCCTCACATGGGTTCAAACAGAGGACTTTCAATTTTATTCTTGCTGGCTTACCCTGCCATAGAAATTTTGTTATTAAGCTATTTAAGTGCTTAAAAAAAGATTGAGGGACATGACAAGGGAGAGTCCTAAATAAATAAAGAAACCTGGGGAGTACACTCATTTTAATACAGTTTACTCTACCTATTAGTGAAATGGGCAGTGTTTTCCATCTATCTAACTCTTGCCCCATCACCTTCATCAAAGGGACATAGTTTAGCGTAAATATCTGGTCTAACTTATTTGAAATTTGTAGGCCAAGATATGTTAAGCTAGTATCATTCCATGAAAATGGTACATTTAATTGAGGCATAACGTCTGCAAAGGAATTAAGAGGCATAATAATACTCTTTGTACTGTTTACCTTATACCCCGAGATAGAACCATATGCCTCTAGTATATCGGCCAATGCAGGGAGAGATGACTCAGGCCTGGTTAAAAAAAGCATTATGTCATCAGCATAAAATGAAATGGTATGTTCATCATTTCCGACTACAACTCCATGGATCTGTGGGTTTGATCGTATTGCAATAGCTAACAGTTCAATTACCAAAGTAAAAAGAAGAGGCGAGAGGGGACACCCTTGTCGGGTTCCTCTTGTAAGTGGGAATTGAGAAGAGGTATCGAAATTTGTAAGAATTGATGCCTTTGGATATTGATACAGAGTTTTAATCAACGCCATAAATCTGGGACCAAAATTCATTTTCTCTAGAACAGTGGTTCCCAAACCTATCCTGAAGGCCCCCCAACACTGCACGTTTTCTTTGTCTCCCTAATCAAACACACCTGATTCAACTCATCAGCTCATTATCACATGGGTTAATTGAGCTGATGAGTTGAATCAGGTGTGTTTGATTAGGGAGACAAAGAAAACGTGCAGTGTTGGGGGGCCTTCAGGACAGGTTTGGGAACCACTGCTCTAGAACACAGAATAAAAAACTCCATTCGACACGGTCAAAAGCTTTTTCCGCGTCCAAAGAGACAGCTAAGACGGGTACATAAATTTTTTTTGAAAAATGAATAATATTGTAGAACCTTCGGATATTATCATAAGGAGAACGGTTAACGACAAACCCAGTTTGATCCATAGCCACCAGTTCAGGTATAAGGGAAGCCAATCTATTTGCAATAACTTTAGCTAAAATTTTATAGTCCGTATTTAATAAAGAAATTGGTCTATAGGAGCCACATAGATTAACTTCCTTCCCTGGTTTGGGTAACATGATAATCAGTGCTTGTTCTAATGTGTCAGGTAATTTCCCATTATATAAAGTCTCCTTATACATTTCTACCAAGGGACATAGAAGCTTTGGTAGAAACTTTCTATAAAAATCAATAGGGAATCCATCCTGCCCAGGGGCTTTACCACCTGACAGACTACAAAGTGCCCTTTGAACCTCCTCCTCAGTAATATCAACTTCTAAGCTTACCTTATCCTCCTCCGATATAACAGGTACGGATAAGGAGTTTAAGAACATTTTTATTGAAGCTAAATTACTCCCCTGAGAGGAGTATAGGGACCTATAGAACTCTGCAAAGGCAATATTAATTAGCTGTGGGTCCCTAGTTATCGAACCATCTTTTTGTTTAATTGAGGGGATTAATTTACTAGCATCATCCCTTCTAATCTGCCAGGCAAGTAAAGAACCAGACTTTTCTCCATGTTCATAATATTGCGCTTTAGTTCTTAAAAGAGCATTCTCTGCTTTATGGCTAATAATAATATCATATTCAAGTCTTTTAGTATTTAACTGTAGTAGATATTTATCATCCTGAGTTTCTATGTGTTTTTTTTCCAGGGTAGAAATAGCCAACTCTAAGGAACTTAATTTCCATTCATTCTGTTTACGTTTCCTCGATGTATATGAAATAGTTAAGCCTCTTAAAAAAGCTTTCAAACAGTCCCAGATAACTAATATGGAGGCAGTATTTTTATTCAGTTCTAAAAAGGTCTCAATGTTGGTATTAATAATGTCAATATATTCTAAATCATTGAGAAGGTAGTTACTGAATCTCCACCGCTTCTTCCCAGCAGTTTGTCCATACTTAACAAGCATCACTAGCGGAGAGTGGTCAGTGATTACTCTTGGTAAGTAATCACAAAATGATACAAGATGTTGCTTCCCAGAGTATATATAGAATAGGTCTATTCTAGAGTAGCTATTATACTTGTGAGAGTAAAAAGAGTATTTCCTTTCATTTTCATTACGAGCCCTCCAAATATCAATAAGATTATGGTAGGCTATTTCTTGTATTAATACCTTAGCTGCAGCTGTATGTGAAAACCTATTGGTAGCCGATCTATCTAATATACCCAGGGTCAAATTCAGATCACCACCAATTATAAGTTCGGAGGAGGGGTAATTTAAATTCAAGAACAAATTGTAGAAAAATTGTGGTTCATCAAAATTTGGTCCATAAACATTTACCAAAACTATTGGTTCTGAGGCTACATAACCCCTTACTATAACAAAGCGACCCGCTTTATCTTTAATTACTCTGTCCTGTTGAAATTGTACTTTATTACTAATCAGTGTAGCAACCCCTCTTGCTTGAGAAGAAAATGAAGAAAAGAAAATCTGCCCTTTCCATTGGCACCCTAATTTAACATGGTCTGCTACTGTTAAGTGAGTCTCTTGTAGGAAAATGAAATCAACACTCTGCTTATACAGAAAATTAAGAATTTTTTTCCTTTTCAAAGCTTGATTTAACCCATTAACATTCCATGTCATATATTTATACTGTATAGAGCTATTCATAACTTAATTGTGGTCCTATAGCCAAACTCAAGTAAAATAAAATATCACCATTCAACAACAGTAAACACAGAGAAACAATGACAAAACAAAAAAAAAAGAATAAAGAAAACAGAAAACCCTTATCAAAACCAAAAAAGTTACCCTGATATTTCATTAACAGCAACCCTATCCTGATCTATGTGTCTGCCTTCCTAAAGAAATGCAGATCGATCAAACACTTCACGTACTGGTGATATCGTCACCTTCCCAACCCAGCAACTGCTCCATTGCAGAGACTTAATTCATATGAATAATTATAATAAAAATGAAATAAAAATTAATATAAAGAAAGAAAAAGGTTAGTCATTATATGCATAATATTTCATTTTATTTCTTAGAATCCCTCATTTTCAATTTAATCTAAACTGCCCAATAGGCTAAATCCAAGCATATAATAGCCTATACAAAAATATATCACTTATAGTTGTCCAGCAGAAAAAAAGAAACAAAAAAAAAAAAAAAAGAAGAAGAAAGGAGAAGAGAAAAAAAAAGAAGAGAAAAAAAAAATGCGTACCTTGAAGGTTAGCGTGATCAAAAGTATTCCACTGTAGAGTAACTATAATCTGTGCCCACACAAACAGAAACAAAACGATATATAAATAAATGTAAGTTTGTATATGGCACCTGTAAATCAGATGGCCCTTGTCCTTGTCCCGCTATTGCGGTGAAGCGAGCCTGGGGATAGTTATTAAGTTGACCCGGCCTCAAAAAAATTCAGGATGATGTTGTCGCAGATATGTCTCAGCTGATTTTGGAGAGGTAAAGGATCGACGTCCTCCTGACAAGTCGATCCGTAGCGTTGCCGGGTAAAGCAGGCTGTATTTTATGTCACATCTCTGTAGCAGTTTCTTCAGATCAGTGAACGCTTTGCGTCTTTTGTACAATGCCGTAGAAACATCTCTGAAGACCATAATAGTAGAATTGCCATATTCCAGCTTCTTTAGTTGTCGGGCGGCTGCAAGAATTTTCTCCGTGTCGCTACTGCGCAGCAGACGAATAACCAGCGCCCGTGGTCTATCATGTTCAGCTGGACGACGGTGCAGAGTGCGGTGGCAGGCCTCAATTTCAAAAGAAATGCTTATTTTCAAGATCTTTGGTAGCCATTCCTGTATGAAAGCTACGCCATCACTGCCTTCAACTCCTTCAGGGAAACCCACCAAGCGGAGGTTATTCCGCCGGGCTCTATTTTCCATATCATCAAGTTTTCCTCGGAGCTCTTCAATTGCAGCATTAGTCTCTTTCTTAGAGTCGGCAATATCTGCACGCAAATCCACAGCGGTTGCTTCATATTCTGACTGTTTGGCCGAAAGATCCGCCAACTTTTCATTAATAGCAGAGTGTTCGTTGTGAATTTTCTCTACTACCTTGTTTATTTTACTCAAACGGTCCTCGACCATGTCGTGTATTCTTGAGAAACCCTTTTCCATCTCCGAGAGAAACCAAGCAGGTGGCATGTCCTCACAGGACTGTGATTGCGTGATATTATCCACAGGTGCAGCTGCCGGCGTGCCATCGTCTCCTCGCCTCAGGCCCTTCCTGGAACTCATTCCGAAGTAGTAGTAATAGAAGAAAAATCAATAATAACCAGTCCAGACCCAATATAAGACGGCTTGTATCTTAACTCGTTTCAAGACTCCAACAATAGGCTATATACTGAATTAGAGGGATTTATATTTTCAATGGAGCAGAGCAAGTTGCGACGTGTGCGCCGCCTATGCCGCCATATTTCCTCTCCCCATCCCGACACAGTTTTAACAGAAAACTCTTCTGTGCAAACTTTCAAAAACGCGAACCCGTGAGAACGCTGATGGCCATACCAATAGACTGAACTCCTCATACGCATGTGCACGCCAGCGTTCTCACAGGTTTCGCGTTTAAAGTCTGTGTAGAGTTTCCTGTTAAAACGGTGTCGTGTTAGCGGCCCCTAAGTTATTAACTAATGATCGTTGCGACGGAAGTGAATCAATCAAATTAACTTCAGCTGGACAATAACTTTATTCAAGAACTGCTATAAAGCCAAAACAATCTGTTACTTTAAACTATCCTTGTATCTCTGTAAAGCCGCTTCAGAACAATCTACATTGTTAAAAGCGCTATATAAATGAAGAATACTTGACTTGACTTGACAAGTTCAGTCTATAGGTATGCGTGTTTGAATATATGTGCGCAGGCATGCAGTCCTTCCCTACAAACCAACCCTCAACAAACTACTTGTCTGGCCTTAAAATTTATAATACAGAATTTGTATCACTTCCGCGGACCGGAATTATCCCGCCAACGCTTTATCTGTAGAGAGGTAAAGGGAGGGGAGGGAGGCCTTCACAGGGGAGAAACTAGTGGACACTTCAGGACTGCACTGTCGTCACAGCAGTGCCTTTGCCATATGACAGTGCCTTTACCAGAATATGAAGACTGGCTACTGCCACCACCTCCTGTAGTGGGATGATGACTTCCTTCCCCGCGCAATGGATATACCACCCCTACCTCCTAGACACAACATATCAGATTTGGTGGAGGAAATAATCACTATAGCCTGCAGAAATTAGGGAATAAAGATGCATCTCCCTCCTGTGCATCAACACCTGTGTAGCATATATGGGCTATGAATCATTCGTTCGTTTTATTCTGAATTAACAAATTCGGACTCTCTGTGTTTTCTAAGCAAATTCCTTCCCAAAACGTTCTTTGCTAAGCTTACTAAAGCTTGTAACCTCCTGACTCCCAAATACAAATCATACGCCGGCTCCAGAGAGACTGGAGCAAATGGACTTTTACGACACTAATCGCACCTCAGAGACACTCCAGAACCTGAAACTAACATTCCTCTCTGCACCAAAGAGATAACGAAACTCTCTCCTGCTACGTGACATCACACCCCCACACACACACAAACATCCCTTTGTGTTAGAACTTAAGATAGAAATATCCCTTGTAATATATGTACAATTCCTTTAGGCATGTGTGATTAGTTTGCTTTATAATAGAGGTGTAGTTTTCTAATGTGTAACTTCGAATCTTAAGTGTATTTCTAAAGAATGAATCTCTAACAGGATCACATTCCTGTAACATTACCTCTGCTAGGTCATAAACTTTATGACCCCCCCCAACAGGAATTTCAAGGGGAACACAACTCTCATTTGAATTCCGACAAAGAAAGAGGAATAAACCCTGCAATCATATATTTTCTATAGGTATAGCCACTTAAGAAATGTATAAACATGGATTTGATTTCCCTGTGTCATAGTAGCCGATATCAGGGCTTGATAGTCATGTGAGGAAACCTTAAATGTGTGTAATTCTGCATATCTCATGTAACGTTGTATTACTATAATCTTCAGGTGACGTTTGATATCTCTGTATTTCTCCCAATTTAACGGAGTCGAATTCCGATAACAGAATGCAGTAATGTACATTGTTTTACACATTTCATATTTATGGAGCCGAAAGGCTTAAGTCAAACACCGCTGGAATTCGAGCCAGGAGGCTGTTCCAAACAAACAAAGGAATCTTCCCGCTCGAAAAATCTCGACAGATGATTTGCCCTTCCTGTAAAAAGGGGCGGGGACGGGATTCCCTCAAAAGACGGAACTCGCCTGTTTCTCTCTCTCTCTTTCGGAAAACCCTCTCTCCTTCGGAAAGCTCTCTTTCCCTTTTTGACGAACCCACTTCAGTGAGAAGATACATGGCTCCCTTTTAGGGACCGTTCTCCGTTAAGTCTTTTCTTTATTTTCGTCTTCGGACTCAGTGAAGCAAACGCAGCAGGCAACTTCACCTCAAAGAAAAAGACTCTCTTTGAAATGCCCGCGACCGCGCTCCTCTTCCTTAAGGACGTGCACGAGCACTGCGTCTGAGGGAATTCCTGGCTCCATGGCTCCTTAGGGAGTCCTCATCTCCGTTTTATTTTCTTTACTAAGTTTTATTTTCATATTCGCCTCTCCCTCCACAAAGGGAGATGAACTCTGAATCACTATTTGGTAACCACGTTCGGTGAACCTTTAAACTTCGCGCGAGTCTGCTCGCACCGGAAGACACGAAAGAGCACGCCCTGCTCCTAAGGAAACACACGCACGACTCTGCGTTCTTCAGCAACAAAGAGAACCATTTTGCAAGATAAGTTTATTGAACTTTTAATGTAATCTGATTTCTTGTTGTCTCTCAAAGGTTACCTGGCCTGTGATTTTGCGTAACTGTGATCTTTCTTTGATCGCACATGTTTAGTTTCACTTTCTCTCATCTCTCTCATTTTCCGGTCTCATCTCTCTCATTGTCCAATCTCTCTCTCTCTCTCTCATTTTCGTTATTCGTTTAGTCTTGTATTTGTTTACGTGTTCTGTATATACATACATATTTACTCTGTGTGAATCGTAGTTATGTATTCATTAGTTCAATTATTAAATTCCATATATTCCTGATTGTCTCAATGCTCATTTAACCAAGTCAATGAAGATGTTTCGATCTTAAGCTACATGCTTTATCTTGTTACGATTTCAGTAACCTAATTTTATAAACACAGAGAGTTGGGTTTTTTTCAAGGCCAGAAAAAAATACTCTTTCTTGCGTTTGTAAGAAGGATAATTTTCTTTGAGAAGTTGATAAGTTAATCTTACGTTTAATGTTTGCTGGACAAACAGATTGTTTGATAACTAAATTAATTCCATTAAAAGTTATCCCATAACTTCGATTTGAAATAAGACTATTGATGTAGTAATGATGAACCATCACCCGTTATGGTAATCATTCATATATCGATCTAGTTTCAGCTTCGATAAATTAAGGTAACTGTAATATGCAAAATATGAATCATATTCATGATTAATTATTAAAATTCCCTGTAGATCATTTGAGCTATTTGTTAAGGTACAACCCAGTGTTGCTACACCTGAGTACTGTGAACCCGAGAGGTACCCTATGGCAGCAACCCCACCGCAGAGGGTGCGTAACTATCCAAAGTCCAGGCATCCCCAAACAGCACCTACTGCAAGCATGCCATTCTATTGAGACACAGACAGCATCCTGACTACCCTCAGCTATAGAAGATAGACAGAGGACCTACAACAAAAAATCCCTGACTTCACCAAGGGAGACCCACAGGACTTGGCATGACCGAAGGTCTCATTAGACAATCTTCTACCTGAGGATAGAGATTTAAGTATAAGTTTTAAGTAGCAATATGGGCAATCTCACCAGTTAGCCTTGCGGCAAATTGCTGATTAAATGGTCGACCCTTCTATCCATAGCCATGATGCCAGTGGATTCTAAAGGTTTGCATTGAAAGTCAGAGCATTGGTAGGCATGCTCGGCAAACAGGGGGATGCCCAGGAGAGTCCAGTTCAAGTGTGGCTAAACCTCAGGACAACCCGAAAATTGTATGACCCTACTGCACAAATACCCAGCATTATTTGAATCAGTGCCAGAATTTCAGCCAGCTCACCAAAGAACAGAAAACTAACTGGAGGAAAACTAATAAGAGATGCTGGCGTTGTGGTCGAGCTCATCAGGCAGTGCAGTGTCATTTGAAAACCAATTGTAAGGTATGCAAGGGCAAACATCTCAAGGCTCTTCAAGAGTTGAATGAGAGAGTCAATAAGAACACTTGTCTTGTCAACAACACCAATGAGATCTTGTCCCTAGACCGACCATTAGGCTGCAGTCAGGTACTGTTAAAGGTCATAAATGTAATTCATCAGAATGGAGAACATACCCTTGAGACATTTACCATTTTGCAAGCAGCTGCTCAGAAAGTGAGGCTACATAGAAAACCAGAAGACTTTGCTCTGAGAACTGTTAGACAGGACATGAGAGTCAAACATAGTACTTCAGTGTCCTTCACCATCTCTCCAGCCTGTCTGCCTCAAAGATCCAAACAAGATCAAGAAGCCATCCACCTGCTAGAGGCAAAGATTTTGGAGAGGAATAACCCCTACCCCTTTAATCCCTCACAAGCCTGTCTGCTCTATTTTGAATGAGCTGGTCCTGCCCAGCCTCCCTCTCCCGCCTCCTCTCCTGACTTTTGACAATCATTTTTTGTTTTCCGCCAATCCCTCTGTTCATCATCACTCCTTTCTCCAGCCCTCAGCCACACCTGATACCAAGCCCTCGCTGTCTCCCATCAGTCCCTCAGTTCCTCATCAGCCTTCTCTCAGTGGCGCTGCAACACCTGGGGCCCGCTCGCTGTGAGCCAGATTCTCCTGTGCGTGGAGATCCTGTGGCTCCGCCTCTGGCCTCAGATCCCGTCGTGCCACCTCTGCCCATCACCCTGACTCCTCCGCCTTTGCTCCTTCCTCCCTCAACTCCAATAGCGACCATTGAGCTTTCAGCTCCACTGGACTACCTGGATCAGACATCGCCATCACATCACCACAGATTTGCAGGCAGTTCGCTGCTCTCTAGCCCTCCACCCCTACGGCTCCGTTTGGCTCCGCTTTCGCTCAAGCTATGCCTCAGCCCTCAGTCGTTCCAGCTCCACCTGGCACCTAGGGCTCCACCTCCATGGGCTCCGTTACCTCCACTCCTCCCCAGGGTGGCGTGGAGACCCTGACCACCATGGCTCCTCCCTCCAGCAACGCTGCCATGGGACTCTGTCCTGGCTGTGGCCTGGTGCGCCATCAGACCATCCCTGCTCAAGTCCACCCCCTGGTCGAACCCACCATCTTCACCTTCCTGGTGTTCTTTGCCTGTCTGTCTGCCTGCTCTCACCAGCCCTTTGCCTGCCCCTCTTACCACCCCTTCGCCTGCTCCTTGTCCTCCTCCAAAGCCCTCTCTCTCCCTGATCTATTCTACGGTGCGAGGTCACGCCTTCCGGGAGGGGGCAAAATGTCACAATATCACTCTTTTTGGACTCAGTTGCACCTTTTCCTGCAACTAGTTTGCTGTCATGGTTTCTAATTTGATTTGTCATCACTGTCAGCTGTGTCATCGTTAATCATCTTGTGTATTTAGTCCTGTGTTTTCAGTTCACCCTTGTCCGGTCTCGTTTACGTTTGGTAGTGCTTGCTTGCTGTTCTTCGTGTGGAAATTACCCTGTGGATATTATTAAATACTGTTTGAACCTTTATCTTCATCTTCGTGCCTTTATATGCAGCATAACCGTTACAGCTAGAAACTTCCAAGCAAGTGTGTTGGGACATGGTGGAGCTAACTCTGTAGGACTAGACACCCATGGGCATGTTTTAAGTGCTAAAGAAAATAAATAATTATAAAAATGTGTAGATTATACTAACTACAGGGTTCTGACTATCTTGGTGTCACATCAGTGGGAGCCAGTGTGGAGTAGCCAGATTTATTTTAACCCTAAGATGCTGGAATCCACTACAGTGGAAAGATTTTAATAGTCATTATTTACACTTCGCACTTCACACCATTCTTTAATAGCCATCATGGCGATCACCTTTGACCCTTTCCCATAACTCTATATGATTGTGCCCTTTATATGTCAATGTGTTTTTATTTATGAAAACATAAATTCAGCATGGCTGACAAAAGTAGTTTAGCACTAAATCTTCCCCAAACTTCCAGAAGATATTTTTTCCAGTAGAAAAAGATCTAAGGAACACTTTTCATTAATTCATTAATTATGAATCCAGTTGTTGTAATTTACATTCCATAACTGAAAATACATCTGTCCACTGTAAAGGACACAATCAATTAAAAAGCATATTTGATTAGGTATTTCACATTTCACATCGATATTTTAATTAAATGACTGAATTATGTTGAATATATGGTTATGAGACTGCACTGTAGCCCTTTAGCAATTGTAGCACTTTCAGACCTTCAAACATCTCAGATACTGATCTGTAACATTTTCTACTCATGGAGAGATCATAATTTATTAATGAAAGCTATTGCTGTAAAATGTACTTTAAAAGTGCATATTATTTGCTTAGGGTACTTACAAATGGACTTACACGTGCATTACTATACAGGACTAAATGCATGGTGGACTCTCTAGAAATAATTTAAGAAATCATTCTGAAAATAGATTAAAATATATATTCTATGTTTTTTTAAGATATCAAATATATTTTGAAGTAAAAACAAAACAAAAAACACACTGAACAACAGAATTTTACTCTTTACAAGTTCTTTACAAAATCTACTGCTTTGTCTCTAACTAAGCTTCACACCAAAATTGATCTTGCAAAGGCATAGAGTACATAAAAAAGTGTTAAAATGTCTAAATATTTTAAATACAGCCATTGTAGACGCTATCTCAAGATAAGAGTGTCAACTGTCTTCATTCAAAAAACGGTTGATAGAACCGTGTTCTGCAATAGCTTGGGGCTCTAAGAGCTTTGGAAGGTTGATGATTAATCCAGAGCCAGCAAGGATCAAAGCAAGGATCAAAGCCTTCCACAGCAAGTAAGAACTACATCATTAAAGCAGGGAGAAGACAGCCAAGACTTCACCGAGCTCATGGAGCAAGGAATCACAACCTCCTCTCAACATATCTCCTGGGGTCCAGAGATAATGAGCAAGGGAAACTTCTTCAAGTAATTGCAGTCCTGGAGGACTACAACAGCATCTGTGCAGTGACAAAATCGATTCCTTCAAATTCCAATTCAGCAGAACTTCTCAATCAGACAATAACATTATAGCTTATGAGATTGACCGAAATTTGCTGAAGTAGAGTCAGTCAAGTTGTTAGAAGGGAGTAAAGAACATTAACCTTCACATCCGTCATTGCATAAATCTTTCAGACATATGCCTTAAACAGAGAATAACAACTATAAAATGTTTAATATGTATACAGTATGTCACAAGATAATCCAAAACAGGGAAAGTCTCATAAACTTAAAAGTTAAAACTAACAATGGCAGAAAGTGGTGTGACTGAATAACCTCAACAGAGGACATCTAAAAAGAGAAATTATACCCTGCTGTAAGTACAAGTATATTACTGTGTGGGAAGTCATCTGGAACATGGAGATGGGTGGAGCTTGAAAGTCCAGCCACAACTAATTCTGGGTACATACTACAAGATATTCGGGGTGATTTTGGACCAATTTCTCCCCTTCTGACAATCCTAGGTAAAGTCCTGATTATCTTGATGGTTCTACAGATTATTTTATCAGATTTTCCTGTGGTGTGAGGTGTGTTAAGAGTGGCTGAATCTGCTCGGAAGAACGTCAGAGCCGCCCAGATCTCCAATCGTAAATATTCAACATCCCGAGGACAAACGAGCGCATGCGCTGGAGATTGCCACGTGAAACAAAACAATACCCAATCAGAAAGCGAGTTGACGGAAGATGTTCACACCGTCCATGTTCACACCGTCTCCAAGACTTCATCTGAAACATTTTTGCTTATAGAAATAACCTGTTGTCAGGGGGTTACATGCGAGCCTATAACCCGACAACGCAAGTAAACCACGTTTACAAGACTTTATTAATAAATCGGGTTATTTCCAGGTAGTGACGTCAAAACGTAATCATTTGCGTATCTGACTCATAGTATTTAATTTGTTATGTTGGTTGTGATGTCAAATAAAGCATTAATAAGAGTATTGCATGTCAGCGTGAAACTTATGGCTCATATATTATCCTCTCATGCAGTTACAGATTCAGGATTTTGCCTGTACCACTTCCTCTTCTGCTGCACAAGATAAGATCACTTTTATAATTTTTTGGGTCAAGAAAGAGTCTGAGTTTGCGAACATTTTTCTCCTTCCTTACCGCAAAACGCTCGCTGGATGAGCTTAAATCCACAGTAAGAACGCGTTCCTGTATATCACACATGCACACTTCAAAAAGCCGACAGATATCAGGTTAATGCGTTTACATGCTGAGTGAAATTAGTGTAAAGGGCAAAAATCTAGCTGTGATGATCGGTTTATGCTTAAGCCGCTTATGACCTTAAGGAAAAAGGAAAACGGGTTAACGCGTTTACATGAACACGTGCATTGTCAGCTTATTAAGCATAATCGGGTTAAGAACATGCATGTAAACACACTCACTGTCAGAGTAGGTTTTGCTTTTGATGAAGAACTTACGGTAACACTTAAGAATACTGTTCCATTATTAATTAATAACTACATAGGAACAAATAAGTAAAGCAATATTAACACTCTAGCAACTATTAACTAACAAGAAACTCTGATTAAAAAATTAGTAATTAATAGTGCCTAGTTGAATGTAGTAGTTCACTATTAGCTAATCAATAACTACTATTTTTTCATACTTTTGAGGTTTTTGTTAGGCTTTGGATAGTAATGACTCAAGTGTTACTTCATCCTTCAGAAGGAACTACTAATTATTTGGATCAGTATTCTGAAAGTGAAAATAATGATAACTCCCTGGTAATTACAGAAGTCATTGTAAGCTTTTGAGGTTTTTGTAAGGGATTGGATAGTAATTCCTTCCAATGGATTTGGTAACATTTGAGTCATTACTAGTGGGTTACCAAGATCTTCACTTTAGAATACTGATCCAAATAACTAGTAATTCCTTTAGAAGGATGTAGTAACACTTGAGTCATTACTGTCCCTTACACAAATATCAAAAGTTTACAATGATTTCAGTCATTACTAGAGAGTTATCATGTTTTTCACTTTAGAATACTGATCCAAATATTTAGTAATTCATTCTGAAGGATTAGGTAATACTCATTACTAGTGGATTACCATGATCTTTACTTTAGAATTAATTATATATGATGCATTATTCAAGTTAATTATGAACCTGTATATAAGTAGTCCTCTGGGTGTTATGAAAAAAAAAAGTTACTGATTAGCTACTAGTGAACCACCACATTCAAATGAGCACTATTAATTACTGATTTGTTAAGAGTTTCTTGTTAGTTAATAGTAGTTACTAGAGAGTTAATAGTGTGTTACTCATTTGTGCCTGTGTAGTTATTCATTAATGAAGGAACAGTATTCTAAAGTGTTACAGAACTTACTCTTGGTCATTAAAAAAGTCTGTTATATAAAGTATGTGTGTATCTTGAATAGCCTAAAATCCAGACACACTACATCCTGCATTGCTTATGGTTGAGCACTTGCACTTGTTAAGAAACTGAAGAACAGATGGTTACTTTTTAAAGAGAAGTGCCCTCCTTCTGATTTTGTGAAATAGGAAAACCAAAAGGTAAGACTTAATGGATCCCATGAGGGAAATTCAGACATTAGAGCAGAAGAGGTAGATAGCAGTTTCAAAAAGTAAAAAGTATACAAAACATAAAACGAATAAAACAGTGCAGTGTGTAAATTATGTAGAATTGCATTATACAGTAAAACATAAATAAAAATGCATCTAAAATGCATAGACTGCCACTAAATAGAAATCTGTGGGAATCAGTCCCCTTATCTAATCACTGGCATTGCTTGGTAAATACTGAATAAAAGCATTCCAATGTTTGTGAAACCATCTGATCTTGGGTTTTATTTCAGCAAGTTAATTAAACATTATGGGCACCAAAAAGGAGACAATATAAATAGCAAGGGAGTGTTTTCCTCCATTTAATTAAAAATCTATGTTGTTTCAAAGCCACATTCTTTAATATGTTCCTCTTGCTTTAACAATATGTCAATCTGAACTACTAGACTTCTGCTCACTGCTTGGTAACATTATTTGTCCCAATCCCAGTTATATCTTGCTCTTGAACCACAATTTTTAATCCATCAGTCAAAAAGACATTCATATTGATATGTTGCCTAATTTAGATGATTTAATATATATATATATATATATATATATATATATATATATATATATATATATATATATATATACATACACATACAAGCTTGATAAAAATGATCATTCTAGAAGGAAATTTCAGATGGCACTTAGAGGCTTTTGCATCTGAAGTCTTCATATATATATCAGATAGTGCCATCTGAAATGATCATTTATCTGAAATTTCCTTCTAGAATGATCATTTTTATCAAGCTTGTATGTTTATGTTCAGTTATTTCACTTTAATGGCAATTAAAATTACCTATTAATTGTCATTAAAGTGAAATTACTGAACTTAAATATACAAGCTTGAAAAAAATGCTCATTTTAGGAGAAAATTTCAGATATATATATACTTAATAATCTGCAGCTGTTTCATAATGTTTAAGGGTCTTAATTATTACTCAAGTAGTGAAGCCAATTGAGCCCTGTTGCTTTTGGTGCACGTTCTACTTCTGTTTGTTTGTTTATTTTAAATGGCTATATATCTTTTTATGGTGTGAAGCCAACAAATTTTGCATGCATGTTATTTCTGTCATTAAGAGTAATGAGTTTGTAAGCATTTCAAATACAAAAGCTCAGCACTATTGGTCAGTTTGTGCTACGAACATAAAATACCAGACATATCCCACTTCTCATAAAAAAAAGTAAAAAAAAAAAAAAAAAAAAAAAAATTCTGAACCATGTAAATTTTGTTACATTTGTGCACTTAATTTCCTACTTCTTTCTGTTCTTCAAAGCATTTATTTCATATACAGTTTATGCATAGTAAAGAGTTAAAAATTAGGGATTTTTTGTGAACTGATTTGTTATTAATGCTGAACATTAATATGGCCTAAAACGAATCCATGCCAACCAACCTCATGGCAATGGTAACAGGAAATTAATTTATTCCTTTCTTCTTAGATTGTCTTTAACAGGATTAAGAGTTCTGTGACCAGCCGTTATATAATCTGCCTGAAGTCTGTAACTCACTCCGACACTTTTCCATAAACCTGTTTCAACTGCTGACTGAGTCGGGGCAAGAACATATGCCTGTCATCCACCATAACTCAACTGAAGCCTACAGGGAACACAGTTGCTGTCACGCTGTTAAGCCATGCTAAAAGCAGCCCTTTTTCTGAATTTTACACTGCAAGGGTTTAACGACTGAATCAAGATAGCAAAGACAAGGTTTCTCAGTGGGAATGCAGCACTTTCACTTTTTTGTGCTAATGAAACTGAGCTCACAGAGTACATGTATAAATATAAATGAGCTCCAAGAATACAGTATGCACTGCATGCAGCATTCCTCCATGTAGTATACACACGCACACAGGCATGCAAACTGATTAAGGGGAATCTTACTGAGCTGTAGAGGAAGCCCTCCCCATTCATGCCGATGTAGAAACCTCCTTTGACTCCCTGAATGGCCACCACTCTTAAGCCGACAGGGATGAGGTTGAAAAGAGCTAGGGAAAAAATAAGGAGGACATGTTATGTAAGAATATGTTTGGCATTACTAGAACCACACTATTATCTAATTCTTTGTTTAACAGTTCTATCTAATAACGATCTAAAAATAAATAAATAAATAAATAATAATAATAATAATTTCTGTTTTTTTATATATTTTTCAACCAGACCACTGACGTAGCATTTCCATCATTTGGATGCTCGGCTGGTGTAATCACTGGAACAGCTTAGAAGCAAAGAAACATCTGTCACACTTTACCCCACATCTACCATTTTGTTAAAATGAATAGATCATCTTTAGACTTTAGTTGGCATAGCAGGCAATTCAAAAACAAGTATAATGTGCACATGACTATAAGTCATGGACAAAATGTAAACATTAAACAAATTTTACCTGCTCAAGTCATCTGTATTTGGTATACATGATTACCATAGATTAAGGGGGCAACGCACTCTTCCTTCTATATAGTTTTCAAGTGAAGGAATGAGCCCAGTCTGCTGATGCTCAGAATTGGGGCTTGGAAAGGTGCCAGCATGCCCATGATTCAATCATGAGCTGATTCAATCTCACTTGAAAAAAATCAGTGCCTGCTGCTCTGTGGTGTAAATTTGCTTGAAAAGCTGCGAATACTTCAGTGGGTCTCTCAGTTTCTATTTATGCTGAAGCTTCTTTGAAAATCTAAAGCTAGTAGTTCAATACAGTTAGTCTACCCTTTTGAAAAGTAGCTGTACATAATACTATTAAAAAGTAACTTCTTCAAAGCAGTATTAAAGTAGTACAAGAATAATGACATATCAATCAAGGTTACAGTATAAAAGCTTGCGATTAAAACTGGATGTTTGGGTGGACATTTTGAAGGTGCTGTCCCCATAAAAAAAAAAAAAAAAATGTAACCACTATCTGGCAATTGCTAGTTAGTTGCGGGGGTAATAGAGGGAGAGTCATTCACAGAGGAGATTTTGATTGGACAGATGAATTCTTTGCAACATTTGATTTTACATTGGTTGTTGTATGTATATAACTAAGACAAAAATTAGAATTTTTTTGAGTGGTTATTTTGTTGATGAGTCAAGTCTAAGCAGTCTTACAGTAATGACTGAATACAGTACTGAATCGACCGGCTGTTCTGATACGCAACACATGGGTTTCAGGAATGGTAGGATCAAGACAGGAGGCACAAGAACTGTAATTAATTTAAACATGAATCTCAAAGTGAAGCACCAAGAAACAGACGTCTGAAGAGTCAGCCCTCTGTTCCTAATCTGTGTCTGAGAGGAGACGCTGTCATAGTTACTGCATTCTGACAAACCTTTTTTACTTATGATTAACGACTATAAACGCAGACAGTCAAATTACCTTGACATTAATGATTAATCAATGGCAAACATTTTCAAATAACCAAGAGGGATTTAAAAATGTGCAAGGTTATTTGCTGGTAATTTTGAGTACATCCACTTTACAAAATGGTTTCTTAAATGCTTCCATCTGATGACAACCAATTTGAATCATTTTGATGGAGGGGAACAGGAATGGACTGTACCACATCATCAGATTCTAATCTTATTGACTGCTGAAGCAGACAGTTTGTAATCATATGTGATCTATGGTGCCTCCACAAAACATGAATCATCAAATGTGCATTTTTTGAACACTCAGATGCTGACATTTTTTAAGCTCAGTTTGAACCTATATGTTAAAGGGTCATGAACGGAAAAATCCATTTTATACATTTATATAGCGCTTTTTTACAATACAGATTGTTTCAAAGCAGCTTTACAGTGATAACAGGAAAATAATTCAACAAAGTTTGTTTCTGCTGTACTGCAGATCTAGAAGAAAATAGTGTCATAGTTTAGCTTAAGTAAGTTCAGTGATGGTTCATTTTTGTTGTAAAAAAGTTATTAATATAGTTAATTATATATATAGCAGTGACGTCATCATCCAGCTCAGTTCAGTTCTCATATAATGGTGTCAATGCAGGCAGATCAGTAATTTTGTTGAATATTAAATGTCCCCAACTAAGCAACACTGTTAACCCTTGCTGTACTTGCTGTAAAAAAAAAAGGTCAAATTCTGACAGTATCATAACATTTTCCATTAAAACAGTAATATACTGTAGAAAGCAATGCATTCTGAGTTATATTTGTTGTTTTCGAGACAATAGCCTACAGGAATATACTGTGAATTAACAGCGATCAAAGTCGACACTCAGAGGTTGTGTTCCAAATCACACCCTATTCCCTCATTCACTATTAGTTCACTAATATAGTCCACTTGAATGAAAAGAAGTGAGTGAATTTAGAAACTGATGAACACCTGATAAGCACAATCACTGAAGGACAGAGAAACAAGAACAGCAAAAAGAGAAACACAAGAACTACAACTGGCTTCCAGCCACACAGTGTGAAAACAGTTTACAAACCAGTTTAACATTTTTCTTTCATACATGTATAAAAGTTCTTGTTGAGAATTAACAGATATTTAGTTGTTGATGTTTTATTGAAAATAATAAAGTTTGTAGTCTCCATGATGGAGATCAGTATTTGCTTAAGTTGGGCTCTTGACCCTTGACTATAACAGTAGTTTCTCTCTGGCTGCTGTAACTGTGAGTTTATAAAGCATTTATAAATAGCTTTGAATTAATGGGTATTTAATTAATGTATCATATATTGGTTAATCTACAACATGAAATCCAGCAATGTTTCTGTAATCAGTTATTCTGAAGAATATTGAAATCATATAGTGCATTAAAACATTTTGAACTCCTTGACTCAGACACACACAAACATCCACAATCAGCACATGAATCTCAACATGTGCTGCTTTTTGATATCTCTGTGTTTCTACAAAAGAATATAGCTCTGTTTCTTTGGTTGTGCCATGATCTGTCATTGTAACTCATTACTGTAGTTTCACAGAGATGGTAATGTAACACGTTTGATACAGAATTAAACTCTGAATGAGATTAGTGAATGAACAGGCCATATGATTTTTTTGTCATCATTATCAATATAACAAACTGCATTCACAAACCATGTGTGTGTGCACAAGTGTGGCTTGCAAAAAAACAGTTCAAGCAACAAGAGAAAAACTAATGTTAAAAAGACAAGGGTCAGCATCCCAACTGAAGCAAACACTGATCTCTGTAATGGTAACTTCAAACCAAACATTTTCAATTAAACATCTCCATAACAACTTCTGTAGATATATGACAGAAATAAAGTCATACTGGGTAATAATAAGTGTAATAATGTGTAATAGCTGGAAGACAGTTGTAGTTCTTGTGTTTCTCTATTTTCTGTTCTTGTGTGCCTCTTTCCTTTAGTGATTCTGCTTGTTAACAGCAGGTGTTCATCACTAATGCTCAACAATCACTTAAATATTCCCTTAATTATCTCACTGCAACACTGTGCCAGTGTTACTTTTTACTTTTTGTAGTGTGGATTTTCCTGTGGGCTTGAAAGGGTTAACATTGTAAGATAAAAAGACACACCCACAAAATGCATTTTAACAGTAATAAACTGTAAATTATAAAACAGTTTTTTTGGGTCACCATTGTGCTGAAGAGTAAAGCCTGTGCTTTAATCCAGGAGAAGATCTAGAAACATTGATGAGATGCTGCATGTTACTTTATTTAACAGGCGGCAACTGTGTAGTTGCTGGTCCAGTGAAAATCTTTTTATGTACAATATTTTTTTAGTGGTCTCAAATGAAATAAGTTCACAGTAATACTTTGCTCACATTATCTGTGCATTACAAATTTAGTTAATACATTTAAATGACAGTTGGTCAATTTAAGGCAGTCGGTTTCTGCAAGTGAAATTAGTTACCTCGAGTTTTAATTTTGTGCATTTTTACAGTAACATACTGTAGATTAAAATAAAGAACACTACAATTAACAGTAAATTACTGGCAACAGTGTTGCCAGTATTTTACTGTAAAAAAGCCTGGTACGGTCTAACAGTGAAGCCAAAAGCCAAAGGCGACAGTGGCAAGGAACCAAAACTCCATCAGGTGACAGAATGGAGAAAAAAACCTCGGGAGAACCCAGGCTCAGTCGGGGGCCAGTTCTCCTCTGGCCAACGAACGAACAGTGTATGATTCAGGCAGCATTATAGGTCAGAAGTCAGATTGGATGAGAACATAATTTTATATAATGAGCTTTTATATAAAACATATATATATATATATATATTTTTTATAAAACAGCTTTTATAAGATGTCATCATACTATAAGAATATCCTGTAAGTTTCAGAACTGAAAACTTACTTGTTAGTCCAAAAACAGCTTTTATTGTAACCAAGCCCAGAGAACGACTCGCTGTGGAATGTGCCTATTTATGATAGGTGAAAGTCCGCCTCTGCAGAAGAAAACCAATGCCTACTTCATCAACGCGTCTTTGGCCCCGCCCACTGGTGTGTTAGTGAGATGACGAGGAGAGAAGAACGATACAGGGTCACTGGATTAAAGTAACATTACCTAATGATAGGAATGTGGTTATTTATTTTCAACAATGTGAATGTCTCAGTTGAGCATTATTTATTTATATTCGGTACATTTCACTGTGGATTCTTTGGTAAATCCGTCACAATTTCGGCGCAGGCTTTGCAAACAGACTTTTGGGATATGGACTCGACAGTAATGCGACAACATGTAAGCAACTGTGTTCATTCTAATGCCTGATCTGTGACACAGTGATTTCTGATATGTAATGATTCATGTTCTGTCAGATGTTCTTTGTTTATCTGTTATAAATCAAACCAGTGACTAAAGGGTCAACTACACATCGTTTTTCTTAGTAAAATTAAAATAATCTGTTATTTAAACTGTAATTAAATTATTTATAGAAAGAGATCAAAGAACGCTCCCTTTACAATCGCTGGAGATGTCAATCCAACAGCGCAAGTTTATCAATGACTGAGTTCTGGACTCTCACCAAAACTCCCGTTATAATCAACGAATCCCTTATTTACATTGTGTTTGCACTGTTAATTATGATGAAAGCATTGGTTAGTGTGCAGAAATCGAGTTGCAATGACGAGATCACTGCAATCAAATTCTCCACATTGTCTGTGATCGGCTACGATGTTCATCACTGCAACCTTTCATGCCACGATCTCAAAATAATCCTATAGATTTAAATATAATGCTATAATCAACACTTTTAACACGATTAGTTAACCTTGGGAGCTGTAATAGTAAAAACGTGCCAAAAGTTTTCAAAAGAGTTCCACACTTAGCTATTTCATATGCAAAGATGTTAGCCAATCACAGCAGTGGGCGTTTACACTGAAGTCTCACAGCAGACACGCCACAGCGTTCAAATCAGAGGGCTAAATCAGGGTAGGAAAAATGCCTTCTATTTCTAAATTATGACAATTTTTTATGTAAAAATCATACTGACATTATAAGTGCACCCTTGGAAACATTATAAAACAATAAAACAATGCAGTTCATGACCCCATTTAATGTAGTAATTTAATGTAGTAATTTAACTCTTCAGTCTCTTTGCCACAAGTTTTTTTTTTTTTTTACTCTAATATAATTTCATTTAAATTACATCAATTTAAATCTTACTTGGGTAAGATATATATATATTTTATAATCCCCCCCCCCCCCCCCCCCCCCATATTCTGCAGGCATTTCTCTCTCTGATCTGCTGACAGCTTCAATAGAAAAGTAATTCAGGAATTGATCTCAGGAGTTGATTCTCATCAACATAATCAGTAGGTCTCAAAAGGTCAGTCATTTCAAGGTGGAAGTAATGTATTATTCTGATAATTTATTTTGGGCTTGATCTGAATGCTAAACTGTGCTTTCATTTTTATTTTATTTTATCTCCATAACTTTACAAACTTCAGGTTGCTTGTAATAGTGGGAACAATTAAACTGGTAAAAATGGTGTTACACTTTCTGCATGTTTTCTGTAGCTGAATCCGAAATCGCCCCCTATACCCTCAAATAGGGTGTTATTTGAGGGGACATCCATCCAGCGACTGTCTGAATTCGCTCACTCGTTTTCATTTACTCCTACAAGTGAACAGTATTAGTGGACTAACGTAGGGAATAGTGAATGAGGGCTTAGGGGGCGATTTCGGATTCAGCCTGTGTCTTTGGGTTTTGGGTCTTGGGTCTTTTAGTTTGTAAAACCTGTTTCCTTGTGCCATTTTGTATTCCACTTGTAGTTTTTATGTTAATTAGCCTATTCTCCTTCTTATAGGTGTTTCTAGTTTCCTTATTAGCCCTTGTGAATATGTACCCATGGTAGAACTTCTAACACTAAAGATTGCTTTGAAAATAATCTTCCTGATATGTCTCAACTGGTCAGCATACCAGATAGCTCAGAAAAACTTGATGCTGCAACAGAAATTATGGACTCTCTCTTTTTTAGCACATAGTTGCTCCTTTGTGCTCAAAGAAGATTAAGGCGAATAGTCCGATGTCATGGTATAATGTGCACACTCTTGCCCTCAAATTACAGCGATCTGTCTCCCAATGCA